>BLSH010414487.1:1364619-1382205 GCA_018402905.1 Glandirana rugosa | reverse complement strand
TCCCTCCGACGTCGTTCTCGGTAACCCAGAACGACGGCAGTTAGTTTAGTACACTTTTCTCTCATGCCCCGCTCCGGTTCAACACGCACGGATACTTACTTGTCAGATCGTGTCCGTGTTCGAGTGTGCACGAGGTGGGTATCTTTTACCGAACCTCTTCTCCTCCTCGGTTCTCGCTAGCGCTCCCGGGATCTTCTCCGTCTAAGCCCTGTGAGACGTTATTGTCGTAACGTGTCTGGTCTCTTCATATTGTGCAAACAATATTTTTATTTATAAAAACACGCGTACACGCCCGAATGGTCCTACCGGCGAATCGACCCTCGAGGCGTGGGTACAGTAGAGTCCCGCGAGGACCGAGGATAAATTCGGTGGGGTTCCAGGTGCTTGTCACTTGGGGTGGCTTAAATAGGAGCCAGGAGCGCCCTGAGATGACATGGGTGCGGAGCTCCCAGCTAAGCGGCCATCCTGGTAAGCCCGCACATGCGCACAAAAATATTTATTTTTATAACAAACGTGTTATACTTCTCTGGTCTGTGCAATGCTGTTATTGCAGAGTGTCCCGAATCTGCCTCTTCTAGGGCCCTCGCGATCGCTCTTGGCTCCTCCTCTTCTCCAAGCCATTTTCTATGGGTGGAGCACGTGTGAGCTTGTGCCTGTGCTAGACTGTTCATTCATAGGCACGCACAACTTGGCCTCGCCCCGTACTCTCTTTTCACATGATTTGATTGACGGCAGCAAGACCCAATGGCTCTTGCTGCAGCCTCCCTGTCCTGTTAATGTAAGGAGTGAGGAGAGAACTATTACAGAGGGGCAACGGTGCTGGATTTTTAGAAAGGGGGGGGGTCCTTCAAATACTGAGACATTTTCTACCTTAATGCAGGGAATACATTAACGGTAAAAAGTGTCATGCCTTTACAACTACTTTAAATGTTAACACTAACTTTAGTGAGGGGAGGCAAGCTAAGTATTTCTTTGCACATAGTCACAGACAAATTTAGATCAAACACAGCATGTACTTTACATGTAACAATTGCATATGTTCAATAACTCTGTGGTTGAACACTATATGCTCTGAAACAGAAACCTGCTTATACAAGTCCTTAGGCTTCATTTAGACGTGCGGTTTCGGGACGGGGCCGACCTGGTCTGTGTGTCTGAATAGGCGCAAGCACTCCAGCTCAAGAGCGAGCGCCCACATCAATGCCCCCATTGGAAGTGGCTTCCTATGAGGGCACTCAGGGAGGGGGAGGAGCCAGGAGCACCGTTGGGGGACCCTCAAAGAGGAAGAATAAATTCTCAAAGGTTTACAATCACTTTAACCACTTGCTGACCAGGCTATAGCCGAATGACAGCTACAGCGCGGCTGGCTACTTCAGGAAGGGCGCCTTTTGATGTCCGTCCATGCTCGCTCTTTTCAAACCCTGGGGCTTGCAGCTGGGAGTGTCCATAATGGTTGGGTCCTCGGGACCCAGCACATCACGGATCGGGGTAAAGGGCAAATCAACAAACCGGCGTGATGTCCAGTCCCGCTCTCTCCTCACACAGATCGATACAGCATGTGAGGAGAGAAGGGAGAGTGCAGCAGTATGAGTGGGCTGGATTTGGAGTGCTCGTCAGTGCCACATCAGTGCCCCTACAGTGCCATTAATGCCCTATAGTGCCATCAGTGCCCTACAGTGCCTCGCAAAAGTGTGATAAGTAGTCCCGAAATTAGATGTGTATTTTTTTATTTCAATGATTTTTATTCAGTTTTAAAACATAACAAATAATGGTACATATTGCTGGTGTTACAAGGGATGGAGTACAGACATACGGATATAGTGAACAAAGTGAAAGATAATTATTACATCAGTATTTAGAAGCATATTTGTCGGACCATATTGACCACAGGTGGTCAAATTTAGAACCTTTTAGTGCATTAACAGCAAGCAAACTTTCAAAAGGGTGATTGAGGTTAACCATGTTAATTACTTCTGAGATATTTGGTCTGTCCAGGGATTTCCATTTTCTAACAATAGTAGTTCGAGTAAAATATGGGTTACGATTGTTCTCATGGGTGAAGGGAAGTTTTCTATCCCTAGGTTGAGGATGGCAAGCCCTTTATTCATGGATGTGGGGATTGCTGTAACTGTTGATATAAGGCCTACCACTTGGTTCCAGAAGCTGGTCAGGGTTGGGCAATCCCATAGGATGTGAGGTAGGCTCACTAATCTCCCAGCAAAAGGCTGACACCCTAGGAGAAAATTTGGAAATTCTAAGGGGAGTATAATACCATCTTAATGATATTTTGAGCATCATTTCCCGGTGAGTTGTGCAGTGGGAAAGCGTATATATTGACCGGAATGCTGTTTACCATTGCAAAGGGGTATATGTCTTGTTCAGTTCTTCCTCCCATTTGTGTGTACATGAGTCTTTGGTGAATGAAAGTTTATCTTGCAGAAGATTGTAGAATAGGGAAGTACTCTTTTGTGGGTAATTTTGGGAAGTGAAGAAATGCCATGCTTTTGGGGAGATTTTTATATTAGCCAGGGGATGTTTAGAGAGGAAATGTCTTATGCGGATATGTGTAGTTGGTGTTTGATGGTAGGTTGTATTCTGTTTTAAGGGATTCCTATGTTTTTATGTCAGATCCATTAAAAAAGTTCTTTATTTCTGTTAGTCCTTGTGCTACCATACGAGTTGTGTCTAGCATGGGGATCATTGCTCCTAGGGCCTGAGTTTTGAGGGTAGGTGTGGCAATTTGAATTGACTCATTTTGTATGCTCAGGAGGTGTCTCCGTGATTTTAGATTGTCTGCTATAGTGTGGGGAAGTTTGGATATATCCCAAGGTTTCCACGAGTGACATATTAATAGTGATATGAGATCTTTTGTGGGGGTTAGAGCTTTTTCTATATTTGCCCTTAATGGAGCTTCTTTGTTATTGAACCATTGTTTAAGTTGGACTAGTTTGGTTGCCCAGTAATAATCTTGGATGGTCACTATTCCCATACCGCCTACAGATCTATGTTTGGTGAGATTTTTTCCAAATATAGGAATGTAGGAGGTTTGATAGGGTCTTTAGAGATTGTTTCGGGATGGAGACAGGAAGCGTCCTAAAGATGTATAAGATTTGGGGTAGAATTATCATTTTAAAGGCGGCTGATTTAACGACCCATGATAAGTCACAATTTTTCAGATGGTGAAGTTGGAGTTTTATTTTAGCAATGAGAGGTTGGAAGTTTGCTTGGGCTAGGGATGCTGCTGAGAATGATTCCTAAGTATGGGATGCCTGTGTCGTTCCACTTAAAGGGTAGAAGATTTTGCAAGTAACATTTGATGTTGGGAGGGGTACGTTCATATCAAGGACTAGAGACTTGGAGAAATTAACTTTGTAGTAAGATATATTGCTGAAGTCTATTAGAATTTGGTGGGCTTGAGGGAGAGATGTCCGTGGGTTGGACAACAGAAGAATGACGTCATCCACGAATTGACGGTTATTGACGTGTTGTCTATGATCAAATTGAAATCCTGTGATAAGGGAGTTTGTGCGGAAGGTTTCAGCTAGTGGTTCTATAAGATTAAAAATGATAGGTGGTAGGGGACATCCCTGGCGTGTACCATTAGATATTTTAAATGTTTTGGAGAACAGGCCAGAAGTAAGGACTTTGGCAGATGGGTGTGAATAGAGGGTGAGGATTGCTTGCTAAATGGGTCCTTGGAAACCAAACTTATGTAGCACTTGTAGCATGTATTTCCAGTGGACCCTGTTGAACGCCATCGCCGCGTCTATGGATAGCAGAAGAGAAGGCGTTCATCTGGATTCAGCATGGTGTGATAACATGTAGGACTCGCCTGGTTGCGTCGGAAGATTGTCTCCCCTTTACAAATCCCATTTGGTCATTGCGGGTTAAAGATGGTATAATAATGGCTAGTCGGTGGGCTAATAATATACCTTTATGTCAGTGTTAAGTAGTGAGATAGGCGTAAAGTTGGCTGGGGTAGTGGGATCTTTCCCTGGTTTAGGGATTGTCACCACATAGGCATATCTTTGGGGAATTGTGAGGTTTGAGCTGCCTTTTCGAATACATTGATTAGGTGGGTAGTCGATACTGCACTAAACATTTTGTAGTATTCGTTTGACAGGCCACCTGGGCCTGGGGATTTGCCATTGAGGAGAGATGCCACAATTCTGTTTATTTCAGATGCACTAAATGGAGAGTCCAGTTGAATGAGGTGAGTTTCAGATAGATTGGGGAGGTTGATTTTTTCCTAAAAAGGAGAGTACATTATCCTTTGTGGGTTGTGGAGTGGTAGAGTTTTCCTTAAGGTTGTAGAGTGATTTGTAGAAGTCAGCAAATTGATCTGCAATTTCCCGTGGATTGGTAATTTTGTGGTTTTGGGTTGGATGAATCAAGTGGGATATCCTGGCTTTAGCTTGAACTTTTTTGACCCTACGACCCAGAACCTAAGCTGGCGTTGGTTTGGGGCGTAGAGAGCTACTAAAGTATAAGGACGTGCATTTATGTCGCAGATTAGGATTATGAATTGACCCTCTGTGTCCAAGTGTGACTCCTTGAGTTGGAAGGTTAGGGAGTCTCGTATAGCCAGGAGAACTCCCCTTTTCTTCTGGGAGGCACAGGAGACAAAAATGTGGGGATAGTTTATGTGAGTGCATTTAGGGATCTTGGATGCCATGAAGTGTGTTTCCTGAATGCTTAGTATGTCCGCTTTGAGTCGCTGTTCTTCTTTCCACATGGTTGTCTCTTAGCCGGATGATTTAGCCCTTTAACATTTAGTGATAGGCATTTAAAAGACATTGTTTGTGGCTTGGATGATAGTGTGGTGGAGAGTGTCACTTACTGTTTCAGGCATAGGAAGTAGATGAGTCTGCTTTACTGCTGTGTTGGATGTATATCTTGTTCGGGTTCGATGGTGGTTTGTTCCTGTTGGTCTGGGTGGTGTGAGCTTGTCAGAAGGTGTATCGTGGTCTTCTCCAATAGGCGATGATGTACCAAGTAAACAAGGAAAATATTTTGATGTAGCAAACTGTAGGTAAAATAAACAAGTTAAAACTGTAAGGAAGGAATCCACAATGGGATCCTTGAAGTTATAGCTATGTGTGAAGAACATAAAGGGGATTATAAACATGAGTCATGTTTAACCAAATCCAATGATCTCCTGCGCTCAGAGAACCTCTATCTGGTGGTACACAGTATTTCAGGGGCACTTAAGTCAGTACAAATCACCGTACAGATGGTACCAGCCTGCACACAAAGGTCTTGCTGCCCTCTTCAGGATCATGGGAATCCAGATAACTAGAAAGGAAATAGCCCTACGTCAGTGGGGCATCATACCAAAACCTACACAGGATCTCAACCAAACTCCGACACTACTACCCACAAATCAAGATCGGCAAGTGCTTTCGCGCAAGAAATCATCCAAAAATCATCAAGGCTCTGATGAAGAGGGCTTGCCCTGGAAACGCGTCAGCCTTGCCTCACGGACACCATCCAGTCCCTCTGCTGAGGCGCTGTTCGTTTAATCCATTGGATGTGGTCCTTTCTTTTAAGCTCTATAATCAGCTCTGTTTGTGAGTATATGGATTTTATCTTTACAATTTCAATAAACGTTTTAATGGTATTGCACAAGGTCGGTGCACCCTTCTTGTTTGTATTTCCTTATGAGTCATGTTTATCCATAGTCGGGAGGTTTTGAGTTTGGATTGTCGATTGAAGAATTTTCGGTAGCTCCTTTAGTATCTTTTTTTTCTTTTTGGATGATTTCTTGCGCGAAACCACTTGCCGATCTTGATTTGTGGGCAGTAATGTCGGAGTTTGGTTGAGATCCTGTGTAGGTTTTGGTATGATGCCCCACTGATGTAGGGCTATCAGGCCTTCTTCTAGAGAGGCTATTGTGATGGTGGATTCATTATGGGAGACTGACAGCAGTTCAGGGTACTTCCATTTATGTGGAATCTGACAGTTACGTAGGGCTTTAGTAATTGTAGCTTAATTTCGTCTATGCTGGAGTGTGCGTCTGGGAAGATTACAATTGAGGCATGTTGGGCTGGGCGGTTATCTGGATTGTGGAATGCTGCCAGAATGAGCTCTTTGGCATGGTAAAAATGAAGTCTCAGGACAACATCTAGGCACCTCGTCAGATAGGAAGGAGGGCTTGGGTACCCTGTGTATTCTGTCTATCGTGATTTCAAGAGCTGATAGAGAGAGCACCATGGTGGAGAACAGATCTTGGGCATATTGTTGCATTTGTGCAGGCTGTATTGTTTCATGGATCCCCCTTAACTATAGGTTGTTTCTCTCCTAGATCTGTCCTCTAAATCAGCCAATTTATCTTTTATCCACAGTATTTCTTCTTTTTGGGTGTTATGGGCATCCACTAGTGTGTTATATGAGGTGGAGTATTCACCTGTTTTTTTCCACACAGTCTAATCTGCCTCCCAGTTCATGTACGTTTGCCTGACATTTTTACACTGACTGTATTAAGTCGTTCTGCAGGGATGTTCTAAGGGACATCAGCATGTCGTCCTGGAGCATGTCGGAGACTGGTTGCCCTGAGGTGGGAAATCCTGCAAATGGATCTGGTGCAGGGTTGTGCCACATGTGAGGCCTAGTGTCACTCACCTCCATGCCTTGAGCTCCCTGTGTCTTTGATGGGGAAGCTGTCCTCTGTCTGGACTTGGCTGTGCTCCTCCTTGTAGGTGAGGAGGCTGCAGAAGAGGGGAAGCTGTGCGGCAGTTGTGTGGACATAGCCAGCTGACGGTGCTGTGAGTCTAACATGATGACGGCTGTCTGCTCGTTCAGCCGCATGTCTCTCGCTCCGGACTATTTTGCTGTGCATGCCTAGCCTGTGAGGGGAAGAAGCCAGTCAGCTTTTTGGGCTGTGGCGGGGGTTTCTTCCGTCTTCTCCCTATTACCGACAAGCGCCGGGGTCTCACTGGCTTTAGGGCGGTGGTTGTGTGCTCCGATTGGCACCGTTATTCCCGTCTGTGTGGCGGAGTTCCGAGGTTAAGCAGTCATCTCGGAGCTCAGTAGTCATGCCCCCTAGATGTGTAATGTATGTGCCTAGAACACCTGACGGTGCTCCCTGCTTGTTGGGCCTCTGTATGTGGCTAGGCTGTGTAAAGGTCTCACACATGTGGTATTGCCATGAAGAAAAATTACTAAGTTGCAAAATTTTATAACAAACTTATTTTTACAAAATTGTCGGTCTTTTTTAATTTATATTGCAAAAAAAAAAAACCCCCAGTCGATACCACCAAAAGAAAGCAGAATTTGTGTGAAAAAAGGACATACATTTCATATGGGTACAGTGTTGCATGTCTGAGTAATTGTCATTCAAACTGAGAGAGCACTGAAAGCTGCAAATTGGCCTGGTTTGGAAGGGGTTATAAGTGCCTAGTGGGCAAGTGGTTAATCTGCAATAGACAGTGGATGGGGGTGTTTACATGTCATGGGTACAATGATTAGTGTACCAGACATGTAAATGGAGAAGCGGCGCAAACACCTGGCAACTGTGTGCAATGCACACGGTTGCACAATTCTTTTTGGCATTAAAGCAGGAGGTGAGGAGGAATTGCATCTCTTCCTCTTTGCTTGTCAGTAGCCCCTGGAACAAGCCAAATGTGGATCGGGCTTCAAAGAAAAGGGATATTAAGATGCATGTCTAAATCTACCCTTAGATTTGTTAAAAGTTTTAGCCATAGACATTAGTTGTGAGCGCCATTCTAAACAGGGACTAAAGATCCTTTATCTAAACGTTGACTGCTGTATTTCAGGAATTTAAAAATAACATACAGAAAAATATATAACAGTGTATTTTGTGTCCCCACATAATTACATTCCCATACTTCCGTTTTCCACTTCATTGCCTAAAAATGTACATGCACATATATTTGTACTTCCTCACACATAAGAAAGGCTCTATAAATTCAACCAAATAAAAAGCGCTCTTTATTGTTAATGCAAATGATGCATTAAGCAAGACCCTTTTCCCAGAGTACATTTTAAAGGTACTCAGAAGTCCAATTATCTTTGATTTAGCTGTAAAAAATTCAGACTAACAGCTGTGCCTGCTGAGTATTCTTCTGTAGAAAGATGGTTCATTAGAACAAAGTATGAAAAAAAGGACATGTTCTTGTAATGTTTATCTCTGGCTCCATACCAGACTTGTTGCAGATATTTTCTGGTCTATTGCATATTTTGTATTCTAAATACAATCTGAAACAATCTGTCAAACAGTCAGACGTTGCATTGCATCACTATACCACCAAATATAAAGGAGCCATTTTTTTACTCCTTGTTTGTACCTCTTTATATCTGTAGGATGTGAGTCTACATGTTTGTGACAGTGATGCTCAAGATTTTTTCTAGTGGTCAGATTTTTCTCAACCGTCTCACTATAATCTGCTTTTTAAGGGTGGCTTTCAAGAAATGTAAAATAAATAAAGTAAGTTGGTACATACAGATTGAAAATGATTGTGCTTATGATTAAATGTACACAGTGATTTTTTTTTTCCCCCTACAGAAAATACTATTTACAGTGAAAACCTAGATCTAGTCTAGGTTAAAATAGTCTAAAACACATTTATACAGAACTATTCAGCCTAGCATACGGAACACTTGCTGCAATGGGCAATTAAAAATTTATTTAGCCAAATAGATCATAAACTCAAATACACTCGCACTTCAGATCTATACCGCGCCACAGAGAAAAAGCCACACATAAACATTACATAAGCAGAACATTTTACCATGAACCATAACAAACAGGTGAAACATAGGTAAAATAGCAGTGCTAATAAAGCAATGCAGCACACTCAAAAGGACATATACACCCAGTGCATATATAGGTGTTCAAAGAAAAGTCCATAAAATAGTCTTTTAAGCATCTCCAATTTATTGAGAGCTGGAGAACCTAGGCACCACACCATGTGAGATCTACTTGTGACACCTAATCCCCACATGAATGTGCACTTACCGAATCTATATGCCTCACACTCAGCATATGCGAATAACACTCCAAAATCTCAGAGGGCAAATAACCTCATAGTCCACAGGTACCGAGACTCTTACAAAACACACTTTTAGATGGTCTACCTGACCGTGGTTTGGTTTCAACAGAACCCCTCATTTTCCACTTCTTGATTAGAGTATGAACACTGCTGATTAGCATTCTCAATTCCTTGGATATCTTTTTATATCCCTTTCCTGTTTTATACAGTTCAACTACCTTTTCCTGCTGGTCCTTTGACAATTATTTTGCTTTCACCATGACTCAGGATTCAGAAACATCAGTGCAGCACTGGATAAAAGATGCAAGGGTCTGTCAAGAGTCCAGAAACTCATTGACCTTTTATACACACACACACTAATTATAAGCAAACAGATCACAGGTGAGGGTGGTTACCTTTAATAGCCATTTAAACCCCTTTGTGTCAACTTGTGTGCATGTTATCAGGCCAAAATCACCAGGGCATGTAACCTTTTGTTCAGGGTCATTTGGGTAGTTTCTGTTGCCATTATGATTTAAAAAGAGTAAACGCAGTTGATTGATAATAAATAGCTTCAGCCAAACACTAACCATGAGTGAAAGAAATGTTTTTGTGTTATCATTAATATTCTCTGAAAAATGGCCAAGAAATCATAAATTCTGCCAGGGTATGTTAACTTATGAGCACAACTGTAAGATACATGTGCTGTACTCAAGCGTATAGGATATTTTTCATGTTTATATTATGTTTTTAAAATGCGTGATTCCCCCATGAAATGTGGGATATCGTTGCCTGTCTCTGATATATGGCGCACGTAAAGCATTTCTGCATCACGGAGACAGCGCAATGTGTATGGGTTGTCCTCTGGTGAATTTGCATAGGGAGATGTATTTAATAAGAGTTGCCGTGCAGCTTATCACAAGTGGAAGTCCGAGTGATGAAACGTGTCTGATATGGCTGCATGGCAACTCATCATGTTGACAGACGTTTAAGCAGAAGTGACGTCTTGTACCTGCTTTATGGGCGAGGAGTGAGCCGAGTCTGGTGTCTGCGAGGACTCGGAGATGTTCGACGTCTATTCATTTCTGTTTAAAGTGAATTGAACCTGTGTGTTTTGTAAGTGCATTGGCATAGGGGGGTTTGTGTGACTAATAAAAACTTTGTTTTAAGCAATGTCACACTATGTGGCCCTTCCTTTTCCCCTTATGAATGCTTGCTGAGTCTCAGTACCTGTGGACTATGAGGTTATTTGCCTCTGAGTTTTGGGCGTGTTATGCGCATATGCCGAGCATGAGAGTGATAAGTGCACATCCGTGTGGGGATAAGGTGTCATGAGTGGATCTCACTTGGTGTGGTGCCAAGGTTCTCCAGCTCAATAAATTGGAGATTGTTAAATTACTATTTTATGGACTTTTCTTTGAACAGCTATATATGCACTGAGTGTATATGTTAGAGCTGCACGATTCTGGCCAAAATGAAAATCGCGATTTTTTTGCTTAGAATAAAGATCACGATTCTCTCACGATTCTCGCGGCGTAATATATTAAATATACAAAAAAAAAAAAAGTGGGCTAACAGCACTGTAGGTTTTTGAAAGGGGTAATTTTTCCAAAAAAATTGCGTTTAAAAGTCTGCTGCGCAAACAGCGTGTGACATAAAATATTGCAACAACCGCCATCTTATTCTCTAGGGTCTCTGCTAAAAAAAAATATATAATGTTTGGGGGTTTTAAGTCATTTTCTAGCAGAAAATAATGCATTTTTATTTGTAAACAGCAAGTGTGAGAAAAGATTTAGTCTTCAAATGGTTAAACCAAAACTCTATACAAGGGGAGTTCATTCAGAGTTCAATGAAGTATCTCTTGTATCAATGATGACTCAGAAGCTGGCTGTATGCCCAGACTTGGCTGTTCCCCTGAGACTCAAGCCGCTCTGACTTCAAAAGACTTCAGGCACTTTTACTGTCAAATCGCGCTGATTCGCCCCCCAAGTCAGACTCCTTTTAACTGCACTGAAAATCGCGGCAATGCCCAATTGAGATCGCAGGGGGGGTAGATCGAGATCGCGATCTTCATACGATTAATCGTGCAGCTCTAGTATATGTCCTTTTGAGTGTGCTGCATTGTTTTATTAGCGCTGCTATTTTACCTATGTTTCACCTGTTCGTTATGGTTTATGGTAAAATGTTCTGCTTTTATAATTAAAAACATATGCAATACATAACATTTTCTTAACCACTTGCCGACCGCCGATCGGCATCTGACGACGGCAAAGTGGCTCGTTCCCGCAAATCGTCGTCATACGACGGCGGCTGCGGGAACGAGTTTAGTGCGCGCGCACCGCCGGAGGCGCGCGCGCGCTCACTGTGTCCGGGGAGGGCCAGGGAGCCGGTGCGGCGGCTTCGATTGCCGCCGGCCACCCGCGATGGCCCCCCCGGAGCGAATGAGCGGAGGTCCGTGTATGTAAACACGGACCTCCGCTCTGTGTGAGGAGGAAGGGCTGTGATCACAGCCTTCCTGTACGTGAAGGCTGTGACCACTTCCCTTCCCCTGTTAGGGCAGTCCCCATACAGTTAGAACACGCCCAGAGAACATAGTTAACCCTTAGAGCGCCCCCCTGCAGGTTAACCCCTTCACTGCCAATGACATTTACACAGTAATCAGTGCATTTTTATAGCACTGATCGCTGTATAAATGCCAATGGTCCCAAAAAAGTGTCAAAATGGTCCGACATGTCCGCTGAAATATCGCAGTACCGCAAAAAATCGCAGATCGCCGCCATTATTAGTAAAAAATAAAAAAAAAAATAAAAACCACAAAAATGAATTCTCATCATCCGTAAACGCGACCACTTTTGCGCAAACCAATCAATAAACGCCGATTGCGATTTTTTTTATCGCAAATATGAGGAAGAATATAAATCGGCCAAAAAAGGTGAAAAAAATGTTTTTTTATATTTTTTTTTTGGATTTGTATTTTAGGAAAAAGTAAGAAATTTGGGTTTTTTTGCAAAATTGTTGCTCTTCTTTTGTTTATAGCGGCGATCAGAAATGACGCAGAGGTGATCAAATACCACCAAAAGAAAGCTCTATTTGTGGGAAAAAAAAGGACGCAATTTCGTTTGGGTACAACGTCGCACGACCACGCAATTGTCAGTTAAAGCGACGCAGCGCCGAATCGCAAAAAAGGCTCCGGTCCTAAAGCTGGAAATCCTTCCGGGGCTGAAGTGGTTAAAGCAGGCCTTCACCTAAAAAGGGAAATTCTGCTTTTCACCCTTCACCTTCCAGGAAGGCACACCTGAGAGATGAGAGGCTCCTCCCTACTGGAAACACAGTCACTTTAGCAGTCCACATCCTTCCCCTTTGCCCTCAGTATTGTTTGTGTTACACAGTGCAAATACCAAATGGACCCTCTGCACACTGCTACACCCTTCCCAGCAAGGAGTGAGGGAGTACCTCTGCGCTGCCACTTGATAAACAGGTTTTCCTTCTAATTATGGACAAAATGTTTGATGAGTGTAGACAGCTGCTGGCACTTCAATAGTTATCCAAGACTATTTAGGTAATATTGTGGTAAAGGTATTTTGTGCCGCACTATCTGTGTAGTACAATTGGTATTATGTGAATTAATTGTGATTGTGTTAGGTGCAATATTGTCAGTGATGAATGAATTTGTGATTAAAGCATTTCTTGTTCGTGCATTCTAATGATTCAAATATAAAGCCGTGGTGGCTTACATACAGATATACCAAACCAAAATTTTCGGGTATGTATGTGACATAAAATAAACTGTGATTAGCACTTAATGATTGGTGACAGTTAAAGTAAAAGTTGGCAGATGATGCCGGCGATGATACACTTAATAAAATTATACAAATAATAGTCCATAAAAGTTCTGTCAGATGGATGAATTTAAAAATCTCTTAAGGGTGATACATATTGGTGTGCTGGGTAATACATCTGCAGTGATTGTAGTTGTGACTGATCCTTAAGTGTGTGCAAGTCCCTTTGAATCCCCATTGATGAAGTCACGTGAGGCGTGATGTAACGCGTAGGGCGGCGACAGCAGAGGTGTTTGGAAGCTCAGACTGAATGCACACGAGCTCGGCGCTCATAGGAGAAACGCTCGTTCGTTTTGCTTGTAAATGTGAGTGTTGATTTTAAAAGCTTGTTTTAAATAAATGTTTTAAACAAAACAATATCACACGAAGGAAATTCCTCTCTCTTTTTGTACCCACCCGATCGGGAGGGTCTCTCTCCGTATGACTAGTTTTAAAAAGTCACCAGCAACATAGCTGACAGCACACAGAAAAGGTGGAGATCCCCACAGGAGGAACAAAGAATCACCCAGACAAAGAAACCTTTATGTGCAAGGTTGCTAGCACACCTCAGGTGAGGGACTAGCACACACTTAACGATCAGTCACAACTACAATCACTGCAGATGTATTACCCAGCGCACCAATATGTATCACCCTTAAGGCCTCATACACACGGGCGTTTTGGCTGCAGGCGTTTGTAGGCGTTTTTTTCCAGCTCTCCATGTTATTCAATGGCCCTCTAAAAACGCAGCCGTTTGTGGGCAGTAGAGGGCGTCGGCGTTAGTGAGCTGTAGCTAGAACGCGGGACCAGTGCGTTCTGAAGCTGCAGCGTCATGGCGTTTCTTGACGGCGGGCCGGCAAAACGCTCAATAACGTTGCTTAACATTATATACACAGCGTTAAGCCTCGTTAGGCGTTCTATTCAAAATCAATGGTTTCCTATGGGATGCCCATTGATTTGAATAGAAGTCGGATCGCGGTGATCCGACTTGCGGCGCGACTTGTGTGCCGTGTCTTAAAGGGAAAGCCCCGCAAAAAATTTGCGTGGGGTCCCCCCCCGGGGCATACCAGGCTCTTCGATCTGGCAGGGATTTAAGAGGAGCACCCACGCCGAAAAAAACAGCGTAGGGTTCCCCCAAAATCCATACCAGACCCTTATCCAAGCACGCAGCCTAGCAGGCCAGGAAAGGGGGTGGGGACGAGCAAGCGCCCCCCCCCCTCCTGAACCGTACCAGGCCGCATGCCCTCAACATGGGGAGTATGGGTGCTTTGGGGCAGGGGGGGCTCTGCGCCCCCCACCCCAAAGCACCTTGTCCCCATGTTGATGGGGACAAGAGCCTCTTCCCGACAACCCTGGCCGTTGGTTGTCGGGGTCTGCGGGCGGGGGCTTATCGGAATCTGGAAGCCCCCTTTAACAAGGGGGCCCCCAGATGCCGGGCCCCCCACCCTATGTAAATGAGTATGGGGTACATCGTACCCCTACCCATTTACCTGGGGGGAAAAAGTGTACAAAAAAAAAACACGACACAGCTTTTTAAAATATTTTATTAAATCTGCTCCGGCATCTTCTCCCCTCTCTTCTTTCTTCGGCTCTTTTGCGGGGTCTTCTGTCTTCTGAGGGGTCTTCTGAAGAGTTCTTCTGCGGGGTTCTTCAGCTCTTTTGCTGCTGTCTCCCCGGCTTCCTTCTCCCTCTTCTCCCTCTTCTCCCTCTTCTCCCTCTTCTCCCTCTTCTCCTTCTTCTTCTTCTTCCCCTTCTTCTGGAGCTGTTGACTCGTCGCTCTCTTCCACTTGAATGCCGGGTCCGTGCTGCGCGGTTGCCTTATATTGGAATGGGGGCGGGGCCACACAATGACTTCATCATTAGCCCCACCCACATGATTGCCAGCAAACTATGCAATGTAAAACAGGGATATTTAGTTCACATATATTGCAATACATGTTTAAGCTGACCAACTCCATCAAAGTAACCCCTCTTCTGGCCAGTCCTACACTGCCTTGCCACTGCAAATGCTACTGTGGACACCATGGCAGCCTGGGGCATAAAGACACAAAATGGGGGAGAGTTGCTAGGTTCAGATCTGGTCATTTGCTTGTATATAACAAAGAAAATATATACCTGTGCTCATATCCCAATAGCTTGTATATGTAATTGAACTACCAGGTGCTAAAGGGATGTGACCACATGTTACCACTACAAATACCAAATGGACCCTCTGCACACTGCTACACACTTCCCAGCAAACTATGCAATGTAAAACAGGGATATTTAGTTCACATATATTGCAATACAGCCCTCCAATTATCAATTATTGAATAAATATGGTACAGTGAGGTACATTACTAGGAATTAGTTTATATACACACAGGGACCCTTTAGATAATATGATTAGTTAGACAATATTATATATTGTGGGCCTTTTCTTTGGGTTGTCTAGTATACACATTCATTTGCTGATAGAGGTAGGCACAACTTTATTGTTTTAATACAGGTTTGCACACTATTACTCAACCTGTGTTATTGCCATTTATTTGATCTGTAGTTAATACATATTTTGTGAACTTGCTCTTAGGTTTGAGCTGCATATATATATCTATATTATATATATATATTTTTTTTGATAAGGTAGCAACTTAACATGTAAAGTTTTCCCTAAAAGGTTTCTTTACTTCCAATAATTTGGTATTTAATCCAGGTAGGAGTGGGACATAAGGGGTTTTTAACCTCCATACAGACCGAGATGCTAGCCACTATTCAATCCTTCCGTGCATCTGTGGCTCCACAGGTCCCAAACCTTGAGGAACTTGCCCTTAGATAAGGTCCTTCCTCTCAGGAGAGTTTCAACTCTAAAGGGGGGCCAAGTTCCTTTCTCCCCTCCTCGCATGGACATGCAGAAGAAGAGTCCCCTTTAAAGAGGAGCATGAGGACAAGTTCCTTAAAGTCTCTAAATTGGATGATGCACTTTCTCAAGTGACTGAAAGGTCTGACCTCTCCTTTGAGGAATCTTGGTCTCTTAACGACTTGATAGAACGTAGGTCTGAGTCCCTTCTAAGAAAAGCCTTGGAAACTAACACCTCTGCTATGGCCCCAGCCCTAGCAGCAACCTGCATGGCCAGGAATGCTGATTTTTGGATTGAGAAGGCTCTTCAATCATCTGTCTCAAGGGACCAAAGCAGAGGAGA
The DNA here is from genome assembly GCA_018402905.1 of Glandirana rugosa. Lineage (NCBI taxonomy): Eukaryota > Metazoa > Chordata > Amphibia > Anura > Ranidae > Glandirana > Glandirana rugosa. The sequence goes on along the minus strand of BLSH010414487.1, from coordinate 1,366,218 downwards.
TGGTGGATTCCCTTTCAATCTTAGGGGAGGCTGTTACATATTTAGCGAATGCAGCGGTAGAATCCATCAGGGCTTCCGCCAAGGTAGCCGTGCTCATTAACTTATCCAGGGGGGCTATTTGGGTAAAAACTCGCTAGGGTGACCTCCCATCTAAGTTTAAGCTGTGTAGTCTTCCCTTTGAAAGCTCCTTGCACTTTGGGCCAGGACTGGATAACGTGCTGTCAGGTCTTCTGAGAAGGGGAAGAAATTCCCTGTTAAACCAAAAAGGGAGGGGTCCAGAAGGTTTTTTTTGTGGCCCACCAGGGCACAACCAGCAAAGAGCCAAGAAAGAACCCATCAAGAAGTGGGGTTATGGTAGGGGAAGACAGAGAGGCAATTTGCTATTCCCCTCTCCCAGTACAAGCACCAAATCACAAAGTGACGCCGCGATCAGGGTAAGGGGCCAGCTGTCTCAGTCCATCTCCCAGCGGGAGGGAATATAAGACAGCGCTAAGGAAGGCCTGCGGTTACTTTCTTATGCTCTCAGGTGTGCCGTCCTGGAAGTTGAAGGGAGAAATCAGTAACAGTTTCTATGAACCTTCCAGGACGGCCGGCCTTCTTCCTGCCCAGTGCAGGAGGGAAAAGTGTTGAATAGTAGTTGGTGAGTACCTATATGAGATTATTCCCTTAGTGGACCAGTTTCAGGAGGTTACTTTGACATAATGAGGGTCAAGGGGAAGAGTGTGGGCTTATAATAGCTGCTAAAGTGATTGTGTTTCCGGTAGGTATAGGAGCTTCTCGTCTCTCAGGGGTGCCGCCCTGGAAGGTTAGTAGAAATATCATTACCAGTAAGTTTAACGTAGGATTTCCTTCATAGTATTTGTAGCTGCTGACTTTATTTATTTATTTATTTTTTTAGTAAAGACTGTCACTTCTATTTAATAGTTGCCAGTTTGCACTGTCATGCAGCAGCATATCTTTCTATCACCAGTTATTGGATTGTCTCTTTTTTTTTTTTTTTTTTTTTTTTTTTGCTTGGCTAGTATAATTTTATTTGTGTTTGCATTGGCATGCAGCTCAATCAGAATATAACCATCAAGATCCATTGTTTTTTCATTTCCTCAGTTGCTTTATTTTTTGCTGGTCTAGACCAAATAAGCCTCCATGGGCATTTTTTTTCTTTAATCTTCAGGAAGGAAGGGGGGGGGGTGGGCATTCTCAGCTAAGCCTGTCCTCCTGCCTTCATAAAGAAAAGCTGCCAAACTTCAGCTTTCACTTCCTCCAAAGTGATAATTAAGGCTATACTGCTCTCCCTGTGCGGGGACACTCCAAAGTACTAAAAACAAACAGAAAGGGAGGGCGCAGATGCCTAGTGCATTACCTCCAATACATGGCTCAATTTATTAACCACTTCAGCTCCGGAAGGATTTCCCACTTTAGTACCAGAACACTTTTTGCAATTCGACACTGCGTTGCTTTACCTGACAATTGCGTGGTGGTGCGACGTTGTACCCAAACAAAATTGATGTCCTCTCTTTCCCACAAATAGAGCTTTCTTTTGGTGGTATTTGATCACCTCTGCATCACTTAAGATCACCACTATAAACAAAAAAAGGACAA
>BLSH010414487.1:1308711-1364609 GCA_018402905.1 Glandirana rugosa | reverse complement strand
TTTTTCTTTAATCTTGAGGAAGGAAGGGGGGGGGGCATTCTCAGCTAAGCCTGTCCTCCTGCCTTCATAAAGAAAAGCTGCCAAACTTCAGCTTTCACTTCCTCCAAAGTGATAATTAAGGCTATACTGCTCTCCCTGTGCGGGGACACTCCAAAGTACTAAAAACAAACAGAAAGGGAGGGCGCAGATGCCTAGTGCATTACCTCCAATACATGGCTCAATTTATTAACCACTTCAGCTCCGGAAGGATTTCCCACTTTAGTACCAGAACACTTTTTGCAATTCGACACTGCGTTGCTTTACCTGACAATTGCGTGGTGGTGCGACGTTGTACCCAAACAAAATTGATGTCCTCTCTTTCCCACAAATAGAGCTTTCTTTTGGTGGTATTTGATCACCTCTGCATCACTTAAGATCACCACTATAAACAAAAAAAGGACAATTTTGAAAAAAAAAAAAACAATTTGTTTTACTTTTTGTTATAATACATATTCAAAAAAAATATATAAAAAAATATCTAATAAGGGTTTTTTTTTTGGGACTTTAAATGATCCAATTACTTTATCATCTGCCTCCATCCCTATCTATATGTATAAAAAAGGGAGGAAAGGGAAGTGGGACTTTAAATGAAGAACGCGGTGGCTCAAAGTAAAAAATTGAAATGAATGATTAATGAATCATATATCTATGTCCGATCTCCAAGTAATTTTGACCAAATACATAAATTATCATATAGAAAAGAGTATCAAAAATATATATATATATATATATATATATATATATATAACTAGTAATCGCTACTAAACGTAAGTGGAAACTATGCATTGTACCTTTCACGCTTACCTGTTTTTGTTGTTTTTGTTATTTTCTTGTTTTTCTGTCTCAAACCTCAATAAAAATTATTGAACAAGAAAAATACATATATATATATATATATATACACACATACATGTAGAGAAAAGAGGCATAAAAGATACAATACATATGATGCAGTAATTATAACGCATGATTGATGTACAGCCAAACATCATAAATTGGGACAAAATGTAATTGTTGGTAGGAAACGCGACATTGTTAGCTCTATGCATTTTGTGATTTTGGACCACTCTTCGGGAGCAAGCGTGTAATATGAATCTGCAATAAATTGTAAAAATAACTAAATTGCCCAACATGATCGAAAAAAATATATAGAAGATTGATCGAAAAAACCTTAGTATTTACTTACAAAGTACCCATGTCTCAAAGTTCTAATACTGAGGATTATAAGCCCACCAGGGCCATGTCTTCTGGGAGCTGAGATGGTGTGCTGTGGATGGAGCCAGATGATAAAGTCATTGCCTCATTTAAAGTAGAATCGGTATAATCAATTGTATTACCAACTTATTTCTGCCTTGCTACTTATTTGGTTTTACTTTAGTAATTTTTCCCATGCAGCAGCAAGGGACTTTACAGTGAATGGTCCTATTCATATTTCCCCTGTTTACATACATCTTTTATATATTTTTTTTGATCATGTTGGACCATTCACGTCACATTACACATGCCGGACATGCCGAGCCACCACTTTGGCGCGGTATTGCCGGCGGTTTGTCCACCTGCAAGCAATTGGATTTGTTGGTGAGGCTTCTCCATTAAGGGGACGGCGCCTCCATTTCACATGGCTTGTTCATGTGACGTTGATGGGCATTGTGTAGCAGTGGCCATATAAGGATTACCCTCTCCTAACACTTGCTCATTAGCAGCTCAACTTTCACATTGCACATTGTCTTCCATGCTGCATCACAGACACCCTAGCTACAGGTAACTTCTTAGTCTGGACAGTCTCTCTTTAATTTCTGTCCTTTTTTTCTTTTTTCTTTTCTTTTCTCCTTTGTTTTTGTTTTTTCATACATTTTTTGGCTATTCTGTTTTTTCCCTTTTTACCTTTTTACACATTCTCACGTATTCACATTTACATATCATTATTGCTTTCACAGCAGCTACAAACAATTGATCTTGGTTTGTTTCATCACCACACCCAATGCTACTTTGGATAATATTCCACCCAATATGCTGGTCCTGTTGGTTCACTGTTGCACAGCACACCATCTCAGCTCACCATCTCAGCTCCCAGAAGACAATGCCCTGGTGGGCTTATAATCCTCAGTATTATAAGGCGTCCAGGTGCACAAACAGGAAGGTTACATTTGGCGGGCTTCAGATCTATTCGCCCTTTGTGGCGTACCCTTATTGGGACGATTGAATATGCTTCTACTATGAGCTTTGAGCCATTCCCAGGTTGGGGATTTACATGTGATCGAAAGACAGAGTCCAGGAACGCCAGCTGCTTGGCCACATATGTTTAGTATTAATGCCCACCTAACATCTAATGAGAAATGTGGGTGGCCAACCACTATTCTGGTTACAGTAAATATACAGATGCACAAGCCTTTTGTCCGGCTTGATATACATCCCCTGTGTCCGCCCCCCCGAGTCACTTATCTACCCCCCTGCTTTTGGAACTAGGGTTACCTCAAAGTCTGCAAGAGATTAGTCCAGAGGAAGCTCATTGCGAATCGCGTTGACTTTCATTCTCTGCTTGCATGCTTATAGTTCTGGTATTATGTATCACCTCTTGGCATTGTATAGCATGTAATGATCTTGCAGACATTGTTACTGGGGTCACTCTCATTCTTGGAGTACCTCCATGCTCCATGGTTCATGGAGATTATTTTATCTTTTTGTACAATTTGTATTTTACTAATTAAATAAACTTGATGTTTTACAAATCCCATTGGTCTTGTGTGTGCCCGTAAAGTCCACCTATGTATATGGGGTTTCCCATATGTGTTTGTTCTTTACAATTTAGGACGGTGGCACGCCTTGAAATGCTATTTTCTTTTCCCTCAGTATCATAACTTTGAGACATGGATACATTGTAAGTAAATAATAAGGTTTTTTCGATCAATCTTTTATATATTTTTTTCGATCATGTTGGACCATTTAGTTATTTTTGCAATTTATTGCAGATTCATATTACACGCTTGCTCCTGAAGAGTGATGCAAAATCACGAAATGCATAGAGCTAACAATGTCATGTTTCCTACCAACAATTACATTTTGTCCCAATTTATGATGTTTGGCTGTACATCAATCATGCATTATAATTACTGCATCATATGTATTGTATCTTTTGTCTCTTTTCTCTACATGTATGTGTGTGTGTATGTGTGTGTATATATATATATATATATATGTATTTTTTATACTCTTTTCTATATGATAATTCATGTATTTGGTCAAAATTACTTGGAGATCGGACATAGATATATGATTCATTAAACATTCATTTAAATTTTTTACTTTGAGCCACCGCGTTCTTCATTTTAAAGTCCCATATATATAAAAAACAAATTGATCAGTTTTGGCAAAATATAAATACTTCCTTACATATTTGTGGTAAAAAAATACCGCAATCTGCGTATATTGATTGGTTTATGCAAAAGATGCTGCATTTACAAACCATGAAAATTCATTTATGGCATTTTTACTTTTTTAACTAGTAATGGCAGGGAAGGGTTAACCTGCAGGGGGCAATGAAGGGGTTAACTGTGTTCCCTAGGCGTGTTCTAACTGTAGGGACTGGGCTGGCAGTGGCATAACAGATCTAACTGATCCCGAATACAGGGATCAGTAGATCTCTGTCATGCCGCCTGTCAGAATGGGGAACCGCCGTGTTAACATTGCCGAAAATGCAGAAATTTTGGTGCATCCCTAGTTTATAGATCACCATTTGGGCCATTTATGGGTAGCTGCCATTTTCAGAAATATACCTCTAATAACACATTTGTGTGCTTCCCATTGAGTCATGGGATTTGTGTCAGGGGTATTATTCGTTTTGAAGAAGTCCGTAATGTTTTTATTGATTGTGGAGGTGCGAGATGAGTCAGGGAGTAGTGACATGTCTAATTTCCAAGTTTTGATGAATTGCAGTTGTTCTGGAAATGTTATGTTTGCTGTGATTGGGTGGTGATCAGAGATGAACATAGGTTCAATAGTTGCCTTAGAGAGAAATGGGAGTTCTTTTTTGCATGATAAATAATTAATCTATTCTGGAATAGCAGGAGAGAAGAAGGTATAATCCTTTACTCCTGGGTGCAAGGTACGTCATGCATGCAATTCATGTAAGAGTAAGTCTTGTAGCTGTATCATAATTTGACAGAAGGCTCTATAAGGTAGTGAGGATGTTCCCGAGGATGTGTCTTTAGTGGGTTCAAAGGTACATTGAAATAACCTCCAAGTATTAGAATACCAGATTGGAAGGATGCTAGAGTCATTGATATGTCACGAAAAAAGCTAACTTGTGCGGAGTTACGGCTGTAAATATTCACTACCGTTATTGGTCTTCCTCGTACAGAACCTTTAATGAATATGTAGCGTCCTTCTCCGTCAATTAGAGAGTCTGATATTTCTATGGGGAGGCCTTTGGATAAAAGGATGGACACATCTTTTGTTTTGGCTAACATGTTAGTTGCATTATAAACATCGGGGTCTATTGAGACGAAATGCATCGGACATTGCTGACCCCAGATTTGCCCTCCTGACCTTTTTTGTCCTGATTCTCAGGATCTTTTGTTTATGCTTTTATGCCGGCTGTGTATATTGATTTTTTAACCACTCTGGAATAGTTCTTTCAATAAAGCCCTTCACTGTAAGGTTTTATGCCATGTGAAGCCTCTTCTTTTATATATACTATACTTGTGCACCCCTTAATGACGTCCATATGATGACCCCCCTATAACGCTGTGAGACTCTCAAGAAATACCAGGCTGTGTGACGATCCTAAATTTCCTACCATAAGAAGTGGTCCCTGGCTCCATATATGTATTCAGGCTTCAATATATATGTTTTCTGGTAAGCCTTCTATCTAGATGCTGACGGATTACACAGAGTTTGGCACACCGTTCACTTTCATTCACTGTCTACTTCACTGAATTATTAACTTTATGCCAATATTGGCGATTAACTTTTTTGCATTGATTTTGCATATTTACCTTATTTGAACATTATTTATGGACTTGCACTTTTTTGCACAATTTCTTCACCCATTTGCACATTTTTTTCTTCTGACCATTTAAAGAACAATAAATGTGATATGCTATAGATTCATTTTTATTCACCAAATTTTTTTCTTTTTGCCCGTTTAAGGACTATATATGTGATATGCTATCGATTAATTTCTGCCATTTTTATCCATCTTTAATTGTATCATTTACTGCATGTACACTACACTATAGCTGAATTCCGAGTCAATTCCGTACTCATTTGTACTTGCGCTTTATTCAGCCATTTATTTTAAGTTTGCACATCAGTCACTAGTGTTCAGTAGAGCGCCACACTTTTGTATGATATAATCTTTATTTGTCAGATTAGGGATGTTGTTGGACCTGAAATTAGTTTCAGCATTAATTTTTCACATGTATTGTAGGAGCTGGGATCTTTTTTTCTGGTAGATTTAATCCTCTTTCATTAAAAGAGACAAATTTAATGTTCGCCAATTTAGAGTTATGATGTGAATAAATTCTTATAGAGTGAGGGAAAAAAAAGGGGTTGTGGAGAAGGGGTAGGAAGATAGTACTAGGTAGAGAATATAAGGGGTGTTGTGTAGATAAGGGGAGGGAGAGAGGAGAATTAAAAGAGGGGTGTAGGGTTAGTTTTGAATTGGGGAGTTGGGATAGAAAGACTGAAAGTTAGTCCGGCTATAATAGACCAGCTATCTTGCCTTGATTAAAAGAATGTCGGAGTGGGTCAGCACAAGAAGTCAAACTGTGCTGGGGTAGGGGGTGGTATGTCTGAAGAATATGTCATCGATCAGTGTGTGGTAGAGGAGGGCTTGAGAGCCAATTATCAATGATACTCATTAAGTCCTAGTGAGTGTAAGAATATTTGTGAAAATGTGTGAGGAAGAGGATACGGTTAGAGAGATGGTAATGAGTTAGTGGGTAGCGTTTTCATATTGTGTGAGTTAAATCAAAGTGGCTTCACTTAGTAGCAATGTGAGCTTAGAGGGGAGAGCTAAGCCTTGTACACACAGTTTGGCGGTTGTACGACTGAATGGACCAAATCGTATATTGGCTGCTGTATCTAGCATACCTACACAGATGAACTTTGGTAACAGGCTGTAATTAAATGTTAATCTGTGTTAGGGAGCTTGAAAAATGTGTACACAAAACTAAAGTTTTCCCCCATTTTTCAAAAAGGACATAGCGATATCTAGTGTAAGTGGAGGTTATGTCCGATGAGCATAATAGGTCATAGGATATTCACTGCATATCAGGTGGTTCATATATTATTTTGAGTGTATAAAGGTTCCCAGGTATTGGTATTTGTTTGATTTCCAGTGGCAGTAGCTTATCTGCTAATGTGGGAAATCGCCTAAAGACAGTTGTTAAAATATTCTGACTCTTGTCATTGTGAGCGGTGAAAAGCACCTTTTCTGGGTTGCTAAATCATAGAATAGAGTTCTGTACAGTCATGGGCTGGCAAAAGGATCACTATATACTCAGAGCTAACATGTACATTGTTACATTCCAAGAGTAGTTAGGCTAGCAAGAGGGATTGGCCTCTGCCAACAACTAAAAAATAACAATACCATTGTATTTGAGAACTGGTTTGTAGGGGAGCAATATCACTCCAAGTTTACAGACGGGTGTAGAGGATCCGTGAGTCTGTTTTGGGATGGAAAACGTTAGGCAGCTTTCTGAGCGGATTTGGGATGGAAAAAATTTCAATGAAGGCTCTTGTCTGAGAGAGAGCAATGGTGTTGTATCCTAGGGCTGGAGTGTGATGGGTTTTTTTATGCCAAAGGTATATAAAATATATCCATTTTAGGATGATGTAACGTGAGGTGAACTTCTGAGCGGAACAGACGACATATAGTTTGGATTATCCCAACAATTAGTGAAAAACAATGGCACCGTTAATGAGGAACCAGAATAACGGGGGATATTTTGACTCTGGTGTGGCAGATAATCTTGTGATTAATCTATTCTGGCTTTGCTGTTAGCTGGGGATGCAGGGACACTAGAGTGAGAGTGTCAATTAGCTGGTGGTGGTGAGGAGCAAGGAGAGGCTCGGCATCTTTTATGGGCGGAAGGGCCTCTGAGGGGGTGGACTTCCATCGGTTCATTTTGATGTTGTGCTGAAGGGCTTGAGTCTCGATGCCAGTCTGGCATCTCTATGGGTGGGGATGCAAAGGGTTTCACAGAATGACTGTGCCTCTTCAGGGTGTCGCAGATACGCAGAGTGTCCATCAGTCTCCACTGTCAATCAGGGAATTTCCACTGGTAGGTAATTTCTATCTCTCTGAGAATGTCTAAAAGAGGCCATAGAGGAGAGGCGTCTTCTATGGGTGGAAGGGCCTCTGAGGTGGTGGACTTCCATTGGTTTATCTTGAGGTTGTGCCAAAGGGTGTGAGTCTCGATGCCAGTCTGGCATCTCTACGGGGGGATACCAAGGGTTTCACAGAATGACTGTGCATCTTCAGGGTGTTGCAGATGTGCTGAGTGTCCGGCAGTCTCTGATGTCAAACAGAAAGGAAGTTTCTCTATTTACGCTTTATAAAGTAATTTGTGAAAGATCATGATAAAGTTTGATCTTGGCACCATGGTACAGGATGCGTCCCTTAAGTCTGGCTTGTCTCAGTCTTTCTTCTTTTAATTTAAAGTTGACCAGGCAGCCTTTAGTATCCCTTGGAGGATCAGTATCCCTGCCTCTGGGGCAAAGTGCTTCAATTGGTGTGTCTAGGGGTCTTCCTAGTAGGTTGTTAAAGATAGCTAGAATGGCTTGTGAGAGGTGGCCAGGATCCACTGTATCAGGGAGACCTCTGATGCTAATGTTGTGTCTTTGACCTCTGTTATCTAAATCTTCTAGTTTTCTGTGTAGGTCTCTCAGCTGCATGGTGTGTGCATCCAGGGTCTGTTTGGCCTTGTGGGTGGCACTGTCATGGTGGTCTGTAGTCTCCTCTACTTCCTCTAGTCATGATGCTACTGCTTGCATATCCAGTCTGAGGTGAGATATGGCTGCAGATAAGGTGTCCTGTATGTCAGCGGCAAGAGCTCTGAGACCGTCAATGCTTAGAGACTTAGATGCGGGAGCAGGATGGTCATATGGCTGAGTGCTGGGGGACCTGGTGGGGCTTGTACTTACTGGCATGATGGATTCTGCGGCCTGTGAAGAAGAGGCCACCTCCTGGGGCCGAGATCGAAAGATCTCAGGGATATTGCCAGTCAGCTCTGTGCCTGTGTGCCATGGTGACTGTGGAGTGTTGAAGCGAGAAGGCTAAGCTGCCATCTTCTTTAGCATTCTGGCCACACCCCCAATATATATTCTTTTAATCCTATCTAAAAGACGCTGACACGATCCTTGATCAAGCATCACTTTTGCTATTTTATGTTTATTTTTTAAAATTATTTTTATACACAGCTTATTTTACAATGTATCTTTTTCTTCACTGAAAGGAGGGAGAGAGTACAACGACTGATTTTACAGCTAGCAATCACTGTGATGACCAAACACAGGTTATCACAGCAATCATGTCATCAGGAATAGGTTCTTCTGGATCTTGATTGTTAGTACGAGACCAGGAGACGTCAGTGACAACTCAACTCCATGCTGGGGGAGCATTATGGAATGCGCTTCCCGTGATGCCACAGAAGGATGCCTACCTCCATGACACTGCATATACAGTATGTGTGAGGCCAGCAGTGACAGATTAATATGTTTCATGTTGAAGCACATTGCTTTGAGTTAGGCACCTCACCGCAACGCCTGAAAATTTTGGTCCTGCTCTTGTTTTATAAGCAAACTGAACAGAGAGAATGAGAATAAAATAATCCTCATCATCGTGTGTTAGTGGCATTAATAATAACTCCCATCATTGATTTCAGTGACCTCAATAATAACCCCCTAAATTAGTGGTTACAATAAAAACCCCTGCATTGGTGTCAGTGACTACAATATTAACCCCCAGCATTGCTGTTAATGACTGCAATGATATCCCCTAGCATTGAGGTCAGAAATGGCAATAACCATCAGACCAGTGGTCAGTTTCAATGTTGTTAACCCCAAGCACCACGGGCCCACTCATTTTTTTATAGAGCTACATTTTTTTTTGTTAGAATGAATATATATATAAAAAAGTAGGGTGCAGTTTTAGCATAGAGCAATAATTTAGTCAGCTATATGGACATAAGCATTTCAGTGCTGTTGGCAAAATCAAGTTTGTTGAAAAGACAGTGTATCACAAACATCATTAGTATAAACTTCACAGTCTCAATAAAAAACATATATATATATATAGTCATTTAGACAGTACAATCTGCTATCATATCCAACAGATTACATACAAATCTATCTGTTTATCTGCAGATCACAACACCCCACTGGAGTTCAGTGTGAACCCCCCACCATCACCCCCTAGATATCCAACCCAACCATATATATGGAGTGATGCTCAGAAACAAAAATAAAAACACACTAAAGGAAAAAAACAAACTAAAGAACATTGGGCACCTAGTAAGAACTTATTCCATATTAAATATATAGATTCCCTTCCTCCCTTTCCCAAGATCCTTAGACTATTCCCTTAGTAATTGGTCAACCTACTCCACCGTGTCTCCCTTCTTCCCCACTCATCCCCCATGTCCCTCTTCCGCTTCCAATGTATCTTCCGAGTCCATCTATCTGAACCATACCTTCCTAAACTTTTTTGATGCTCCCCTAGCGTTATATGTCATCCGATAAAGAGGGTTGTCTGCATTCATTACTGCTATCCACATCCGTAATGTCAAGTATTACGTATATATCCATCTCCTGGCTATAAGTTTCCGAACTCCAAAATATAACAACCTGAGGAAAAGTCTAGTAGACATATCCAAATCCTTCTGGTCAAAAATGCCTAACAGACAGCGCAGGGGGAGCATATGTTAGGGAGATCAAATTTATCAGCAATAAAAGCAATTACAATAGACCACAGGGGCCGTATTCTATTACAGTCCCATATCATATGCAGGGAATTTCCCTCCGCTATTAGGCACTTGTGACAAACAGGGGAGTCCCTCTTGTGCATTCGAAACAGTCGGATCAGAGTATAATACATTTGGTGGAGATCCCTAAGCTGGATCATCTTATGTCGAGAGGAGATTACTGTAGGTAGGTAAGTATCCAATACCTCCTGCCACATCTCTTCCGTCAACTCCGGCGCCAGAGCAACCCATTGGGATCTTCCCTTGGTCATCACCTTCAAATCATCTGCACTCACTGCTAAGTAATATGTGGAGATCCGCCTAACCGGATCAGGGTTGAGAACTGTGGACTCCAGGGCAGTGTTCTGTACTTCAACTTCCTGCCCCCCCCCCCCAAACTGTGCCCGCACCGCATGCCTCAGCTGAGCATACCTGAAGCTCCAAGTCCCCGGAACTCCAAAAAGGTCCCTAAGCTGCCTAAAAGTTTGAAGGCCCCCCTCCTGGAAAATGTGATGAAGGTATTTTTACCCCAAAGCAGGTCCAGGTCTGTCCATCGTCAATCTTACATAGTTCTGCCAGGGTTTGATTACACCAGAACGGATTATTAGGGGATAAACTCAAGGAAGTATCCAGCGTCATCTGCGTGCAGATACAAAACATTTTCCCTGGGAGCTCCGCCACAGAATCCCACCCCTCTACCCGAGACTTCCCCACGGTACAGCATTTTCAGGAGTGCTTCTTGCAAAGTGGCAATCACCGCTTCCACTAAGGTAGTGGCATTAGGGGTCTGGGGAAAGAAATGCCAGTGTAGAAAAAACAGTTGGGAGGCAAAGTAATAAGAGCGCAGGTCCGGGAAAGCAAGACCTCCTTTAGCCACAGGCAACTTTAATACTGTTAGGGATACCCTAGGGCAGGGGTAGGGAACCTGCGGCTCTCCAGCTGTTGTAGAACTACATTTCCCATGAGGCATTGCAAGGCTGATGGATACAATTACTCCCAGAAGCATGATGGGAAATGTAGTTCTACAACAGCTGGAGAGCCACAGGTTCCCTACCCCTGCCCTAGGGGGACGGGGTCTCCACAGAAAATCCACCAGGCCTGAATCTATGGTCCTAAACAGTTTCTTTGGTATGAAGACTGGTGAGTTTGAGAGAAGGTACAGAAATTTAGGGAGAAAATCATTTTTAATAGATTTATGCGGCCCATTGCGGTCAGTGGAAGGGTTTGCCAACTCTGCACCCTCTCCCGAAACACGCCCAGGGTCGGCCCCAAATTATCCTCCACAAACCTAGATATAGGGAGCTGTACTACAATCCCCAAGTATTTAAAGGACTCCGAGACCGGTCTAGGACAATCTGCAGGGATTGTCACATCATCAACTGGTAGTAAGGAGGATTTGGTCCAATTAATCTGGAATCCAGAATAATCTCCAAACTCTCGGATCAGCTCCACCACCGCCAGCAGTGAAGGTACTGGATCCTGCAAGTATAGCAGCATATTGTCCGCATACAGTGAAACGTGCTCCTCCACACCTCCTACCCGTAGCCCGGAGAAAGTCTCACTTGACCTGAGCCTAGCCACGAGAGGTTTGATGGCTAGAGCAAAGAGCAAGCACCGTGTCAATTCTCAACAATGTCTTGTAGGTTGCAGAGTAGCAAGAAAATTCCCTGTCCTCCAGGTGGTGGAAACGCCAAACATCCCGGGAATCCATACATGGACATCCATCCTGCTAAGGGAACCGGGGCTCCAGAAGTCGTCCCCAGCCTATCCCTAGCAGAATCCGCTACCGCATTAATGTCACCTAGAATAAAGACCTTCCCCTCCGCTATCTCGTATACCGCTTGTAGCATGTCATCCAAATGGGACCGCGAAAAGGGAGGAGGGACATATAGATTGACCAGTGTCAAAAGCACATTCATCACCTTAATCATCAATACTATAAATCTGCCTTTAAGGTCCGCTTTGATTGCATGTATGGGCATAGTCTTTGCCACCAAAGTAGACACCCCCCTTGCATAAGAGTAGCAGCTAGCATGGTTTGCTCAAGCAATATGTGTCCTTTTTAAGGAGAAAGCCCTAGCGCCCTGGAGATGCGTCTCCTGCTGGAAAATTCGGTGCAGCTTGTATTTTTTTAAATAAGCAAATACTAAGGAGCATTTAAATTTGGAGTCAAGGCCCCATACATTCCAGGACATTATTCTAAGACCAACCGCCATTGTAACAATTAATCTGTGATCTCCACACTCAAGCCCTTCCCTCCTCAAAACGGAGGAGGTGGGCATCCAGGGCCCCAGAGCCCCCCCACCAACAACCAGCGCACCATAGAGTCAGGCAGCCCCTTATAATCCAATAGCCCGCTCCAGCTCCCAAGGTTCAGAAAGAAGTTCAGTTCAAGTGAAACAAAAATTGTGCACAAGAAAATATCAGTAATGTTAAACTTCCCCATCCCGTACCCAGCCCCAACTTGCTAAGTGCTCTGATCCTGTAACTCTGAAACTTGTAGGAGAGAAGTGAGCACGAGACCCAGGAGCACCTCACAGGCCCCCACTTCCGCAAGGAACCACATCTATCCATTAGAAAAAAAAATCCAGATGAAAGTACAACAAAAATAGTTAAACTAAAGCGTCTGGCAGCAAACAGAACTGGCATCCACAGATCCACAGTTTTCCAAGGAGAAAAATATCCCCCCATATATATAGCAGATCCATAAAAAAGAACAAAGGGTGAGAACTGGGAAAAATGATATAGCCTCACAGTTTTTGCAGATATTCTAATCCTCAGAGAAAAAAGTGCATTAATGGTAGTTCAAGGGCGCAGTATGAACAGATCCTCTATCAATCAAAAGGGTAGGGCCCCCCCCCAAAATAAGTTCACATCCTGACTGGGGATAGCATAGTATGATCTTTGCTAGGGGAAATGAGGAGATGCCCCAGCCCTTGACCAGCCTCAAGCATCCAACCACCCAGAGGCCTCTGCAGATGTTGTAAAAAAATGCACTTTGCCATTATCCACTATGCGCAGCTTGGCTGAGTAGAGCATACTGTAAATCATATTAAGATCCCTAAGGCGTTTCTTCACAGGCTGAAAACTTGCTCTCTGCTTCTGGGTGGTGGCCGAAAAGTCAGGATATATAGAAATCCTGTATCCATTAAACTTCAGATCCGGGCCCTTCCTGGCAGTATTCAGAATATTTTCCTGGTCCCGGAAATGTAGGATCTTCGCTATCATAGGGCGGGGCACTACACCTTTTGGTGGCGCCCTGCCTGGTACCCTATGAGACAGCAAATAGCTTGGTAAACGTTTCAGAGGCCATGTTATCTGAAAGCAATCTTTCCAGGAAATCCTCAGGGCATTTTCCCTCCGCTCTTTCTGGAAAGCCCACTAGGCGGATGTTATTCTGTCTCATACGGTCCTCCATGTCTGCCATTTTTAAAGTATATTCAGACAGAGTTTTTTGGCCACCTGTACCGCAGAATCAATAGGTCTAACCATCTTCTCCAGAGAACTAATACGACCCTCAGCCACCTTAGTCTTTTCTTTAAGCTTCAGCATGTCATGCTTCAGAAAAGAATACTCCAGATTGAGCTCTTCAAAGTGGTCATTGAGTTTTGTCTGACATCCCTTTATGGCTGCCATAATCTGTTTAAGGGACGGTTCTTCCTCCCCTGCGGCCTCTGCAGCTCTGTAGTCCTCATCCCCCCTGCAGATTTCCCAGCTGTCCAAGGATCTCCCCCTGCATCTCTCTCGGACCCTAGGGGGTCTGGGACTAACCCACTCAGGCGTACTTGTCTGGGAGACAGACTGGCCAGTCCTCCTCCTCCACACTGCTCATCTGCTAGCAGGATCAAGGTAAGATGTCAGATCTGCAGACGGAGCTCAAGCCCTGCACTCATCACATGTCACGTGCTCCTTGCAGCTCCTCATCTGTCTGTTACTTATCAATGCAGTAGAGTTGGCTTTTGGGTTGGTTTGGTACTTGCATTTCATTTTAGAAACGCTTTCAAAACACTTGTTGCCCATCTACCTCTAGTTGTTTTATTAGAGATGTTTCCCCTTTCCTAGAGCTGTTTAGGTAATTATATATGAGCAGATTTCTATATCTTGTTTGTGATTTCTCATTTAATGGAATTACAATGAGCATCACTTTTCCTATTTTAAATGTTTTTTTTTTTCTTTTCTTTTTATAGGGAATAGCTTTTTAATACACTCTTTAATTTTACCTAGAACTTTTGATTTGCGATAAAGCGGTAAATTAAACTGCTTTTCTGGCCTTGCAACGATATGTTCCCTGTTAGTTGTGCACTGTCAAATTATCTTTGTATGTGAAGTCTTTCCAATTAATTTTTACGTTCTGGATCTGTAATTGAAACCTGTCATCCTTGACCTAAATATAATTAACTGGATTAGATTCCAAAACGCTTATTGCTTTACAATAACACGTATATGCTTCATGCATTGTGCCAATCAAATTCTTTGTACTGAAGGAAGCAATGAGAAAAAACAGTAAAATAATAGATCTGTAAAGAAATATTGTAGCGGGTAAAACCAGCAAGTTCCGCTAAACATCTCTGGAGACTAACACTTGTAGAAAGTTGTCACATATGATTAAAGGAGTCATTGGCAACAATCAGACTTGACATTGTTATATCAGGGGTTAGCAAAAGCATAATTAGCAAAGTGATTAACGACAAAAGAAATGCTGTGTAATGCTCAGGGATCAATTTTCCATTTAAAACACTTACGCCATTATTTAAACTTACATGTGGTTAGTTAATTATATAGTTTACAATACCGAAAAGCTGGATTTCTCAAGGCACACAAGCTGTTCTGTCCCATCTGCAGTCCAGCTATTAAAAATGTGATTCGCACTGACTCCAAACAGACTGTTTTTACCCTGGGAAGATCCACAGAGCAGGTGTTCTTATGATATTACTTTGTAGTATAGTTAATATGGCCCTTCTGACAAAATTGCTTCTCTCACTTGGTTTCTCCTTGGAGTATATGTAACCGTTATCTGCAGAAAGTGGTATATTCAAGGTCCAGAAGCATGGTACATGCTGTAAAAATAGAATTGATGCAGCTTTAACCAATTTATTAGTTCCTTTACTGCTACTGACAGGGCATATTCTGTCACTAATTTTTAAGCATACATCTGTCATTGCAAATGTATTAAAAGCATTTTCAATTTTTCATTATTGCACCTCTACCAAAGCAAGCCATCAACAGTACACTGTTAATAAAAGAGAAAAAAACAACTATATTATAAAATAAATGTTAGCACATGTGTTTTTTTTTTTTTTTGTTTTTTTTTTATGATTTTTGAGTCACTTCTTCCAAGAAATGTCTTTCCCTTTCTGCTGAGAGAAAGTGCCAAAATATTGTAGCTCCCACATGCAAGAGTGAGAGTTACATCATTAGTGGCTACCCAATGTGGAAAGAAATTAAGAATTCAAGAAGTAGCATCAGTGGAATGAGAAGGGGGTGCAAACATAAATGTTAACCCCTTCCCGACCACCTCATGTACATTTGCTGCTGCAAAGTAGCAGCTGTAGGCAAATTGCCATTTATAAATGGCGCTCGCGCCCGCAGTGATCGGGTTTGCTTCAGAACCTATCAATCAACAGGCCCAGACCAATGATTTTTGGTCTGGACCTGCTGATCGGTCCTGGCGAGTGAAATGCCTCCTCTGCCGGTATAATGTAAACACAGGCAGAGGAAGTGATGTCATCTCCCCTCGTGGAGCCCTTTTCGGTTCCAGTGCAGGGAGAGAGGACGTCTAACAGTGAGTTGCACAACACTACACTAACACCAGTATTCGTAGGCACACAATTAACCCTATGATCAACCCCCCCCAGTTGATCCCTTCACTCCTGTCACGTGTGACACTAAATCTCCTTAGGGTAGGTAGTAGTAGGCCCAGGTAGGTATAGGTGCCCCCCTAATAAAGGTTTTAACCCCTTGATTGCCCCTGGCACCGAGAGAGAGAGAGAGAGAGAGAGAGAGAGATTTGTAGGCACACCATAGGCTAAATATATTTAAAAAAAATAGCTTTATTCATATTAAACAAATAGAATACATACATGACATATACATAAAAACACCCTTTACTGAGCGAGAGAAAGCACCACCCGTATACCCAGTAACTATGATAGACTACAAGTGTAGCCTCTAATTTGAAAAAAACATAGGGAACTCTGTAAATTTCCTGCACACTGATGTGTCAATGCGTTTTGCTTCCCAGAGATTCAGGACACATATGGGGATGGGTGCTGCCTAGCTCTAGTATTAGGAGAACAATAGACATGCATCAATGAGACATGACAATACGGTCAGCGCTATCCCAGACTGAATTTCTAGTGCCAAATTGTAAAAAGTGCTCTGCTCATTAAGGGGGTAAATCCTTTTGGGGCTGAAGTGGTTAAAAGAGACCAAACTGTGAGGTATTTTTACCATGTGCAAATAGGATGTGGATACCACCATACGTCATACATCCTGCTTTTCATATATTCCATTCTTGAAGTTTGTATGGTATGGATTATTGATATAGATCTGTATAGCTATCTGGGCTGCTTTACAGAAAATTTAACTCATTTTCTGTCCCAATGGGCAATGGTTTTATCAAACAGGAAGTGAGGGGAATCTGCAGCAGGAACACAGACACACAGGGAACAGTGCATAGCTGTTCTAGCCTTTCCCTAATTTCTGTCTGTATTGCTGTTGCAGACATGCCCTCAACTCCTCTTTAAAACTGTTGTCACCAACACAGTAACTGTGAGAAATCCCTCTAATGGAGTCCCAATAGCAGGCAAAACCCAAAGGTGTTCTAATTTTTCCTCAAACATTTTTTTTTTCTCAAAAAAAAAAAAAAAGTTACATTTTTGGCTGGACATGCACGTGAATATTTCACCTTCTGTAAATGCAGGGACACAGCAGCTAATTTGTAGTCCAGCATATGAAACAGTTTTAGACTTTGTACAATATTTGTATTCTCCTCCTTTATATATTTTACTGTTTGAGGATGAAGTTCTAGGCACTAAAAGATTCTATAGCATCATGGGAGCCTTGTCTAGTTCTACTTAGTGCCTTCTCCCAAAAACACCCATAGACGTAGACAGTGACCTACATGGCATAGGACTAAATCCAGCCTTATGTTAATGAGGAGGAGAAACCAAAAGTAAAACTTCAAAATTAAGTATATAATTGGTAAACCTGGCCATTGATCTATGTTTTTTTTTGTGTCAGTCAGCGGTCTGACTAAGAAAAACAAAAAACAAACAGATTTCCTCATCTACACAATGGAGGTGGATGGAGGAATCTTCCCCGCTGTGCAACAGTCCCATTCAAGAGAAATAGATCATTAGATTGACTTCTCTTGAATGGGAATGACCATTGATGGATCGGAATTCAGCTGGTCCTCACTGAACCAGACACATTTTGATCCATCTATAGCCACCTTAAGATTATTTAAAGGAAAGGATTGTATATCTAATATTGTGCTGGAATGTGGTCATTTCAGATTCAAGGGTTTTTAAATAGCGCAAATAGCATGTCTAAAATATTTGTTTTTGGGTGCATTTGACCTTTTCAGCTATGTTAATGCTGTTTGTGGGTAAGAATGGACTGTTCCTCATGCTCTGAACAAATGTCTTGCTTTTGATAGAAAAAGATATTCTTGGTGAAGGAGGCGCATCTCTAACATAACTGATCTGACCATGAAGAAATAAACATTATCCAGACATAAAGTTGTTCAATTCAAACAGCACAATGTACCATGTATGTCTTACTCTAAGCCCAGCCTTTATTTTATCATCATTCAGTGGTGGTGGAGGGAAATGTAAATCTTTACATAATAGGCAGTAAAAAGCAGAATCAAATGTATTATTTAATATAAAGTTCCCATTTCACACTGGTCTAATGATTTGTGAAAATGTCGAATTTTTGTATTATAGTACTTGAAACAGTGAAGAGAAGCTGAGATTTGATTTTGAATGTAATGTTCCAGTAGCACTAAAGTGATTAACCACAATCTCTTTATTCTCCTGAATCGTTCATGAGTAGTCAGACAGAGATTTTCTTTAAAAAATAACATTCACTGTCTTTGCAGGGAAATCATTGAAAGGTGTATTGTTGAAGTGTTACCGTGGACATTTACCAAACCATTTTTCTCAGTTTTGTTAGAATTTAATCAGCTTACTGTTTGAAAAGAACTGGCAGTACAGTGCGTTTAGTTCCAAAAATAAATGTGAATGACGGCCAATTAACCTCTCCGATTTTTCTATCAGCAACTGATAAATTGCAAGTAACTGCAATTTGAATAATACTGTGGTCCTTTCTTCTTCCCAGGAAAATGAGAAAAATACTTACAGAACTATGATGAGAAAAGACTTATGTCCATCAAATTAAATATTACCTAAATTCTTAATGTCATATACAATAGTGAGGTAAAGTAAACACTCAGTGGTAGTTGCATCAAGCCCCTCGATCAGTCATTGCATTACATTTATTCACCACAATATGTTTAATTGAACCTTCTTACAAAAGTAATAGTGTTATGCAATATGACAGGGATATGCAATTAGCGGACCTCCAGCTGTTGCAGAACTACAAATACCATGGGGCATAGCAAGACTCACAGGCATGATACCCAGAGACATGATGGGACTTGTAGTTTTGCAACAGCTGGAGGTCCACTAATTGCACACCCCTGCAATATGATATGGTTACCAGTTTCATTGATTTTTTTTTTTACTCCTGAGCATACTCAAATGTGTCTCATACCTAAACCATCCCAAACTCTGCCAGTACTATCAACTGTTGTAAGGCAGAGGCCTGTGCCCCTTGTCAGAAATACATAATTTAGGTAATATAGAGCTGATCGGGTGCCGACACCCTTTAAACACTTTGCTGTAAGCAGACAAACTAAGCTATTCTTCGATTGCCACTCCAGAACCTTTGCTTTATTCTGCTGTAGCCAATGACAGGTCGACTTGGCCTTATGTTTTAGATCTTTGTCATGTTGGAATGTCCAAGTACATCCCACACACAGCTTCCTGGCTGATGAATGCAAATGTTCCTCTAGTATTTTTTGATAACATACTGCATTCATCTTACCATCAATTTAGACCAAATTTCCTGTGCCTTTGTAACGCAAACATCCCCAAAATGTCAGTGATCCACCTCCGTGTTTCACAGTAGGGATGGTGTACCTTTCATCATATGCCTTGTTGACTCCTTTCCAAATTTAGCATTTATGGTTGTGGCCAGAACGCAAAATTTTGGTCTCATCACTCCAAATTACTTTGTGCCAGAAGGTTTGAGGCTTGTCTCTGTGCTGCCTGGCATATAATAAGTGGGATACTTTGTGGCTTTTGCGTAGTAATGGCGTTCTTGTGTGGACTCAACCATGCAGCCTATCTTTCTTCAAGTGCCCCCTTATTATACATCTTGAAACAGCCACACCACATTTTCAGAGAGTCCTGTATTTCACCTGAAGTTATTTATGGGTTTTTCTTTGCATCCCAACAATTTTCCTGGCAGTTGTGGCTGAAATTTTAGTTGGTCTACCTGACCATGGTTTGGTTTCAACAGAACCCCTCATTTTCCACATATTTTGAAGAGTTTGAACACTGCTGATTGGCATTCTCAATTCCTTAGATATCTTTTTATATCCCTTTCCTGTTTTATACAGTTCAACTACCTTTTCCCGCAGATCCTTTGACAATTCTTTTGCTTTCCCCATGACTCAGAATCCAGAAATGTCAGTGCAGCACTGGATGAAAGATGCAAGGGTCTGTCAGGAGTCCAGAAACTCATTGACCTTTTATACACACACACTAATTACAAGCAAACAGGTCACAGGTGAGGATGGTTACCTTTAATAGCCATTCAAACCCCTTTGTGTCAACTTGTTTGCATGTTATCAGGCCAAAATCACCAGGGTATGTAAACTTTTGATCAGGGTAATTTAGGTAGTGTCTGTTGTCATTATGATTTAAAAAGATTAAACACAGTTGATTGATAATAAATGGCTTCAGCCAAACACTAACCACGAGTAAAAGCAATGTTTTTGTTATTCATATTCTCTGAAAAATGGCCAAGAAATCATACATTCTGCCAGGATGTAAACTTATGAGCACAACTGTATCTTTGGTAAAAAAAAAATAACCCAAATCAGTGTATTTTATTTGGTCCTGATGGTCACCTTGATGGTCACCTGATGTGCTGATGGCCTATCTCATTTCTTGAGACCCTAACAAGCTAGGAAATTACAATGGCCCCTTTTTAGAAAGTCAACATTCCAAGGTATTTAGTAAGAAGCATGGTGAGTTTTTTGAAGTTGTAATTTTTTCCCACGATTCTTTGCAAAATGAAGATTTTTTTTATTTCACAAAATTGTCATATTAACAGGTTGTTTCTCACACCCAGCATATGCATACCACAAATTACACCCCAAAACACATTTTACTACTACTCCTGAGTGTGATGTGAGACTTATACAGCCTGACCACATAGAGAGGCCCAACATGCAGGGAGCACCATCAGGTGTTCTAGGGACATAAATTACACATCTCATTTCTTGACTACCTCTTGCATTTTGAAGGTCCTGAAGCACCAGGACAATGGGGAAACGCCCACAAAATTACCCCATTTTGGAAAGTAAACACCCCAACGTATATTCTATGAGGCATAATGAGTCTTTTGAACATGTCATTTTTTTCCCCAAGTTTTTGGAAAATGTGGAAAGAAAATGAAAATACAATGGATGGATTGACACAGATCAGCGCTGTGGGCTCTTCAGATCCTTCCCACAGTGCTGCTGCATCTGATACCTTCCCTCTCCTCTCACACTGCACCAATCAGTGCGGAGAGGGGAGAGACAAGCCAGACATCTGCTGGCTTGTTTACATCAGATCGCTCTGTCATTTGATGGACGATCACGTGTTAAAAGGCCGCTGCGAGCTGCTGTTTACCGCGATCCATGATGTGCCGGGTCTCTCAGATCTGGCGGTCACGGATGCTCCTGGGTGCGCGCCCCAGGGTGTGTGCGGGAGCACGATTCTGGGAGGACTATATAGTATGCCCTCCCAGAACAATGAATCCACCTTGCACCTGTGTTTCCACAATGGGCGGTCGGCAAGTGGTTAAAATCGCCAACTTCTTTATTTTTCATTACAGTGGTTTTTATTGAATTTTTGTAAAGTGAACATACAGTGCTTATAACATCTGTGATACATCGGTAAAGTCAGTAATCTCATCCATACTATTTACAGCAATAAAATCGAGGGTAGACTTAGTGTAAGAAAGAAGGTGGTTAACATACAGAGTTGAGGTTCCAAAGTATTAAGATGAACTGAACAACGCACTGACAGCTTTTCATGTGTCCAGCACGTGAAATCATTACAGTCACATCCACCCAGGTAAGAGGTTAAGGGAAAAAAGGGTTCCTGAAGGGAAATTGAAAAATCCTCCACCAAATAATGTCTAATAGGCTTACCAGACAGCCATGATCCTCTGATGACAGGAATGTCAAAACACAGATCTGATCCAAAAGGGCTTATAGGAATCTATTCATCCCGGGTCCTCAGAATAATGGAATTGCGCCCCTCCTCATGAAGGGTGCTTCAGAAAGTCCTGAATCATATATCATGTGTAGTCATACCGGAATGCCGTAACCACCCAACGGCATAGCGGTCACGACAAGCGTGTATTTAAAGCCCCCCGTCCAACTCTACTTCCACAATCGGTTCAGCTTGTATGGCCTGAAGTCAATGCAAAAGTAAGACCATTCTCAGTTGAATCTGTAAAGATTGCTTTGTTAAATGTGTTAAAACTACTCACATAATGTATATACTTGAAGACGATGTTCAACAGCCAATCATAGAAGCAAGATGAATTTTATTTCACACTAATAATCAGAAAAATGTTGACAAGCTGAATACATACTTTGTATGGAATGCAAAAAAAAAAGAGTTGTCTTCGTTTTTTTATCCCTAAGACAATATACATTTATAACTGGATCAGCAGGTTAGGCCTTTGTTTTCCAAATGCTCGATGGGTTATAATGTAGCAGTACTAGAGAAGTGCTTTCTCAGAGATTCCCCATGTTGGATTTTTCATGCTGATTAGCAATATAATTATCAATTTCATCTGGTACAGCTTAAAGGTTGTACGTATTTCACCGGTGAGCTATGTATTTGCTGTTTCAATGGGTAGCCATAAATTGCAACTAATGAAAGCATTAACATTTTAAATGTATAAATCTGAAAAAGGTTACCATTTGTCCTTGTGGTCATTTACTCTATTTTATAGTCAAGTAAATTGTCATATTATCTCTTCAAAAACTTCAATACCAACCAGAAGGAACTAAAGATGTTTAAACGATACATTGATGACATTATTATACTATGGGAAGGAACAGAAGATTCTTTGAAACAGTTCTTGGCAGATTTTAACATCAACAAGTATGACATATCTTTTTCAGTCAGAAGTAGCGATCATGG
Source organism: Glandirana rugosa (assembly GCA_018402905.1). Classification (NCBI taxonomy): domain Eukaryota; kingdom Metazoa; phylum Chordata; class Amphibia; order Anura; family Ranidae; genus Glandirana; species Glandirana rugosa. The sequence continues at coordinate 1,342,105 of BLSH010414487.1, read as the reverse complement.
TGTTATTTTCTTGGATTTAGACGTATTCATCAATGGATACCAACTCCACACATGTACGCATTTCAAGGAGACTGACAGAGACTGTTATACACCTGTAAAAAGTGAACATCACCTGAAATGGCTTAATGGCATTCCTAAGGGACAGATCATGCGAATTTGAAGAAATTGTGACTCACTACAGGACTTTGATTCACAGTCAGAGATTCTAATTTAAATATTTGAGGAAAAGGGGTACAAGAGTGAAAGATTAGTTGACATAAAGGAACAGGTCAAGAGTATGAAACGGGAAGACCTGTTGCAAACAAGAAAGAAGAAATAAAACAAATATGACATTAACTTCAGTACGGGATTCCACAAACAATACAAAAAAGCTTGAGAATGTAATAAAAAAACACTGGCACATACTCAAAAAAGATTCTATGTTGTCAAAAATTCTACCTAATAAACCTCATTTTATCTATAAAAAGCCCCCTACCCTTTGGGATAGGTTAGTGAGAAAAGTACCAGATCCCCCAGAAAAGAAAGTGACCTTTTTGTACACAAAAGGTTTTTTCAGTTGTGGCAGATGCATTGATATGCAGAACATGCCACATGAATAGGAAGATGAAAACCACTCAATTCCAGTTCAATTCCACAGGAAAAAACTATGATATTAACACTTTCATCTCCTGCAATAGCACTCGTGTCATACCTTTTGGTATGCAGCTGTGGTCTGCAGTATATTGGACGAACCACAAGACAGTTAAAAATCCGATTGAGAGACTATGTCAATAACATTAGAAAGAGGTCCCGACACCACAGTCATTTTAGAATGTTCCATAATAGGGATCCCTGAAAGTTAAAATTCTGTGGAATAGATAAGGTTGTGAAACACTGGAGAGGTACCAACATGAGAAGAGCCATCTCTCAGAACAAATCTAGATGGATATACCAGATGGGCACGTTAATGCCCAAAGGGTTAAATATAGACATGGATGTACAATGTTTTATTTCTAATACAATAAAACTTCCTGATCATGAGTAAACATCCAACAGGGTCACAAGCTCCATAGAGTAATTGGTATATATAAAAAAAATTCTTAGGGTTCATATATGAAACAGCACATTATACTTTATGGAAAAGATAGAATGCCTTTTAAGGCTTTTTCTAGATTTGTCCACTAGATTGGGTTCTATAATTCATTAGATGGGGTCACCTGAGTGTGTGTGTGTGTATGTATGTATGTATATATATATATATATATAATATATAATTCATTTATATATCATAGTATTTTTATATTCCATATATTCTTTGTATTGTATATTTTTTCCATTCACAAAGTTCTTGTTTTTATTGTTTTTTAAGGTTTTTAATTGAATTATGGCAATACTTAGTTAACATACATGGTAATCCGGAGCAAGCATGATTACCTATGGGTGTACTAAGATAGAGGATTCAACTTGTGCAAAGCCGAGTACACCCATTGGTAATAGAAATGGGTAGAGGATATGACATCAGTAGTGGTTGTCCTATAAGAACGTTGAATGTGTAGGAATGGGATGGGGTTTTAGCTCTATTTAAGCATTGCGCTCACCACCTATGATCATCCTTTGAAACCGTCCTGTGAGCGGGACCAAATGCGTCAGTTGACTGCAGGTGGTGACGTAATTTCCGGCCGGTGGAACACAACGGTTTGACCTTTTCCAGTTCTGGTTTTATTCTCGTTTTACTGATTCCAATGTGAGTGGATATTGTTTTCATTTACCCGTATTTAAGCGGATTTACACTATATCATCCTTTCTGTCATTTGTACCACATGATGTCCGATTGAGTACATTCCATGCTCCACCCTGGATCATCACTTGTGGAACTACAGATCCCGCTACAGGTCCCGCGCAAACTGTCCTGTGAGCTGGACAAAACGCGTCAGTTGACTGCAGGTGGTGACGTCATTTCTGGCCGGTGGAACGCAACGGTTTGACCTTTTCCAGTTCTGGTTTTATGCTTGTTTTACTGATTCCAATGTGAGTGGATATTGTTTTTATTTACCCGTATTTAAGCGGATTTACACTATATCATCCTTTCTGTCATTTGTACCACATGATGTCCGATTGAGTACATTCCATGCTCCACCCTGGATCATCACTTGTGGAACTACAGATCCCAGTTGTATTAAAGTGCCACTACTTTCTATGATGCAAGCTCCGATTACGCTCCATCCATGCATCTAGCTGTGGAACTACTTCACCCAGCCACATCTTTAATCAAGCATTCATGACTCCTATGATGGGAGTCTTGGAAGTCTGGTGAGTGAGTGGGCACACAGAGGAGAGCACGGATTGCACAGACTGTTTTTTTTTCTTTGGCTCTGAGCACTTTATGGCACAATGAATATGAATTAAGAAGAAATCCATGAATGCAGTTTGGTGGATATTTCATTGCATATTTACTATTGATATTCATTATTGGTGTTTACACATTAATTGTGTACATACTTATTTTTGGATCATGGTTATTATTGGTTGATAAATTAATACAATTGCACAGGGTAGCTCTCTTATATCGTTTACATATAAAAAAAAGAAAACTCCTTTTGCCTGGACATTTCCAACTTCTTTCATGGACATAATTCAGAAACCAACGATGATGGGAAACCTGTCATACAGCAAATGCCTAAAGCCGACACCTGAGGTAGCAACTCACTGGTCGGAGGAGAATGATTGCTCACACTCACCTATCCTTTCTACTCCCAGCAGACAACACCCTAGAACAGATCTCAACTCATGACTGCAGATCTCTCCTCAATAACCTGCAGCTGCTATGCAATCATTCACAAAGGTAAAATCCCTACTTAATACAAAGCCTATGAACCAGAATTTTAAAATGCTGGCAGGCCACATAGAAATCCTTTTAAATAAGATATCATTGAGGTTAAATAGTTAGTATCACTACTTGAGCAGAGTGTACAGATGTTGGAAAAGGAGATGGCCATCCTACATATAAGAGTCTCTCAGATGGAAGCAGGTCAAGCTGCTAGAGATCAGCAATTCTTCTGCCAACATCTACAAAATATTTTTGAAAATCGTAAAGTGCTAAATGTCAAGGAAACATACCGGAGGCTGCCTGTGGGGAAGACCTGAGGCACAGTCGTTAACATATTGATTTCTGTCTTAGTAAAGTATCCCACAGCAAGGTACATAATGTTCTTTCTAACAGAACCCCAGATCTTAATTACTCTAGAGATGAACTCTGTAAAGTACATGTCTTCACTATTGAAGACTGCATCGCACACACTGAACATAAGACAAATGCTCATGCAAAAACAGCAGCTGCTTCTAATTAAATGCAGTTGCTGTTCAGCCAAAAATTTCCTGTCTGGTTTCTTTGATTTTTCGGTCAAAGAATGTCGGGAGAGAGAGTGTTGACAGGGCTACCCATGTAGTGAATTTTGGTTGTTTGTAAAATTCACATGATGTATGGACAGCTTTCCTGCTGCACTTTAACAGTAAACTTGAAATCGTAGTTACTCAAAAAAGTGATACATCTTCACCTTTGTCCCTTGGGGTCCACTTTGGACAGAATTGACTTGCTTTTCTACTGCCTGTGTAAGAGCAGGGACATCAGTGCTGGCCATCCTAGGACCTTTGTCACCTATCAGTAAAAAGACACAAGAAACCTAAAGAAATTCTGGGTGACAATTCAGAGTAAAGATCTTTAAACTGAAAATATGACTAAGGCTAGGTTCACACTATCTGACTCAAAAAATGGTCTGACTTTGATCCAACTTTGCTCTGCGACATGTGTCCTACAACGGTCCTACAACTGACCTACATCGGTCCGACTTCTGTGAACGGGATCCAATTTTGATTCCGACAATAGCAGGCACCTTGTGCTCTGGGGATCTTGTAGGGGAACCCCTACCAAATTTAAAAAAAAAAGGCACGGGGTCCCCCTCCAAGAGCATACCAGGCCCTTCCATCTGGTATGGATTTTATGGCGAACCCCATGCCAAAAAAAGCGTGGAGTCCCCCCAGAATCCATACTAGACACTTATCAGAGAACGCAGCCTGGCAGGCCAGGAAAGGGGGTGGGGACGAATGAGCACCCCCCCAGACCATACTAGGATTCATGCCCTCATCATGGGGAGTATGGGCGCTTTGGAGCGGGGGGGCTCTGCGCCCCCCCACCCCAAAGCACCTTGTCCCCATGTTGATGAGGACAAAGGCCTCTTCCAGACAACCCTTACCTGTTGTTGCTGGGGTCTGCGGGCGGGGGCTTAAGGGGGCCCCCAGATTCTGGTCCCCCACCCTATGTGAATGAGTATGGGGTACCCCTATCCTTTCACCTAAAAAAAAAAAAAGTATAAAAAAAAACCACACTACACAGGTTTTTAAAGTATTTCATTAAATCGGCTCCGGCATTTTCTCCCTCCAATTTCTTCTCCAGTCTCCGGCGTGGTCTAATGCTCTTTTTCGGTGCCTTCATTCTTCTGAGGGGTCTTCTTTCTTCTGTCTTCTGCTCTTTTGCGGCGTCTTCTACTCTTGTGGCGTCTTCTGCTCTTTTGCTGGGTCTTCTCTGCTGTCTTCTCTGTCGATCTCCCGCACGAATGTTGTCTTCATGCTGTGTGTTGACTTATATTGACATGGGGCGGGCCCATTCGCTGACGTCACCCTTATGCCCTGCCTCCTTGTGACGTCACCACCCCATCATGCCAATGGCGGTGACGTCATAGGGAGTGGGGCCTCCAGATGATGTCAGTGGGTGGCTCCGCCACATGTCACTATAAGTCAACGCACAGCGCGGAGACCGCATTTGTGCTGGAGATTGCGTTGAGTCCGCATGGGAAGAAGAACAGAGGGAGAAGACACCGCGGAGATTGAGAAGAACCGGCAGAAGAAAGAAGACCCTTAGGAAGAAAGAAGACTCCGCAAAAGAGCAGAAGAAAGAAAACGCCGGAGAGGGGTGAAGAAATCTGAGGGAGAGGATGCCGGAGCCGATTTTAATAAAATACTGTAAAAACCTGTGCAGTGGGTTTTTTTTTTTTTTACAGTTTTTTTAGGTTTATGGGTAGGGGTCCAATGTACCCTATACCCATTCACATAGGGTGGGGAGCCGGAATCTGGGGGCCCCCTTGTTGAAGTAAAAATATAATAGGCCACTCATAGAAAAATAAAAAAGTGCCTGTCAGTCTAGATCTGTCATCTGATGGTAATCCTAGATGGTGCAGCAAAAGTCCAGTCCAAGGAGTTGATGCATCCGCTGGCTCAGAGATACGCATGCACTGGGTGCACAAATAGGCAAGTGAGTATTTTGACCAAATGATAATTTTTATGCATATTTTCCAACTCCAAGCTGTATAAACTTGAATGCTTATTGGATTTGAATGGATGGAGGGTGTGGCCTAAGAAGATCAACACCCTATATCAAGGTGTGCAATTATTATGCAGCTTCTTTTCCTCATGCAAAATGGGCCAAAAAAGAGATTTAACTGACTCTGAAAAGTCCAAAATTGTAATTCAGCAGGATGCAACACTCTTGAAATTGCTAAGATATTGGGGCGTGATCACAGAACCATCAAACATTTTGTTGCACATGGTCAACAGGGTCGCGAGAAACCTGCTGAGGAAAAAAAGACGCAAATTTAACTGCCAAAGATTTGAGAAGAATCAAACATGAAGCTACCAGGAACCCATTAACCCTCCAGTGCTGTCATATTCCAAAACTGCAACCTACTAGGAGTTCCCAGAAGTACAAGGTGTTCTCTGCTCAGAGACATGGCCAAGGTAAGGTAGGCTGAAAACTGACCACCACTGAACAAGACACATACGTTGAAACGTCAAGACTGGGCCTGTAAACAGATTTTTCAAAGGTTTTATAGACTGATGAGATGATGAGATGATGAGACTGATGAGATGAGAGTGACCCTTGACAGACCAGATGGATGGGCCTGTAGCTGGATCAGTAATGGGCACAAAGCTCCACTTCGACTCAGACGTCAGCAAGGTGGGGGTGGGGTACTGGTATGGGCTGGTGTTATTAAAGATGAGCCAGCTGGACCGTTTCAGTTTGAAGATGGACTCAAAATCAACTCCCAAACCTACTGGCAGTTTTTAGAAGATACTTTTTTCAAGCAATGGTACAGGAAAAAGTCTGCATCTTTCAAGAAGACCGTGATATTTATGCAGGACAATGCTCCAACACATGCATCAAAGTACTCCACAGTGTGGCTAGCCAGTAAAGGCCTTAAAGATGAAAGAATAATGACATGGCCCCCTTCCTCATCTGACCTAAACTCTATTGAGAACTTGTGGGCCCTTTTTAAACAGGAGAATTACGGTAAAGGAAAACAGTACACCTCTCTGAACAGTGTCTGGGAGGCTGTGGTTGCTGCTGCACAAAAAGTTGATCATTAACAGATCAAAAAACTGACAGACTCCATGAATGGAAGGTTTATGACTGTTATTGAAAAAAAGGGTGGCTATATTGGTCACTGATTTTTATTTTTAATGTAAGAAATGTTTATTTGTAAATTTTAAGTTGTATATTATTCTCAATTTAACAGATGAATATAAGTGAGATGGGAAAATTTTCATTTATTTCGTTCCATAATAATTCTGCACACTAATATTTTCCCAGTAATTGTGTACACGTAGATCTTCTCCTAAGAAAGCCAAAATATTCAGGTTTGAGGTTTATTAACATTTTGGATTGACCAAGAGTACTGTAGTTGTTAAATAATGAAATCAATCCTCAAAAATACAAGTTGCCTAATAATTGTGCACAGAGTGTAAGCTTGAGAAATGGTCTGACAGCATGGGCAAAGACCCTGTGACATCAGACACCAGTAGGCATGGTATCACATTTTGAGGCAGTAACATCTTTTTCGCCAGCCTGCCTAACTGTGATACACAGAGGTATTTGTACTCTATAATAGCAGGAAGGGTATCCACTTGTGGGACTACAAGAGACAGTGGACGTCCTGATGAAGCTGGGGGCTCTTAACAAAATGCGTTGACGTCCTGCTCCTGTGCGTCTAACCCTGATCTCTGCATCCACCATAGTCTGGTTTATGTGACGTGGACAAGACTGTAGTTTGATGACTCGTAGCCCCAGTGCTTGGCCACAGGCTCACCTGAGCCGCTCTCATATATACTGGGTGTATGCCTGGATATACACGTAATGTGGTGTGCTGCTGAGCTGCCAGGAGAAATGCTGACTGGAATCTGAATTTGTCATACCGGCAGAGGCTTCAGACTGCAGGCTTAACTGAGCCGCTCTCATACATACTGAGTGCAACACCTTCGCATACAGAGAGTGTGTCGTGCTGTTGAGCTGCCACGAGGAGAGCTGGCAAAAGTCTGGATTTGTGATACTGCAAACAGCAGAGCTACCCCCTAGGTGGGACTTTAAATAGGTAAACCAAACCACAGAATGTTTTAAAATGTAACAATTTATTTCATCTTACATATAAAAGAAGGATTTGTCACTCACAAGAGGGGCCAATATCTGTACAGTTACGAAAATCGACATATAAGTGAAAGTCAACATCTAAAATGTCTGATACATATACAGTTCACCAACAGTACATTCACGTATGTTTCGAGAGAAGTAATCAAAATCAATATTTCCGTTGTCCAAAGATGGAGTTCGGTACCCAACATATATGTTTCAGGTCCAGAGTAAGCCCTTCATCAGGGATACGTTACAATGGGTGAGATATAGCACATTGGTGTATTTTCTAAAAGAATAATTATTTTCTGTCCTCCTAGCATCCGTGTATATGGGCGCAGTGGCTGTGCGTGTAGTCCAAATCCTGCATCACTACCAGATGAGCAAAGAGGTTCGACAGTATCCTAAAAGAAGAATTCTTTTCTGTCCTCGTAGCGTCTGTGTATATGGGAGCAGTGGCTGTGCATGTAGTGCAGCACTCATATGTCTATTTTCCAAAGACAACCTCTGGATATGACGCTGAACACGTGCACTCAACTTCTTTGGTCGACCATGGTGAGGCCTGTTCTGAGTGGAACCTATCCTGTTAAACCGTTGTATGGTCTTGGCCCCACCGTGATGCAGATCAGTTTCAGGGTCTTGGCAATCTTCTGATATGGTGAGAGAACTAACACCGAATGTAACACACATGCTCCCTATTCACAGCTGAGACCTTGTAACCTTAACGGGTCACATGACACCGGGGAGGGAAAATGGCTAATTGGGCCCAATTTGGACATTAAAGCCTCGTACACACGGGACGACGATCGTGTTCAACACGTCGTACTCACGACCGTTGCATGCAGAATTGATCGTCTGTGGCGGCGCTTTCAACAGTTGAACGTACGACGGTCGTTCGTGGGAGTTGTATGTGCAGACTAGAAAACTTGGTCGTGTCAACAAGCTCGCATACGACCGTTGAGTCGTGTGTAGAGCAGCTGTGTTCAACAAAGTTGTATTGTGCTAAACACGCATGCGCCAAGTCCACTTTCAACTAACATGAAATTAGAAAGGAGCCCAAAAGGTGACGCTACTTCCTCATTATACGCTCGTTGGCGTCATCACGTTCGGCCGGCCGCAAGTTGTATGTACGACCGTCGTATGCATGTCAGTGGGCTACATACGACCGTCAACGTACGATTCAACACGGTCGTGCGCACGATCGTCGTCCCGTGTGTACGAGCCATTACACTTAGGGGTGTACTCACTTTTGTTGCCAGTGGGTTTGACATTAATGGCTGTGTCTTGTTATTTTGTTATACAAGCTGTGCACTCACTACTTTGCATTGTAGCAAAGTGTCATTTCTTCAGTGTTGTCACATGAAAAGATAGAATAAAATATTTACAAAAATGTGAGAGGTATACTCACTTTTGTGAGATACTGTATGTACTCGCATCTAGTTATTTATGAAAATACAAAGTAACATGATATCTTTGCAAAAAGGTACGCAGACATGAATAATGCATATACGTAAACACACCTAAATATGCATGAAAATGGACAAATAGACATATACAAATGTATATGCACATAAATTGCTGTATAAAATAAAAAACAACTTTACAAAAGAGAGCTAGTTGGAAAAGAAAAAACTAAATAAAAAGTGGTCCTATATGATTCCCTGAGTTATGCTGTTATTTTAGTTAAATGTTTTTTTTTTTTTTTTTACTTTAGTGACACTTTAATTCCACCTGGGGACAGGGAATTGAGATTATAGTTCCAGTAGGTTTCTCTTTGGCATGATTTTTTGAAGTGTTCAGCTGTGGGCATGTTGGTAGAGATTCACTCAATAACCCAGACCCATAAACCATGAGACAGCTTGCTGTGAAATTCCTCGACTGCTGCACCATCTAGGATTACCATCAGATGACAACTCTAGAATATCTGACAAGTGCTTTTTAATTCTTGCGAGTGACCTATTATTTTTTATGAATAAAGGTTACGTCATGCTGCATTTAGATCACGCCCTCTTGTTTTCTTCAAAATATGCAGCTCCCCCCCAAAAAACACACACACACACACACACACACACACACACACACACACACACACACACACACACACACACACACACACACACACACACACACACATACACACAGCAGTGTAACTAGAAACTTCTGGGCCCTGGTGCAAGAAAAAATGAAGGGCCCCCCTGCATTTGGAATGGGATCCTTTCCTCCGAGTCCGATGGTGGACTGATCGCAAGTGGGTGACTGCATATAAAGGAACCGATCTCTCCATTTCTCCCCCGCTTCTCCTCCTCTCCCTTCTGCAGGCATTCAGTGGCTGCAGGAGGAAAATGGAGAGATTGGTTCCTCTATTCCCCCAGGTGATTGTGGCTGCACTGCAACCACTCCGCAAACTGTGGGCATTGCCACAGTTGCAACATACTGACGATGCATTTGGGGGTTAAAACAGGCGGTTAGGAGGCAACATATTGCCTCTTTACCAGCTGTCAGATGCCTCTGAAAAGTGATTTGAGCATGGATCGCTTTTCAGAGGAACAACATTTTCTTGCTGGTACTATGAACAAGTGGTAAAACAAAATTCAGTTCTCATATTGTACATATATAGGAGGTCAGGATTAAAAGCGCATACTTACATGTAAACACACATTTACGCACATACACATATATAAACACATAATACACACACACATACTGTGTGTGTGTGTGTGTGTATGTATATATATATATATATATATATATATATATATATATATATATATGCACACACATATATAAATGCACATATACATGATGCGCACACACATACACATATATAATTGCCTTTTAAAAAAAAAAAAAACACTGTACCTTCATGCCGATCGGGTACTAGGGGGAGACAAACAGCACAGCACACACTGTGCTTTCACTTTAGCTCTGTGAACAGTGTAACAAGCTCCCTGCAGCGCCGATGTACAATTCAGCTGAGAAACTGGAAGCTCGGTCTAGGCATACAGGGGGCCTGTATGGGCCCCCTACAGCATGGGGCTCAGTCACGATGGCGACTGATACGCCCCCTGTACGTCTGCCACTATATGTGTCTATATATAGATATACTGAATATCAATAGAAGGTATATTTTATCCTTTGCTTTTCTGTATGTTTTATTTTGTATTTATTATTATTTTTTATTTTATCTTTTTTTTTTTTTTTTTTATTTTTTTTTTTAACTGCTACAGAAAATTAATATAATTTGCTTGCAATAGAAGCTCACATGGACCTATTTTTATTTCCGTAGTTTTATTATTATATAACATAATTAAATGTTTCTCATGGCTGGAAAATATGTGAATGCTTTCATTTAAATTTTTGTAAGAATGTTAATGTATAACTTAATCTTTAAAATGATTTTGACCCATTCTGTTTTCATTCAAATATGCACATTTTAGATGCTAATGTTTGTAATTCTAAGAAGTAAAATACATATTTATTTGTTTTTTTTTTTTTGTAAGCAGCATGATGCTTCTAAATGTAACCTTCAGCAGGATTTAAAATGTTAATGTTTCTCATCTACACCAGTCTCTATGGGAAAGATAAACCTGTAGCAAATGCTATTAATAATTCTGAGTTTAAATGTGGAGAAAAAGGTTACATGGGCTCAGAAAACCTAATCTGACAGCAAAACTATGTGCTATTAACCAGTCTTTACTTAGCCATACATTTGTATCTGTTTTGGCAAGAAATGCTATCATAATGTGGCATCAGATTTTTCTTTTCATTTTTATTTTTGCATGTAAGGTAATGTATGTAGCACACAGCCTCCCCACATAGTCTCCATTCACACCCCCATTTACTCAGCATTTTTCTACTTTGTTCCCTTGCTTGACTATCCCTGTTCACACTTGTTCGCTCAGTCACCCTACGCTCAAAAAAGTACATTTCTTTTTCTTTTTTTAAACAACTATTTAGGAGTATTTAGTTCCACGGGCTTCAATAAGGAGCTCTTGTAAACACACGTTATGCATGCTCACACATGCTGCTCTTCTCCCATTTCCCAGCTCAGGAAGCAAACTCCTGAATTGGGATACATGTGCAGAAATGCTTTTGAAATGCCTGAAATAAGCCTATAAAATACCTGAGAAAAATGCTTTAAAATCACCAGGAATATACTCTGCTCAAGTGTGAATGTTGGCTTACTGAGATTTGCTTGTCCCAGAGATTGCAGTACATCCCTTGACAATGCTTTTATCTGCTTTATTTCTGGGAAGGTCAGCACCATCTTTGTTCAGACATTACCAGGGCCATCATTCACTTCATGGACTGAGTTGCTGGATCAGAGTTAACACCATTTATAATTTATAGTGCATATGCAGTTCTTACCCTGTACTCTCTAATGTCAGATCATCAGATCATCCCCTGTTGCAGTCACTACGACCTCTACCCTTGTGACCTTCTGCAAAGGTACAGTGTTTGTGTCTGGTAACAGGTAGAGAAAAGACAGTGGAAATGCTTTTTCCTGCCTTCAGAAAACAGATGACCTAACTGATATTTTCTTGCATTTAAAACAGCCAAGATAGAGGATGCATTAACATAAGAGCCATATTAGTTTGTGTATAGGTCACTTCTGTTCCCTACGTCATATTCACTTTTGATATCCATATCAAACAGCCACATCTGTCATGTTCTGTTCTGACTGGTCAAATATATTGCTGCTATCTTTAGCAAGAAAATGAGTTTTAGCCTGCTTTATAAGTCAACATTTTTTCACTTTCTGAAGCCAGCTACCTGACCACACACTTCCGAAGTCTGCATAACAGTATTTTAGAACAGTGCCCTGTAGATAATAGAAATGTATACTGTGTCTCTCTGATATTACTATAGTTACTGAAGGGCTGGAAAACCATCTGTGGTCGAGAGTTTGTGTTCAGGCAGCAACCTTTGGCGTTAAGGTTGCCTCTCACCCCTGATTCTTATTTCCAGAGTGATCGTCAGACATAGTAAGGGAACACATATCATTCAAGTGTATTCTTGCAGAAATTTAAAAGTTTGATATTAAATGTTCATAATCAATTGTGCATAAACCTAGTCATGACTGAATTATCAAAGCTATGCAACAATACATGTATTTGACCATATCAACTTGTATTTGCGAGTGTGCTCTATAAAGTCTGCTATAGACGGTTTCAAATCTTGGCCAGTTCATCAGGAACCGGCCGAGATTCAAACCATGTATTGGCAGGCTGAACGTACCCAAGTTGTTTGATCGATAAGCAGCTTACTGGATATTACATGCTATTATTGCAATAAACACTGTGTTCTCTCAGCGGAGATAGGTTTCCAAGCCCGCCCGCCCCCCCGCGCCGGGAGAACACAATGACTCCACGGCATCCCCCCATCAATATTGGCTGCAACCCGTGGTTGCAGGAAAGAGATTTGCTCCGTCTATGGTCGGCTTAAGTTGTAGGCTTTTGCCCATTGTATTGTGTTAACATGCATAGTCATATTGCTCAAGAGCTGTGTGTTTACATGTCTTTCACATACAGCACTTCTCAGCCAAAAGAAAAGCAAAGTTTTCTTTTTTTTAACTGTCTGATCAGTATTCACCTCTTCTACAGAGCTAGTGCCTGCTCATGCTGCTCCAGACGTGACATACTCATCGGATCAGGTCATACATTACTAGACTGTCTGTCAGTCACCTCATATATGTGGCCAGCTTTTGATTTAGATTGCCTGCTTACAAGGTTTGCAGAAGGAATGTTTGAAATTGTGACCCCCCCCCCCCCCCCTTTCTGCTATCATACAGAATGTTTCTAGCCAGGTAGGGCTTATATTTTTCTTAGATATCCCCTTTAAGATGCCTTTATTTTTAAAAGCCTGGAACAATGTTGTTTAGCTTATTTCTGGTAGATTATTCAGTAACACAGCATAGCTTCAACAAATTGCTTAAATAGCATGGATTAGTTGTCTTCACACCTTAAAAATTGTAATATGCATTGCTAAATATATTCCATTACAGTTTGTTAATTAGTGTTGTGTCGAAGTACAGCTGCTAATTTAAGTAGCTGACATGGTTAATTTCCAAATGATAACAGTTGCATCTGTAGCATTAGACAACGTTTGGGTAATAAATTACCTTGTTTAAGTATTCACATTTTTTATGTAGATCATTAGCATACAAAAGACATGTAGAAGACCACCACACTTTTGTGTGCCATTGGACATATTAAAGCTCTGCTTGCTGTTAATGAGGGTGCAGTCTTTTCTAAATGCTGGTGGATAATCACTTTTTGCACCATCGGATCCATTTTAAGATGCCACTAAAAAATATGCCGTAGATTTACTTAAATATTTAATTCTGTCCAATTTAGTACAATAGATGTTTATTAGAGTATATATTGTATGTATGGGATGATTAACGTGTATTTGAAGGAAGTTTTTCCTTTGTTTTAGTCTTAGAGTGGCAAGGGGTCAAGTATTTTTGGCTGTCTGTGTCCCGCTGTAGAGATTCACCCCTCTATTTGTCTTGGTGACCTCTGTGTCACCAAGACAATAATTAAGAGGAAATCCAAAAAAAAAACGAAAAAAAAAGGGATTTTATTATAACTTACCGTAAAATCCTTTTCTCCGAGTTCACTGACAGACGCAGCTCTTCATGACTTTGTGGGTTTTATGTTCGTCCTACTAGGAGTTAACTAGGCAGGGAAAAGAATCAGCTGGCCCCTCCCTTGGGGGCCGTCCTCTTTCCCTACATCAAACCCCCTCACAGAATAGCTCTTCAGTTCGTACACAAGCCGTACCAAAACAGAGCCCAGAGGGGTGGGTGCTGCGCCTGTCAGTGAACTCGGATTTTACGGTAAGTTATAATAAAATCCCTTTTTCTCCTACGTTCACTGACAGACGCAGCTCTTCATGACTTTGTGGGGACGTCCCCAAGCTGTGTCAAAGAAGAGGGGTGGGTAAACGCAAACAACTGTACCCAACTGAACCTCTGAGAAGGCGTCAGACGCGCCTACACTACCACCTGCAGAGCCTGCGGCCAAAGGCAGCATCCAAAGATGTGAACACATCAACTAATAAAACTTAGTAAAAAGGGTGAAATATGCAACTCAACTCCTTGGGGTGCGATGGACGAGGGCACAATGAAGGCAGGACAATATCTTCATTGATAAGAAAAGAAGAAACTACCTTCGGGAGAAAAGAAGGAAGGGGTCGCAAGACCGCCTTATCCTAAGCATTACCAAATAAGGAAACTTGCACGATAGTGCAGCCAATTTCGATACTCGTCTGGCAGAAGTAAAGGCAACTAAGAAGGCCACCTTCTGCGACAGAAGTTGTAAGGGAATCTCCCTGAGTATTTCATAAGGTGGTTTCTGAAGAACAGAAAGCACCAGATTCAGATCCCACGGAGCCATCGGAGATCTCACCTGAGGCGCCACATGTCGCACACCTTGTACAAAGGTACGAATCAGAGAGTGCGAAGCTAAGGTCTTTGAAAAGTATGGCTAAAGCCGAGATCTGTCCCTTAAGGGTACTCAAAGCCAACTGCTTATTCAGACCCTGCTGTAAAAAGGGTCAGTATCCTGGAGACTACAAACAAGCGAGGGTTAAAGCCCTGCGCCTCGCACCAAGCAATGAAAGCCAGACCTGCGAGAGGTGCACTTGCGAGCTGTCAACCGAGTAGGGATCAAGGAGTCGGCCACTCCTCTATCTCTGAGCACCTGGGACTCAATAACCAAGCTGTCAAAGCCAGCAAGGGTAAAGCAGAGTGCAAGATGGGTCCCTAGAGACAGGAGGTCGTCCCGCATCGGGAGCCGCCAGGAGGCGTCTGCCACCATTTGCACTACGTTTGCGTACCAGGTGCGCCGAGGCCAAACCAGGGCCACCAGAATGGTTGTAATTTCTTCCATCACTATTCTGCGCACCAATCTCGGAAGCAGACGTATGGAAGGAAAAACGTACAGGAAAAAACGTACAGGAGGCGAGAACGGCTCCAGGGAGTCACCAGGGCATCCGTGGCCACTGCCAACGGATCCTTTGTTCTGGACACAAAAATTCTCACCTTGAGATTGAACCTGGACGCCATAAGATCCACATCCGGTGTCCCCCATTTGTGGCAAATCTGATTGAACACCCCCAGTGAAGGGACCACACCCCCTGGACCAGCTTCTGGCGACTAAGAAAGTCCGCCTGCCAGTTCTCCACACCTGGGATGTAAACCGCAGAGATTGCCGGAACTTAAAGTTCCGCCCAACGCAGAATGAGAGCTGCCTCCGCAGCCGCCGCTGGGCTCCGTGTGCCACCCTGATGATTCACATACGCCACCGCCGTGGCATTGTCCGATTGAATTCGAATCGGGCGGCCTTGCAATCTCTTTTTCAGTGAGAAAAACACAGTCTGATCTCACTCAGCTCCAGCACGTTGATGGGTAGGCAGGCCTACTGGGCCGACCAACGACCCTGAGCTGATAGTCGTTCCAGGACTCCGCCCCAGCCCGTCAGGCTGGCGTCCGTGGTGATTACCATCCACCGAAGGGACAGGAACGACTTCCCCTGAGTGAGGGCCGAGTCCCATAACCACCAGGCGAGGGACGCCCTGATCTGAGGGCCCAGCCAGATTGGAAGATCCAAAGGACCGGTGGGGCTTGTCCCATTGGACCAGAATTGCTCGATGGAGCAAACGAGTGTGACTCGGGGCAAAAGGTATCGCCTCAAACGACGAGACCATGAACCCCAGCACCCTCATACAGGACCTCAAGGAAGACCGGCGGCGTGATAAGAGAGTGCGCACAGCCGACTGTAAGTTCTGTAGCTCCGTCGGAGGGAAAAACACCTTTGTTTGTCCATAATGATACTCCAGACGGCAGGAAGGAGACACCAACGACTACTGCAGGTTGAGCAACCAGCCGAAGTCCCGCAATGAGAACATTGCGATGTTCACATTCTCCTCCAGGGCAGAGACAAATTCCGCTCGTAGGAGCAGATCGTCCAGGTACGCCACTATGGCAATGCCCCTCCTACGCAGTAACGCCAACACCGGGGCCAGAAACTTTGTGAACACCCGGGGCGCGGAGGTCAGGCCGACGGAAAGAGCTACAAATTGAAAATAGCGATCCCCAACCGCGAATCACAGAAAACTCTGAAGTCGCGGATGGATGGGGACATGGAGGGTACGCATCCTTTCCAATGATGCTAGGAAGTCCCCCTGGTGCAGGGCGGCCACGACCGATCGAACAGACTCCATCCGGCATTCGCACGCCCTGACAAACCTGTTTAGGGCCTTCAATTCCAGGATGAGCCGAAAGCCGTCCCCTTTTTTTGGCACCACAAAGCGATTCGAGTAAACACCTCAAAATCCCTCTCTGAGTTAACCGGTACAATCACTCCCTGTTCTGATAGAGCCTGTACTGCCCTGGAAGGGCCAGCCTGCGCTCCAGCGGGAGGTGTAAATTTGATGGGAGGTGCGAACCCCCGAAGACGTCCCCCCACTTGACACTCGGGTGGGGGCGCCCCATCAGGCTGAGGAAGACTTGTCTCCCGTCTTTCCTGGTTTGCGCTGCTGCTGCTGGCGTCCGGCCCCTGCAGCAACCTTACTGGAACGGTTCCCTTGCTTGCCGTGCCTGATGCACGAAAAAGCTACCTCTGACCCGACGTAGCAGGCTCCTGTCTAAGGCGGAACTCACGCCTGCGGGGCTCCGGAAGGAAAGTACTCTTGCCTGCTGTGAGATCCTTAATGATTTCAGCAAGGCGCGAGCCAAAATGGGCGCCCATCCTGAAAAGGAAGATCAGCCCAACCTAGTGCGGAAGCGTGGTCACCGACCAGGGTCGCAGCCAAGAGTTCTGTGAAGTCTAAAGGCCGCTATCGACAATCTAGACAGCAAGAGCAGAACATCCACCGCCGCATGTTCCTGGTTTGCACAGAGGCATTTTATCCCTACTGCGGTGCCTCCATCAGGCGACCGCCCACCAGATCTGACTTAAGTTCCTCCATGCACTCAGAGAGGTACTGCGCTGCCATGGCCGCAGCCAAAGCAGGTCGCACTGCGGCGCCCGCGTTCAAGAACAAGCACTTCAAAAGTGCCTCTGTCCTTCTATCGGCAGGATCCTTGAAGGAAGGAATCCCCGCCATAGGAATGATAGTCGCCTTGGTAAGGCGTGCAATAGGCGGATCCACCGCAGGAGATTCCCCATTTCTTTAGGAAATTCTCCCCAAAGGGATAGCGTTCAGTAAAACGGCCAATCAGAGAGGAGGAACGGTGGGTTGCTGCCATTCACGATATAGGAAATGGTTAAAAAATTAACTGTAAGGATAGGACTTGGGGCCTTGGGGGGCCTAGAAGACCGCACACATAAGCAGATCGCAATTCGCCCGTTTGATGCAACTTGGTGCGAATGCCAGCGATAATGGTGGCGACCAGCACATTGTCCTGGTCAGCCACTGGCTCCTGGTCCTCCTCAGCTACCATGTCACCTCAGCAGACAAGTCCCCCGGGGTCTCTAAGACCCTTGAAGCCCCTCAAACTCAATCTTCCCCTGAGGATAAAAAAGGAGGGGGGGGGCGCGCTTCCAGGGAGCCCGCAGAGCGGCGTCCCCACATGGAAAGATTTCAGTGATAACATCCCGCAGCTGGGTGAGAAAAGCCCCTTGGGCTGACTGCGTGGCTGCTGATGCCCTCTCAGCAGTTTTGCTGGGAGATCAGCCATTGTCAGGGATGGATGGATGGATGGACGCCCCGCACACAGCCACACACCCCCACAGGATCAGAGGACAGCACCCCACCGCCACCAGCACCCAGAGGGAGCCCAGCTATACTTGCGATTTTGCTGCCCATCAGCGTCGATCGTTCAGAAATACTGCCTGTCACCGTCCATTTGCTGAGAGGAGAAGCTGCAGCCACGTGTAGAATGCAGAGCATGCAGTGAAGATGGCCGCCAGGAAGCACTAGAGGGTGAAACACACCTCTCAGGCAACGTGCAGTACCGAATATGGCCGCTCCGAGCGCTAGAGGGAAAGCCCCATAGGCTGAAAATGTCCGCGGCTATGGCAATGCTGGACGAGAAGGCCGAACGAACGGGCAGCGCTGGGGAGGGGGGTGGGGGGCGAGGTGTGGCAGGGGGCAATATGAGAGGCTGATCCCCACCGGTGGCTACCCCGGACAAGCTACTGGAGCAGAGGAAAAAACGCATTTGCGGACGTCGGGCCCACTTCACTCCCCGGGTGGGGAAGAAGGCAGGGCGCTCACTTACCCGTCCGACGCCACGGCAGCCACCGGATGCAGACTTTGCACCCTCGATGGGGGGCATGCTGCCGGCCCAGAGTCGCCCTGCCGAACGAATCGGGAAGGGGACCACGTGGGGGAGCTCGCCCCGGGCCACCCGCACGGAACGGGTAAGATGCGGCGGGTCCCTGTGTTGGGGCCGGCTTCGCATCATGTTGGCCAGGTCTGGGAAAGTACAGAGCGCCAGGACTCTCGATGCCCCGACCGGCTTCTTGATAGCAGATCATCTTGATTGCAGCAAAAAAAGAAAAGAAAATAAAAAAGAAAAATGGTCACAATAGGACCGCAGTTCCCTATAGGGAAGCCAGGTCAACTCCTTGCGAACTAGGCATTGAAACCGAAGAGCTATTCTGTGAGGGGGTTTGATGTAGGGAAAGAGGACGGCCCCCAAGGGAGGGGCCAGCTGATTCTTTTCCCTGCCTAGTTAACTCCTAGTAGGACGAACATAAAACCCACAAAGTCATGACGAGCTGCGTCTGTCAGTGAACGTAGGAGAAAACGTGTTGTCCTCACAATAAAAGGTGAGAGGAAACTTTCCAGTGGGAACACCTGTTCCTTTGACAACTCCCTAAGATGAAAATTCTGTTCCCTTTTGAGAGATTTCCTCTCATTTCTTCTTGCATCTCAAGGACCGAAAAAAAGGAAATCTCCCCAGAGGAGTGCGGATAGCAAAAAAAAAAAACACCTGGTAAGGGGTTTTAACAATTCCCTGCCCTAAAACTGAAAAATGAAAACTTTAACCAAACATATAGATAGTTTCACACACAAAATTTTCTTAAAAAATACTGGCTTGCGTATCATTACAGACAGAAGGAAAATAATGTTCAATAACTGCATTTACCTGTGTGCAGTATGTCAAATCCATATAACCATTTCTTTTTTTTTTTTATGGTTTAATCTAAAACCTAAAGCTGGGCACACATTGGCTACCTGTGGCCCTTTGTTACTTTTTGTGCGGCCCTTTGCGAATCCTAGAAGTGGAAGTGGAAGCATTAAGTTGCAAAGGTCCAGTGATGTCAGCAAACTCTAGCTGTCTCAAGTATCATGTTTCCAGTGTCTCTGCAACAGTCTCCAACAATTATATTATCTGTGCAGTCTATGAACACTGCACTAGTGAAATTTTGTTTGAAATCTTTTGTTTTGGGAATGTTTGTTTTTCTAATATTTAGGCCTCATACACACTGGACGTTTTTGGACTGTTTTATAGCTGCTGTCTTTAGCTGCAGACATTTTTTTCTATAGTCAATAAACTCTCCATCATGTTATCCTATGTGTTCATGCACACATAGGCTGTTATCAACTGTTTTTGGCTGGGACGTTTTTGAGCTGTAAAAAAACCCCAAGTCTAGTGGGTTCTGAGAAACGTTTTTCAGCTGTATAAACGCTCAAACGCACAAAAATGCCGCTCACCAACGTTTTTGGACATTTTAGATCCATTGAGGGGAAAGAAAAAATCAATACTGCTCAAAAGCGTGGCTCACCAATGTTTTTGGGCGTATTTTGGTCCATTGAAAAAAAAATTCTACTGCTTAAAAACGCTAGTGCAAAATGCTGAAAAAAGCTGAAGAACTCACCGCAAAGCTACTGACGCTTTTATATTTTTTTTAAAACATCCAGTGTGCATGAGGCTTTATTGGGGTCAAATCAGTGTTTGCTTTCTACTGCAGTAATGAGAACGTTCAAAGGAGAAGGATGGAAAATTTTTCTTGAATGAACAAATATCCAACAGTAAATCTGTTTTTTGTTTAGAAAAGTATTCCAAGGTAATTCCAAAATTTAATGTTAAGAGCAAACAACATTTTGAAGCACTTTTGACCAACGACATCCATTGAGTCATTGAATGTATTGAGAATTACTACATCAACCTTGACTGCACGCTCTTTTCCATCTGACAATGCAGAGGACAATATAAGAGACCGCATCTGATTGGACCCTCTCCCTCTCTCCTTCTCATTGTCCACATTTGTTGCTTATTCTCTCAAGACCTTATTCTTTCCTACTCTCTTTTTTTGCCCTGGCATTACTTGGCCACTGGACTCGGAATTCTAAATTTTAACATGTGGTATCCGACCTGGCTTAATAACATCACTCTTTTTAATTACCCTAATAGATTGGGCAGCATGGAGCTTGTTTCTGTGGGAGGTTGGGGGCTTTTTCCTCCCAGCCCCCTACAATATACTTTACCTCCCACTCACTTGAAATTGTCTAGATATCTGAGACCAGTTTGCCAGCAACCATTACAGTGGGTATAGAAAAGAATTCCCACCCCCCCAAAAAAAAAAAATAATCACATTTTGTTGTTTTGCAGTCTGAAATGAAGACAGACACCGTTTTTGTTTTATCTAGCAGATATAACACCGACCGTGTCAGAAAAAACAAAAACAGAATCAGTGAGTTGGAAAAAGGATCACCCCCTAATGTCAGTATTTTGTTGAACCACCTTTTGCTTTAATTACAGCCTGTAGTCTGTTGGGATATGTCTCTTCTAACTTTGCACAGCTACATTTTGCAATATTTGCCCACTCTTCTTTGCAGAACTGCTCAAGTTCAGTTAAATTTAATGGTGATCATTTGTGGACTGCGGTCTTCAAGTTGTTCCACAGAATGGGGTTTATGTGTGGGCTCTGACAAGGCCATGCAAAGACAGTCACCCTTTACTCCTTCAACAAAGGTGTGGTCATTTTTGCTGTGTGCTTTGGGTCATTGACATGTTGGAAGGTAAACCTTCCCTTTGGCAACGTTTCTTTGCCCCATCCAGTTTCCCTTCTATCCTGACAAGGGTTCCAGTCCCTGTTGCAGAGAATCACCCCCCGTAACAGGATATTACCACCTCCATGGACTGTAAGAATGGTGTTATTTGGACGATGAGCTGTATTGGTTTTCCGCCAGACATATTGTATGGTGTTGAGCCCAAATGATTCAATTTAAGTCTCATCTGACCAGAACACCCTTTTCCATGTGGCCTCAGAATCTTCAAGGTGTGTTTTGGCAAAGCTCAGCTGTGATCGCATGTGGCCTTTCTTGAGGCGCAATAGTTTTCTTGCAAACCTCCTATACAAGCCATACTTGTGGAGAATTTGTGATATTGTTGTCACATGCACACAATGACCACTCTTTGTCATAAATTCCTGCAACTGCTTCAGAGTTGCTGCAAGCCTCTCTTACCAGTTTCCTCCTGGATCTTTCATCCATCCTTTCATTCAGTTTGGAGCAATGTCCTAATCCAGGGAGGGTCTGTGTTGTACCAAACACCTTTCACTTCTTAATATATTTAACTCTGATTCTAGGCATTGATGAAGCCTTTGGATTTTTTTTTTTTTTTTGTATCCATCTTTTGCCTTTCCACAACTTTATCCCAGAGATCTTTTGACAGTGCCTTGCTACCCATAGTTGATTGTTTGCTTCAGAACTGAAATTTTCCAGGAAAGTTCATTTCATGTTGAGCTAATCACAATGACCACAGCTGATCACAGCTGCAAAGTCATGGCTTTGTGTGCCATTGAGAAGGTGATTAGCTACACCTGATTGCATTCACAAGTAATTTTTAGGAGAGGAGTGATCCTTTTTCAAACACAGTGATTCTGTTTTTAATGTTTAAAAAAAAAAAATCTGACAGTGTTATATCTTTCAATTGTATGTTATAAGTTGCAGAGTAGTGGTCAAATATTGCAAAATATAGAAGTTAGTAGAGACCTATCCCAACAGACAAAAAAGGTGGTTCAACAAAATACTGACACAAGGGGTGATCCCTTCTCCAACTCAGTGGTTCTCTCTTTGTTTTTCTGACATGTCAGTGTTATATCTTTCACTTGGATGTTATAAGTTGCACTGAGTAAATACAGGATAAACAAAAACTCTGTCTGTCTTCATTCAGGCTGCAGAGCAACAACACATGAGTTTTTAAAAGGGGGTGATTCTTTTCTGTACCCACTGTATGTTTTATATTTTTCTTCTTGTGACTTAAAATCCTCAAGCTCATTGTCATTGTGTGTTTAGCTTTATAATAATATTTATTTCAATTGTATTCATTCAACTAAAACCCCAATAAAACTTTGTGAAACAATGTAGTGAGAATTTTTGTACAGATATTCATACAAACATTTGTCTGAAAATCTACTAGTGTATGGGGCCTGCCTTAGAGTATGGACATTTTTGTAGCATGCTTGCATGTTATCTTGGGACACAGTGGCCTTGTCCATTCAGCCATGTGTCCCAATAGACAGTAGTGAGACACCAGCATGGGGATGCACTCAACACCTATGCATCTCTGTCGGGTAAAAATGGCCCTGCACAGAGCTGAACGCCCAGTGTAAACAGGGCTTTACTGTGTGTTCAGCTTGCTTTATGGAAAGAATTAAAGTGTATAGAAAGACATACTGTGTTCTTATACTTTATAAATTTACTATGTGGTAACCTGGTCCATGAAAAGAGTTACTATGTTACATTTATATATTTATTATGTGGTCAGCTTGCTAAGGGAAAGAATTATTGTGTTATACTTTGAAAACTGATTCTAAATAAAAACGGTCTATCAAAAGACTGTGATCTTATATTTAGAAACATACTGTGATCAGCATGGTTTGGAAAGAGTTTGTTTGTTCCTATACATACTATTTAATATGTTTATTCATTTAAAGGGGTGCAATTCTCTTATACTTTGCAGACCAATGCTCACCATACATGTTTAGAAAATTGTTCGGAAAAAGCATTCAGTGCGCTGGATCGTGCAACTTTCGAAAAACATTTGTGGGCTTATTTGGATTATCAAAATGCAAAGTTTTATGGCAAAAAAAACCCCAAACCATTATGTGTAATTTTTTTTCAGGCTAAATGATCAATTTTCTAAACCTTACTAGTGGAATAGATTGAAACCCGTTTGAGAAAATCGACAGCACGGGCACATGTTAACCACTTCCTTACTGGGCACTTAAACCCCCCTCCTGCCCAGACCAATTTTCAGGTTTCAGCGCTGTCGCATTTTGAATGACAATTGCACGGTCGTGCGACGTTGTACCCAAATAAAATTGATGTCCTTTTTTGCCCACAAATAGAGCTTTCTTTTGGTGGTATTTGATTACCTCTGCGGTTTTTATTTTTTGCACTATAAACAAAACCAAGAGCGACAATTTTGAAAAAAGAACAATATTTTTTACTTTTTGCTATAATACATATCCAAAAAAAAAAAAAATATTCATCAGTTTTGGCCGATTTATATTCTTCTACATATTTTTGGTAAAAAAAAAATCGCAATCGGCGTTTATTGATTGGTTTGCGCAAAAGTTATCGCGTCTACAAACTATGGGAATTGATTTATGGCGTTTTTATTATTATTTTTTTTTTTTACTGGTAATGGCGTTGATCTGCGATTTTTATTGGGACTTTGATATTGGGGGGGACATGTCAGACATTTTTGACACATTTTTGGGACCAATGACATTTATACAGCGATCAGAAATTTAAATGTCCACTGATTACTGTGTAAATGTCATTGGCAGTGAAGGGGTTAACCTGCAGGGGGCAGTGAAGGGGTTAACAATGTTCCCTGGGTGTGTTCTAACTGTGGGGGGGCAGGGTTGGCAGGGACATAACAGATCTAACTTGATCTGCTTGTCCCCCTCTCACAGAACGGGGAACCGCCGTGTTTACATTGGCAGTTCCCCGTTCTACAGCTTTGCAGGCGATCGCGGGTCAGGAGCGGACATCGAGTCCACCCGACCCGCGGGCACGCCCACGCAGCGTGCAGCGGCCGCGCGCGCCGCCGCCTGTGAGTGCACGCAGGGGGCGTGTGAAGGGGCGGACGTCCATGGACGTCCACCCGGATATTCAGATCCGCGCTGTAGACGTCTTTCGTCTATAGCGCGGATCTCTTGTGGTTAAAATGTAACCTCAGATCGTGTAAACAATCGAAAAAATTTACCATTTATGTTGTTAAATCGATAATATGTCAATAATTAGGCGACCTATATCAATACAATGATGGCATTATCGCATGCATGTTCAACAGATCTTTAGAAATATGACCATTTTATTTTTTTCAAACAATTTTCTATCCCTGTATGGCCAGCATTGCTATGTGCTATTTATGCCTAATCCTAGATATGAGTCTTCATTATCAACACAAATGTTCTGTCCATTCATTAATTAGCTTTATACAGGTATCGGTTAGCATTTAATTCTGAACATTTATAGATAATTGTATTCTTGTCTTGTAGCTTGGTGTTGAATTTCAGCTTTTTTCCTTTGCGTCAGATCATAAATGGAGATCAGTGAATCTCTGTGGATTATTTTAAGAACACATGCTGACATTTCTTTTCTAATTATTTCAGCATTAGTGGCTCTACATTTTGTTGCCATTGCCGGCATTGTTTTGTGGCCTTTTGATAATACCGATCGTGCTTCCAAAAATATGGTGATACTAGAGCAATCAGTCGGCTTTGCACACAGTGCTACCTCATGGGTCTGGTCATTTTCGCCTACTAAATAAAAAAAAAATTGCATTTGTTGAGGACTCCAGTCCCTATCAATATAGGACATAAGTTGATTGCTTTTTTTGTCAAGTAAACAGCAATATTTTACTACAGCTAATATTGTGACATTTTTTTCCAGATGCTTGTGACTACACCTGAGAAGTGGGATGTTGTTACTAGGAAAAGCGTTGGGGACGTGGCCCTGTCTCAGCTTGTGCGGCTACTCATACTGGATGAGGTGCATTTGCTTCATGAAGACAGAGGTCCTGTTTTGGAGAGTTTAGTGGCTCGTACACTACGGCAGGTACGTTTACAGTGCTATTGCTTCTTTGTAATCATTTTTCGTTGTAATTGATAAATGCTAAATGTTCCACTTATTACAGTGCCTTAGAAGTGGAGTTTCTGAGTAATTTATGTTTGTGAACTATAAGCCCTCATACACGGGCGTTTTTTAATGCCACATTTTTTGGGCGTTTTTTACAGCTCTCCATGTTATTCAATGGCCCTCTAAAAACACTGACATTTTTGAGCAGTAGAGGGCGTCGGCGTTAGTGAGCTGTAACTAAAACGCAGCATGTTCTGAAGCTGCAGCGCCATGGTGTTTTTGACGCCGAGCCGGCAAAACGCTCAATAACATGACTTAACGTTGCATACACAGTGTTAAGCCTCGTCAAACATTATTTTCAAAATCAATGGTTCCCTATGGGAGCCCATTGATTTGAATAAAAGTCGCACCAGAAGTCGGAGACCCCCCTGCCCCAAAGCACCCATACTCCCCAGGTTGAGGGCATGTGGCCTGGTACGGTCCAGGAGGGATGGGGGGGACTCGCTCATCCTCACCTCCTTTCCTGGGCTGCCTGCTCGGATAAGGGTCTGGTATGGATTTCGGGGGGAACCCTACCCCATTTTTTCGGCGTGGGGTTCCTCTTAAAATCCATGCCAGATCGAAGAGCCTGGTATGCTCTTGGGGGGTACCCCACGCAAATTTTTTTGCGGGGGTTCCCCTTCAAGATACCTAGCACACAAGTCACACCGCAAGTCGGATCATCATGATCCGACTTCTGGTGCGACTTCTATTCAAATCAATGGGCTCCCATAGGGAACCATTGATTTTGAATAGAGGCAGAAAAACGCAGCTGAAAGCCAGCGCGGAAAAACGTGCACTGACGTCAATGCAAAAGGCAGAAAAAAACAGCGATTTTTCCCTGATGTTGGGCTCTGCGTTTTGCTTATTTATTTTGCATACACCCGTGTGTATGAGGCCTTAACCATAAATATAGTTTAGGTTAACCACTTAAGACCAAGGCCTTTTTCTTTCTATATCCCTTTGAGTTCCAGAGTGTTTTTTTTTTTTTTATCTTTCCACGCGTTATACTTTATAGCATTTGTAGCCTACACTAACTTATTAAACATTGTTTTTGGGACAGATGGAACTTTATTTTAATAGCAAATTTGGATACATACATTTTCTATTTCTTGTTTTTTAATTGGAATAATTAGTAAAAAATAATGCATTTTTCTTTATTTTTTCCCTAATAAAATGTTTACGCAATTTGTATTTCTCAATAGTTCATTGACGGATGCCGCCTCTATTCTTGACATGTGGGGTTTATGCAGCTTACACTAGGAGTGGACTAGGCAGAACGTAGTTCAGCTCAAAGCAGACACAGCCCCTCCCAAGGGGCAGTCCTCACTTGGCATAATCCCTCCAGCCCTGCTCAGCAACTCAGTTTTTTCTGCCTAGTGCAAGGAGTAGGACCTGGCTCCCTGCTGGGATCTGCGGTTCCCCATTCTTTTTTAATTTTTTTTCAAGAATTCTGATGAAGAATACAATCAAGTAGCCGGCTGGGTGACAGGCTGGATATCCTAGATCCAGGGAGTCTCCCCAGCGCGGCCGACGGATGCGAGCCGACCCTTAGCTGTACATGGGGTTGGCTGCATCAGGCCTCGTTCCGAGGTGGCCAGTGGGTTAAACTCCCCGCCAGGACACCTAGGACCGGACACCTGGTGTCCGTGTCATGGGTGCTGCTGGCTGGCAGCTTCCCCTGAATCGTCGGGGTGGCAGGACTGCTTCGGGTGGCTGCACCCGTCCAGAGCGGTGAGTACTTACTTCCCCCCCCCTCCACAGGATAAGGGGGGTGGCGGGTGGTGTCCCCCCCCTTTTCGCGATATAGGTGTCCCACCTATCCTCCGGCTTACCCCACCTACCTCCCTCCCCGGGGCTGTAGCACTCCCTGCCTGGATGTGTCCCCCTGGATGGGTGGCGGGCGATTGGCCTGTGGGTCGCAACCGCCATTGGCATGTATCTGGCCGCATGTGCGAACGGCCACCATTTTCCCGTAGCCGGCCGTGCGTTATACGCAGCCACCATTTTCCTGTAGCTGGCCGCATGTACGGCTGCGACTCAGGGGGCGCCGTACGCTTTTGGGTCGCATAAGCTGGCCCAGACGCCTAAGGCGTTCCCTTATTTGTCGTACTTTGACCAGTTAATTTACAAGGAGTGGAGGCGTCCTCAGGGGTTGTTCGCCATGCCTAAACATTTTTCTGTGCGTTATCCCTTTGAGGATACACTGTTGCAGAAGTGGAAGTCCCCGACGGTGGACCCATCTGTGGCTCGCCTGAACAAAGCGACCACAGGCGCTTACAGAATGGGCGACCATTGTGCACCAAGCTTTGGTGACTCTCCAGGCCCCTTCGGAACCTGTGCAGATGGCAGACCAGCTGATCCAGGGCCTTAAGTATCTCTGTGATGCGGCCCTCTACATGGCTCCCATGCTGTCCAAGCTGTCCATGTTTGCAATCGTCATCAGACGTCTGCTATGGCTTAGATGCTGGTCAGGAGACCAGGCGTCAAAGAAGGGCCTGACAGACCCAACCTCATCAAGGATTACTTGGGGGGAAGACTACGTTCCTTCTGGAGCCCAGAAGGGACAAGGAGCCCCGGCGCAGACCTTGAACAAGGTCTCTCAGCCCGCCAAGGCCTCCGTGGGGGGCCAGAAGTGTCCCTGGCAGCGTAAGGCCGAAAAGGCGGAGGATAAGTCCTCCTCCGCACGATGGGTTGCCCCCACCAGCGGTTCAGGTGGGGGAACGGCTCTTGCGGTTCGCGGACTGGTGGACTTCGTGCATCTCGGATATCTGGGTGCGCGGGTACAAGATAGAATTCTGTACCCAACCCACGGACAGGTTCTTCGCCTCCAATCTGAGGCTTCCCCCGGAACGACGGCAGGCCCTGTTCAGGGCCATGCATGTCTTGCTCCATCAGGGGGTGATTGTCCCGGTCCCCTTTGCGGAACGCTTCCGCAGTTTTTACTCCAATCGTTCCGAAAAAAGATGGGGTCAGGCCTGTCCTAGACCTGAAGGCCCTCAACTTCTTTGTGAGGGAGCAAAAATTCAGAATGGAATCTTTCCGCTCTGTGGTGGCGGCGTTTCATCAGGAGGATTTCTTAGCCTCCCTGTATATCAAGTACACCTATTTACATGTGCCCATATGCATGCACCACCTGCACTTTGCGGTGGGGGATCTCAACTACCAGTTTGTGGCCCTCCCGTTCGGTCTGGCCTCAGCCCCACGGGTCTTCACCAAGCTTCTAGCCCCAGTACTGGCTCTGCTGCGGCAGCGGGGCATAGCAGTAGTGGCGTACCTCGACGACCTCCTCCTGCGGATGGAGTCGGCCTCAGCGGTGACGGACAGTGTGGACATCACCCTCGGTTTCCTGCGGGACTTCGGCTGGGTGAGCAACCTTCTGTCACATCGGTTAGAATACCTGGGCTTGATCCTGGACACGGAGCGGGTGAAGCGGTTTCTCCCTGCCGCCAAGGTCTCAACGCTCCAGGGGGCGGTGCGGGCTCTGCTGTCCCAGCGGAGGTCCTCTCAGATTTTGCATGCAGGTGTTGGGGCTGATGGTCTCCTCCTTTGAGGCGGTGCCTTATGCCCAGAGTCACACCCGGCTCCTGCAGCGGGCAATCCTGCTGCGGTGGGACAAGTCGCCACTCTCCCTGGATCGGGTGATCTGTTTGGATAACCGGATTAGAGTTTCCCTCACCTGGTGGCTACGGGCACCGGCCTTGGAGCTGGGGAAGTCGTTTCTTCCCGTGGAATGGACGGTGATCACGACAGATGCCAGCCTATATGGCTGGGGATTGGTCCTGGGAAGGCTGTCGACCCAGGGCAGCTGGTCTCTGGAAGAATCCCGTCTCCCGATCAACGCGTTGGAACTGCGAGCGATCAGTCTTTGCCTCTCCCACTGGTCGGGGAGGTTGCACGGTCAGACAACGTGAACCATCAGGGCGGAACGAGAAACACGGCAGCAGCGTCTGAAGTGGCCCACATTCTGCGGTGGGCAGAGCTTCACATGCCAGCGTCGAGAATTGGCAGGCGGACTATCTGTCGCCAGAAGCTGGATCAGGGAGAATGGTCCCGGCACCCGGAGGTGTTCCGCCAACTCTGTCAAAGGTGGGGTACACCAGATGTGGACCTACTGGCATCCCTGCTCAGTCGGAAGGTGCAGGCCTCCGTGAACAGAACAAGAGATCCGCTGGCAGACGCGGCAGATGCCCTCGTGGCTCTGTGGTCTCGGTATCGGCTACTCTATGCATTCCCTCCACTTCCGTTACTCCCGTGCCTGCTGCGCAGGATAGAGGCAGAAGGGATCCCAACCATTCAGATTGGCCTCGGAGTCCTTGGTACGCCGACATGGTGCGGATGGTGGTCGATGTTCCCTGGCGGCTCCCGCTTCGCGAGGACCTACCCTCGCAGAGGCCCATCTTGCACCCTGCTTTACCCTCACTGGCTTTAACGACCTGGTTATTGAGTCCCAGGTCTTAAAAGATAGGGGACTCTCGGAGTCTGTCATTACCACTATGCTCAAGGCACGTAAGGCCACTTTGCGGAAGATCTATCACCGCACCTGGAAGGCTTACATTGCCTGGTGCATGGTGGGGGGTTGGAAACCCTGTTCTTTCTTGGTGGCTCGGGTACTGGCCTTCCTTCAGCAAGGCCCAGATCATAAATTGGCGTTGAGCACGCTTAAGGGGAAGATTTCTGCCCTAGCAATTCTTTTTCAGCGTCCCTTGGCGACGCATTCCCTGATCCGTACATTTGTCCAGGGGGTTCGTCATGTCTCCCCCCAGGTACGATTGCCTTTGGCGCCTTGGGACCTTAATTTGGTCCTTTCTGTGCTCCAGAAGCCGCCTTTTGAAAATATCAGGAAAATTTCCCTGCAACTGCTCTCTCAGAAAGTGGCCTTTCTGGTGGCGATAACATCCGATAGGCGGGTGTCTGAGCTGGCGGCTCTGTCCTGTAGGTCCCCGTACTTTGGTCCTACATAGGGACAAGGCAGTTTTGCGTCCCTCTCCCTCCTTACCGAAGTTGGTCTCTTGTTTCACATCAATGAGGACATTGTCCTCCCTTCTCTGTGTCCTCGCCCGTCTCATCCTAAGGAGGTTGCTTTGCATTCCCTGGATGTGGTTAGGGCTCTGCAGGTGTATCTGGCAGCCACGGCCTCATTACGGAGGTCCGACGCGCTTTTTGTCGTGGTGGATGGCCCGCGCAAGGGGATGGCGGCCTTGTCGGCCACCATTTCCCGTTGGATACGACAGACGGTGACCCGTGCATATGCTGTTAGGGGCCAGGAGCCCACCTTTCTGGTCATGGCTCACTCTACTAGGGCGATTAGTACTTCCTGGGCTTTCCGACACCAGGTGTCGGTGTTTCAGTTGTGCAAGGCGGCCACTTGGACCTCGGTGCACACTTTTTCCAAGTTTTACAAAGTTGATGTTGCAGCGTCTTCTGATGCTGCTTTTGGCTGCAAAGTTTTGAAGGCGGCGGTGTGAGGCGCGTCTGGCACCTCCCGGAGAACTCTTTAGTTGGGTACTGTTGTTCTTGCTGCCCACCCCTTGTGACACTGCTTTGGGATATCCCCACATGTCAAGAATAGAGACTGCATCCGACAATGAACGATTGAGAAAATAGGATTTTTTGACTTACCGTAAAATCCTTTTCTTTGAGTTCATTGACGGAGACAGCACCCACCCCTCTTCTGTTGAGTTTGTACTGCTTGTTACGAACTGAGTTGCTGAGCAGGGCTGGAGGAGTTATGCCAAATGAGGACTGCCCCCTGGGAGGGGCTATGTCTGCTTTGAGCTGAACTACGTTCTGCCTAGTCCACTCCTAGTGAAAGGTGCATAAACCTCACATGTCAAGAATAGAGGCTGCGTCCATCAATGAACTCAGAGAAAAGGATTTTACGGTAAGTCAAAAAATTATATTTTTCCCATAGATCTACCCCAAAATACAATCAGCAGAGCCTGCTGATTAAAGTGATATCACAATAGTGGGACTTTTATTTTATGTGGGCGAATAGTAAAGCTCTAAGTGAAGTGTGCATTTTGAGTTAGGAGGGCTTTATTCCCTTTTCAACACGAAATTGCAAGTCACAATGAAGGAAAAAAATGAATGACATTGCGTTCCTAAATGTGAACATTTGATGCTTGTGCCATAAATGCAAATGTCATCCAGATCCTCTAACACCATCGTGACCTGGTTTTCATTGTGGGGGGGTCTACACATGGGGGTGGGTCTACTGTTAGGATGCCTGGCTTGTTAAAGAGGTTGTAAAGCTCTCACAGGAAGAGACTGTGCTATGAATTTGAAAGCCCAATAAATTAATGTAAATTTGACTGTGTGCGCTGTCTGCTGTTCAAAAAGCATACCCTCCCAGACTGGGACTGGTTGAGACTGAGCAAAAGTGTAGTTTTATAACATGCTGATACGAAGACCTACTGGATCGGTGCTATGTTGTGTCCCATGTGTCAGGTTCTGCACCCCACTATGCCATACTGCTCAGCGTGTCCATTGGATCTTACAGTTCATGCTTGCAAAAAGCTTGGGTCTGTTATTCTGCAGTCATATGTACAATGTGTCTTGTTTGTACTAATGTACCATGACTATGCCTGTTTTCCATTCCTTTTTGTATTATATTTAAAATTTGAAAAAAAAACAATGAAAGATTATACATAATCCAAGAACCATGGGCTTGTGTTCAGCTTGAGCCTTATCAAATTCCAGAAGCTTGAAGACAGACTATAGCAAATGAAGTGCAGAAAATGCTAGATCTTGGGATAATTGAGAAGTCCAAGAGAGATCAGTCTAAGCCCATTAGAACGTGTTCCTACACCTGACAGTTCCATCTGCTTCTTAAATGACTTTAGGATGCTGAGCAAGGTGTCAAAGTTCAAATAGCGCCCACCCGGGTCATTTCCATCTATTTTGGACATGACAAGGGGCTACTGACAAAGTCTCGTCACTGACCGTGCAAATGCATGGACCACTTTTTCCACTTCAGAGCATTTATTGCAGTATGTTTCTGAGGTTTCTAATGTGGAGTGCTGCACAGAGAAATTTGAAAGGAGGACAATCATCTGGTAGATCTTAAAGAGCCAGTGTACCTAGGATCTAATATGAATGTTTTGAGTCTTCTTTTTTATGACATTTATAATGGGAAGCGGTGAGCACTGTTTGTTTTTGCCTTTGAGGACCTGAGCTGAGGAATTAGATTGTGAAATGCTGATTGAAGGACAACCAGTCTGGGAGTTTTTTAAGAGCCAGCTGACCTCCTATGCTTTAGAGGT
The DNA here is from genome assembly GCA_018402905.1 of Glandirana rugosa. NCBI lineage: Eukaryota > Metazoa > Chordata > Amphibia > Anura > Ranidae > Glandirana > Glandirana rugosa. The sequence goes on along the minus strand of BLSH010414487.1, from coordinate 1,309,315 downwards.
CCATTGTGTGAGGTGAACATAATACCATAAATGTGGGTGGTGGTTACAAGATTTGCTGAAGTTGTTGTATTTACAGGTTTTACATGTTTTATGTTTTTAATCTGCTAATTATATGATATTCACATTTTAAAGCGGTGAACACTTTTCTCCTACGTTCACTGACAGACGCAGCTCTTCTTGACTTTGTGGGGTTTTATGTTCGTCTTACCAGGAGTTAACTAGGCAGGGAAAGAATTCAGCTGGCCCCTCCGAACTAACGTCTTTTTTCTTTTTTCTTTTATTTTTTCTTTTTTACCAGTGTTATCCTGGCGTCAAGGGTATCCCTTCGGTCCAGTTGAGGAACGTTTGATCCGTAACTTTGACCTCTCAAGGAGACACTCCCCCCCAAAATTACATCCTTTCCTCCTGCCGGGGGTCCCCTCCCCGGTCGACTTAAGAAAGGGACGGATCAATTGAGGACCATTCTGCTTGTATTTTGGGGTGTTTCAGTTCTTCTCGACGCAGACAGTCACTTGCATCCTCTTTTCACAAGTGGCGAAATTTTACACTTATAGTATATTAATCGTCTAATTTTTGTATTTTGTACATTTTGGACATTTATGTT
>BLSH010414487.1:1264573-1287308 GCA_018402905.1 Glandirana rugosa | reverse complement strand
GGTCAGCCCCATATGATCTAAACATTTCCAGTTTGGTTACCATTAATATTCATGAACATTATGCTTAGCAGATCAACTGCTCAGTACAGCCCTTTGTGGATGGGTTTTTAGTTTGTGTTTAAAACAGCAACTCTCCCCAAACAAGTCACGAGAACTTAAATGCACCTTTAAACAGGTTAATGAAGCTTAAAAGGAGGAGGTCAAATGCTGATTCGATTTACCTGCCTGTAAACTCTGAGGGTTCCTTCAGTTATTTAGTCTGTTGTCTCATGAAATTAATTTGCATTGACCTGTGTTCTGTTAAGAAATATGCACTATATTGGCAAAAGTATTGGGATGCCTGCCTTTACATGCACATTAACTTTAATGGCATCCAAGTCTTAGTCCATAATAGGGCTTAATATTGATTTGGCCCACCCTTTGCAGCTATAACAGCTTCAACTCTTCTGGGAAGGCTGTCCACAAGGTTTAGGAGTGTGTATATGGGGGTGTTTGACCATTCTTCCAGAAGTGCATTTGTAAGGTCAGGCACTGATGTGGATGAGAAGGCCTAGCTTGCAGTCTCCGCTCTAATTTATCCCAATCATGTTGAGGTGCAGGCCAGTCAACTTCCTCCACCCCAAACTCGCTCATCCATGTCTTTATGGACCTTGCTTTGTGCACTGGTCCAAATCATTTGGTACAGGGGGGGATTGTGGTGTGGGGTTATTTTTCAGGGGTTGGGCTTGGCCCTTTAGTTCCAGTGAAGGGAACTCTTAGGCCTCATGTACACAGGACAATTGAAAACCTCTTCTGAACACTGGAAACGGACAGCTGATAAACGTCTTTATAAAGCGGTTGTATACCTCTTTTTATAATTTTTACCTACAGGTAAGCCTATAATAAGGCTTACCTGTAGGTAAAATTAATATCTCCTACACCGGTACGGTGTAGGAGATATTCACCCTGCAAGGAGGCGCTGACGTCCCGTGATGTCCCGGCGAAAGCCCGGCCCATAGCGCTGGACCTTGCCGGAAAGCCCGCTGGAAAAAAGAGCTCCCGCAGGGAGTGACGTCTTGCAGCTCCGGCCACTCACCCGGAAGGATCCCTCTGCAGGGACCGAGCCGCCCTGTTGGAGCTTCGTTCTGAGGTAAGTATTTCATAATGAGCTAGTATGCGGTGCATCATTTTATGCGGGCTGAAATCTTCCTCAATGTGCCTTTATCTGCACGAACCCGTCTGTGCTCTGAATCAGCCACAAATCTCTTAATAGTGCGATGATCATGCTTAAGTATGATATCTAATATCTAATCTAGTATCTAATGTTTAAATACCTTGTCCAAGGCATTGAACTATTTCACTCTTTTCGGCAGCAGAGAGATCCTTTTTCTTTCCCATATTGCTTGAAAATGGTGCTCTGCTTAATAATGTGGAACACCCTCCTTTAGTAGTTTTTCTTTTAAATGGGCTCACCTGGCAATCTAATTATTACAGGTGTCCGAGATTGTTTTCAGTGATCAAAAGAGCCCTGAGACACAATGCCATCCATGAGTTAAACTGAAAAACAAAATATTTAATCTTTGTGACACTGAAATAGAATTTGCATAATAATTTGGAACAGGGTATAGTTTTTATGTGTAATCTATATTTATTAGGGTTTGTAGTTTTCCACAGGAAAAGGGAAACAAGAACAGCAAATTGTGAAATCTACATTCCACCATCTTAGGCCCTGTTCACACCTGAGCGTTTTTCAGCTCGTAAAACGCTCAGCTCTGAATCTCAAAATCGCCCAACAAGCAAAATCCCATGCATTTCAATGTACTCTGTTCACATCTGAGGGTTGTCTCCTGCAGCAAAACGCCTGAAGCTCAAAAAAGTACATGAGCTTCTTTTTAGGCAGATTACAGGCATTTTTCTGCTTTTTACTTCATTAATTAGAAATCACTGCACTGAGAGTCCAAAAACATCAAATATATGATTAGTACTGTGAATGCAGCTGCTTATTATCAACAATATATATACAAATGGTGAAAACCTATAACTGGTGAGTTCCAATCAATTCACAGCAGCACAATAAGTAAATACACATAAACCTTCAGGGTATGTACATATGTGCATAAACTCAATAAATATAAAGTGAATCTGTGCAAATAATGCAAAATCATGTAAAAATATTGCTAAATGTGTATATCAAAAAACATAGTCCATTAAAAAAAAAAAAAAAAAAACCTCCATTAATGCATCACAGTCTCATATGTGAAGACGAATGCTCATACTCCATACATGACACCCATATACTCCTCCACCAGTGTGCTTCAGTAATTCAGTCAACCTAATGGACATAAGCTTACCAGACATCGGATGATAAATGGCATAAAATGACTTCTTATATGGCATACTCCAATGGACTCCAAGATTGGTGCTCATATGTTGGACCGATCTTGGAGTCGATTGGAGTATGCCATATAAGCAGTGATTTTCTGCCGTTTATCAACTGATATCTGGTAAGCCTATGTCCATTAGGGTGATTGAATCACTGAAGCACAGAGGTGGAGGAGTACATGGGTGTCATGTATGGAGTATGAGCACTTGTCTTCACATATGAGACTGTGATGCATTAATGGTAACTTTTTTATGGACTATGTTTTTCATATGCACATGTAACAATATTTTTATCTGATTTTGCATTATTTGCACAGATTCACTTTATATTTATTGAGTTTATGCACATCTGAAAATACACTGAAGGTTTATGTGTATTCACTCATTGCCCTGCTGCTTTTTACATTGGTAACCTTTTGACCTGTATAAAATTGTGGGAAAATCGCACAACATTCTTCCTAAAAAGAAAACACTCAGGTGTGAATGCAGCTTTATACTAACCAAAGTACAAAGCGATAATGTTACATGTATTATAACAGAGAACAAGGAGGTACTCTCAACGGTAAAAAGAAAGTTTCACATCTGCCACAGCAGCCTAAATGGGCATATGATAAGATACTGCCAATGCATATAAACTGTCATAATAATATACGTCTGAGACAATACCATATCAAGCATATGAAAGACAACAGACAGCAAGGTAAGTGGCAAGAGTAGTATCCACCAAGCTACTGCAAATAGAAGTGCACTGAACTGTCGGATAGTAATGACAAAGCAAATTTGTAATGATCTAAAAGTTCATGCCCATGCATCAACAGAGACTAAGGCCCCTTTCACATGGGCTTTCCGATCAGGTCCACTTGTCAGTATTCCAGGCGGACCTGATCAGAGCCTCCTTTCACTCCTATGGTGCCACAGATGTCAGCAGTGACATGTCCGCTGACAACTGCTGCTACCTGGTCCATTTTCATCTGATCTCCCCCATAGAGGAGAGCAGGGCTCTGACAGGACCATCTCAGCACAGTGAACGGAGACAAACCTGTCATCCGCCTGCTCAGCGAGTTTCATAGAGCACCTGAATCAGAGATAAATAGGAAGGCCAAATGGTGGCCTGAATTTATGGGAGGAGCCCACAGGGTATTAGAGCACCTCCCCTCCCCATGCTCTTTGTCTGTTCCAGTGCACAATAGCACATGTTACTGGGCCGACTCTACTCAGCTCACTTCATGTTTGTGAGTCTGTGCGTTCGATTACCTGTATGTTGCAGCTTCTCAGTTTGCGGTCTTCGTTGGTGGTTCTCGCTCGCTGTTGCAGGTAGGTTTCGAACCTTTTCAATCGCGATGTTACAATTCGTAATGTTTCCTATCCTGCATCCATCCCCTTTTGTACTTAGCTGCCTCCAAGTTGTTGTTGGTCGTGTCCCGACATCATACGGCACAGGCATAGTAGATTCGTAGGTTCCCTCTGCCTATTTTACGATTCATTCTCAGAGCCAAGCCTCGGGCCACTGTCGGTCGTTATCCAATATCACTCGATACAGGCTTTGTTGTTCACAGCATTCACTGTCTACGGGGGTTGCCACTGCATCCATTGGGTGATTAGCATGTATTGTTTGCACAGCTTCTGTGGCTGATTGAGGTGGTAGTTAGACCCACCTGGGCCTTGGCTGCACTCAATTAGCCACGGGGGTTGGGTGGTTGGTGTGTGTGCTCAGTTGAGGCCATAATACACTCTACAACCAAACTCGTATCAGATTAATTTCATGCACGCTACAACCAATTCGTATCGATCATGCCATTCAACCCACAATCGTAATTGTAGTGAATCCATTGCATACTCACCACAATCTGATTCAAGCCTAGTCACAACGGTTCATATCAGATGCATCACACACACCAATTTGCATCGAACCATGTCACTTACTCTCTTTGTATTATTACCCTATCTACCGATTCATATCGGTTCATCCCTTCCCTTCAACCGATTTTGATCGGTTCATGTCATTACTCTGACTACCGATTTGCATCTGTGCATGTATTACCCCACAAACGATCCATATCAGATACTTACTACAGTACAATTTGTACCTAGTTACCAATTTTTACCGGTCATGTTGTTTACCCGGTCCATGTTATCTTCTCGATCGGTTACCCTTCCTACCGACTCGCATCAGTTCATACCATTTTTTTCACTACCGAACCGCATCCATTCACGTCATTCCTTACTACCAAATCGCATTGATTCACGTCATTCCTTACTACCAATTCGCATTAGTTCATGTCACTTCCTACTACTGACGCATGTCAGTTCATGTTATTCCACTACCGATTCGCAGAGCTTCATGTTATTTTCTACTACTGATTTGTGTCGGTTCATGTCATTTCCTATTACCGACTCGTGTTGGTTCATGTCATTCCATTACCGAGTCGCATTGGTTCATGTCAGTTCCTACTACCGATTCGCATGGTTCATGTCGGTTCCTATTGCGATTTGCATGAATTATGTTAGTATTCTATCGAATCGAATCAGTTTGTCATGCCGCTAATTATCGTCAATTTATCTACCGATTTGCATCGGCTCATGTTATTTCCTACCACGGATTCACAGCAAATCAGTTCACATGTAATTTAAGTCGACCCACATCTTGCTAACCCCCACTACTGGTTTGTGTCTTTTCCTTACTACCGATTCATATTGATCAATGGCATCAGTTCAAGTTCCACACCAAGCACAGTTACGATTGGTTTAGCCACAATACACCCCTCTTTCTATTATTTTATTTTTTTTTTTTTTTTTTTTTACTATCTTCATCCTTCACCTATCTATAGGTCAATTTTGCATTCACTGCAAATTCATCAGTACAGGCTCTTGCAATCACTGCCAGCACGCCCTCAATTGCACTACAACTTGTGATCACTGCAAGCACAGAACGAACAACACCTAAAAAACTTCCAGCGACATGCTCCGCTCCCCCCCCCCCCTTGTTTAAAAAAAAATTGCATCATAACCCAGCTCAAACTTTCTCACAGTCGCTGCGAGCATGCACAAGTCACTTGCTAATCGCAGCAAACATGCTTTCGAGCACCACGTCTTGCAATCACTGCAAGCACAGGTACTTGTTACTTCATACAATACAGCAAGCAGGCATTGTTATTGCTGCAAGCATGTGTTGTCATTTAAACTCCTAGCAAACACTGCGATTAAGTAACTACACAAACCCCTTTGCGATCTCTGCCAGCATATACAAACACCAACTTCTTACAAACGCCGCAAGTATGCTTGACTAAACCTCTTGCAAATCACTACACAGCATGCATTTTTGACACTCCCCGCAATGCTGCAAGCATGCTTTTCAAAATTAAATTTCTTGCAATCGTTGCTAACATGTATTATTTGTAACTCCTTGCAATTGCTGCGATCACGCATCATTGCAAACTCCTCGCAATCGCTGAAAACACTCACTGTCTAAAATCTCTTGCAATCACTGCATGTGTGTATTTACATGAATTCCTCGCAATCGCTGTGAGCATGCATCAACATAAATACCTCACAATCGCTGTGGGCACACATAAACTCAACTTCTTGAAAATCACTGCAAACACACATTTACATAAACTCCTCACAATCACTGCAAGCAGGCATCTACACAATCTCTTGCAAACACTACGAGCACGCATTTTAAACTTCTTGCAATTACTGCAATATGCATTTACATAAACTACTTGCAATCGCTGCAAACACGCATGAACACAAATCCCTCGCAATCACTATGGGCACGCATACTAAACTTGTAATCACTGCAAAAACGTAGTTACATGACTACTCGCAATCGCTGCGAGCACGCATCTACACAATCCCTTGCAATCGCTGCAAGCACACACACACACTTTCAATCGCTGCGAGCACACATTAACACCAATCCCTCGTAATCGCTGTGAGCAAGAACAAACACAACCCCATTACAAGCACATTCTCAGTGGCACACAATCAGCCACACACCATTTTAGTGGCACTTAATCGGCCACTCGTCTCCAGTGGCATTAACATAAGGAACAAAAAAAAAAAAAACCCTAACATAGGGATTGCTTCTTCATCAGGGCCACCCGCATAACAAGGGTGGGACAGCCCATGTAGAAAAATAAGAGATATACATTTGTCACTCATGTCACCCCCTACTACAGGTTTGATCCATACCAGGACCTTAATGATAGAGCGTTAGTCAGGTGTAGTTCACGGGTCTTTTCTGTCACATTATTCTGCAGCACTCTGTCACTAAATCTTTGATTTTACATACACCATTCGGCATACTAAGGTTGGGCATTAGTTACTGTCACATTTCTCTATGCATTACACTCTCTTTTCGGAGACCGACTCTCCACCTCAGACAAGGTCGCTGAACATTAACTTGCTGACAGTGCAAGAGTTAAGCAGACCGAGCATGTGCCATAAATCTACAGACCAAAACATTCCTACATAGGCCGTACCAGACTCCAGCTGCTTGCCCCAGTACGCCCTGGGGCTCTGGTCCACTCGTTTGTGCTCAGCACAGACAGGCACCTGAGCTATCGGTTACCTGGCCAGTCACCTCCTGGCTCACCTCGGGTGCCACGCACTCTTGAGTTTTCTAAATTTCCACTATACAGTGTTCTATCCCCGTAGAACACAGCCTGCTCTATCTATGCCTGTCATTTTGTTTCTGTACTTCTCTTTTCTCATTCTTGAATTTCTGTATCCCACTCTGTTCTTTATTTTTTTTTCCCTCTTCCACACCCCCTTTTGACACACACCCTTGTTTTGTCTCAAGACCGACTTGAGTGTCACCGACACGGAACTCTTTTGTCGCCACTACGCTGACCTACGCTCCCCACTCTGTGCCGTCTGCCAGCCAATTTGTCACACTGCAAACTGGTGTGCAAATGCAGCCACAAGATGCCCCTTCAACCCCCCTTCTGCCACCTCAGGATTCCACACCATCACTCTACCTCTACCTCTCTCCACTCACGAGTGCAATAAACCTCCAGTCGGCAACTCTCGACGAACAGGCCATCGATACCCTGCTACAGGCCAAACTAGACAAAGGATCTGTGATCAGCCCCTTCCCCCAGTAACCTTCCAAACCTGGAGGCTCAGCCCTATTGGGCTTGTCAAGGGCAAGTTCTTCAATAAATTTCGGTTAGTGCACAATTTTTTTTTTTCTGCACCTCATTCTTCACACATTCCAAGCTTGGATTCCCTGATTCCTTCCAAGGAATATTCCTTGAAATATACATCAGACGATGTAGCTATCCAAGCAGTCTTTTTCACGGAGCCTGTCACACCGAGCCCAGGGTCAGATGGTTATCCATTACCTGGATGATTTTCTACTCATCAAGTGACCAGACATACCATTGATAAACCTTGATATGTTGAGAGTGATTTTCAACAACTTCAATGTTTCCATAGCTGAACACAAAGTGGAATGCCTGGCATAAGTCATCACCTTCTTAGGTGTCACTTTGGACACACGTGCCATGCAAGCCAGCCTGCCTCCAGGCGAGCTAGCCCATATTAGGTTGGTCGTTCATGACTTTACTCTCTCACAGGGGGTACTAGGAAACAGGTGCAGACTTTACTAGGGACACTCAATTTTGCAATAAGAATTATTCCTCAAGGCCGCTCTTTTATTTCACGGCTCCTAGTTTTCCTTACTCGGGTACAAGGTGCTGACCAAATCATTAGGTTAGACCCGGCAGCCATAGCCGACTTAGCAATGTGGGATGAGTTCCTCACAATTTGGAACGGCATATTAAGGTTATCCCCATGGCATCAGCTGCATCACCACAGGTAGTCACAGATGCTGCAGCTTCTACAGGCTTTGCTGCAATTTTTTGGCCATCACTAGTTTGCAGGACCTTGGCCGCAAGAAATCCTGTTAATTCCAGATTTTTCTGTCACTGTTCGAGCTGTACCCCATCGTGGCAGCTGCTGAGGTCTGGGGCCACACTTGGACAGGACAAACCATGGTCTGCGCTACTAACAACCAGGCTACTGCCAAAAACGTAAACAAAGGTAGATCCAAGTCGCTCCCTATTCGAACAACCATTCAATATACCCTGTAAACATGTCCAAGGCGAAAGCAAGTCGCAGCAGATGCGTTGTCTCGTTTCAATCTTGGCTCATTTTTCAGCAGTATCCTGGAGCCGACCCAACGCCCCACGCCTATCCCTCCTTGGTCACAGCTAACTATGGATTGAAATGGCCATGGCAAATTCTTGCCCATTACGAGCACCATCTTTAGAGACATGTGTAAAGTCCTCGCACGATCCCTGCTCGGGGTTCAGTCCAGTTTAGTCATTCAAGCGGCCATCTACCTAGCCTACCATGTTTTTTTGCGGCCTAACAAATTCACCATCAGTGGCGCTAGCAGCCAGGTATCATACAAACGGCACTTAACTTGTTTCCGAAACCATCACGTCCGTCACCTAGAAGTCTCCAAACCCAGATCAGATCAGACCTGGGGTCGACATCAGCCTCTTCTGGACTATAAAATTCTGGTGCTCAGTTGCGGTGCTTGACCAGCTACTGACTCACCTACCCAGTCACCCCGACTCTAGCCCGTTATTGCCTTTCCCCATCAGCCCATCAAGTAGCAATCAATTCATCAGGCACGTCAGAATCTTACTGTCCAACCTTGGCCTTGACCCCGGCCGGTACTCTGGACATTCCTTTTGGGATCACAGCAGCATCTCAGCATGCAGTATCTGACCACGTGATCAATAATTTGGGCAGATAGAAGTCCGGCTGCTTGGCTAGATACATTCCGAATTCTCAGTTGGAGATGGAACAAGCCTTCACCAAGCTTGATCATTGTACCAATGAAGGACTACTTCCCTAAACTGCATATTTTTGCCCCCTTCACTTGGCATACCGACCAGATGACCAAGGCACACCTCAGGTCTATTGATGTTGTAAGTCTTGTTGCATATTTATGTGATCCACAATTATCTTCAGTCAGAGGGCCACGACCATAAATAGGAATGCCAAATGGTGGCCTGAATTTATGGGAGGAGCCCAGAGGGTATTTAATCACCTCCCCTCCCCATGCTCTTTGTCGGTTCCAGTGCACGGTACCCTCCCTCACATCCCCTTTTTCAGGGCATTTCTCAGGACATTCTTCTCCATTGTTACCCATTACTTATATAGGGTATGCCCCCTTCACTTGGCATACCGACCAGATGACCAAGGCACACCTCAGGTCTATTTATGTTGTAAGTCTTGTTTCGTATTTATGTGATCCACATCTATCTTCAGTCAGAGGGCCACGACCATAAATAGTAATCTTTTGTGAATTACCAAGTAAGAGTGTAATCATCCATTTTATCTGTTTCCTAGGAGACCATTGCACAGGCCTATTCAGCAAAGGATGGGGCATTAGGTTTACACCACCATTTGTTTATAGGAACCGGGCGGCATTGAGAGCCAAGTAATACGATGGGAGTATTATTAGTTTTTCAAATCTTTCTTTGTTAAAATATTTATTTTTAAAGTATTTGTTTGCAGGTTATTTTGTTTGAGAGGTAGGGGCTGACAGGTAAGCAGATCTTCCATTTGCTTAAAAGGGTTGCTATCTCAGAGATTCGAGAATTCATATAGATTACAATTAGAATAAATGTTTTCAAAGTGAATGACACATGTAAAAACTTACCATAAACAGCTTGTTTCTTTTCAATTTGCATTTTTCATACATGTACTAGAAATTAGTATTTTACTTCAGGCCCAAAGATTAGCAACATTGTTATTGAGCACTGAGTAGTGCAGATTGATCATCTGTCTCTGTATACTGTAGTTTCAGCAGCACAGCATGAATCCTGGTTATTTTTCTCTGTCAAAACATTATTCAATTGTAATGTACATTTCATGACATCTTGCAGTAGTCAGTTGTATGCATAACACAAGATTGTTTAATGTTGGTGCCTATATGTGAAAAGAGAAGTAGTTTAAAAAAATCCATCTGCACATTTATTTTCCCAATGTAACATAAAGACAAAGGGGTGTTTTTTCTGCAATGAATGTACCTCATAGTGAGTTTCAAGCAAATGGGTTTTTATTTGTAATATAGGTATGCTTAAAGTAAAAGATGACTCGTATACTTTTCAACATAGCTTAATGGTAGTTAAATCATAATTCCAGGCATTGTTATGTTATACATACTGTGGTTATATAGGTCCAGCTTGGAAAATGTAACTATGCATATACCATAGAACATGGAAAAAAAGAGGGCACACCAGCCTAGTGCATTATCCCACATGTATTTATTGAAGAATAGAATGATAAAAACAACTCACAAGCATGAGAATATGATTTCATTCATGCAAGTCACTACTGAAAGCCCTAAAATCAATAGTCTTCAGACAGTGGGGGGACCATGCAAGGGCCCCTGCTGGCTGACACATTTCAAAGGATTTTCATTTTTCCTCAGAGCTCTACCCCTTGTGAAGTGGACTACCACTGTCTGTACTGGATATCATATTTATGCACAAGTGTGTTTTTGTTGTTATGTATAAACCATGCCTGGCTGATCCCCATGGAAGTTGAAAATCACGGAAGTAGACACTAATAGTCCAGTGACATCCACTTGCTTTTTGTTCCTGCGTTGAGTGGCTGTACTCCTGCTTACTGAACAAAGGAGTTCAGTTATTTGCATTCATTCAGAAAATGCAAAGCATTCTCTGAGTGGCAACTGTGCCAAAGTGTTCTTTAACTGGACAAGCTGGGGAGGTGGGGTGGTGATGTCACACTCTCTATCTCATCCAATTAGAGAATGCTTTGCATTTATTGTGACTATGCAAAATATTCTCTGATTTTCATCCTTATTGATCGGCTGCCCTCATGTGTTCTCAGTGCATCATGCTAGCCACTCGTGGTGTCTACTTCATTGGTTTTTAGGGGAATTGGCCTGGTATGTTATATACAGTTACATTGGTCATTGCTGGACCATTTTAACTATGTATAATATAGCCATGCCTGGAATTGCACATTGAGAATGTTCTTTTTTCATTTAAAAACTTTTATTTAAAAAAATAGGAAAGGTATGCTTATGTTATCACTCCAGGTCAGCCCACTCCTGCCCACAATAGTCCTTGGTTGCACATCCAGTGCAGCACTAACCAGGTTGGTGACACTCCAAAAATTGATGCTATTTTTTTAAAATAAGGTTACAGCCAGTCAGCAGCATCTCCAATACCTTTCACGCATACCAGCTCTTCATCACAGAATTGCATGTGTTTTGGACTGAATAATTCTTTTTTTTTTTTTTTTTATTCCATAAATCTTTATTAAAGGTGATGATTCAAACATTTTGACAAAGGTACAAAGTATTATGTGGAAGTATAGGTTGGGAGAATATTCAGTCATAGCATCAGATCACATGTTGAGTAATACTTGTAGCAAGTACAAATCAAACATTGAAAAACTGAACATTGAGATGCCCTGTAGATGTTCACCTTGTAGCTACATTGATCTTTATACATATATTTGCCTGAGTTTTTATATAGAACAAGGGGGGGAATAAAGACCATGGGGAAAGGAGAGGAATAAAATACAGATTGAAAAAGATGGAAAGCGAGTAAAGTAAGGGAGGAGCGTAGATGAAGAGGGATAAGAGAAATAATAGGAGTCAGAATAAGAATAGGTCGACGGCCCCACACAACCCACTGCATGGAGGGTGATGAATGGATCGGGGGTTAAAGATAATTTGGGGGGGTTTGATTGTTCGGTGTGATCCCATGGTCCCCGGGGGGGATCGTGCTGGGGACCTACACCTGGCAAGACCTTATTCCTGCTGAAGAGATATTTGAATTTGCATACAGGTTGAAATGTCTGGAGCAAGCTGAAAAGATGAGTGATGGTTTAGGGTGTAATCAGTGCCTATTTGCATAATGAGGTGATGATTTAAAGAATAGCCAACCATACCAGATAGCTGTGTGAGTGGACAGTTTTTCTTGCGAGATACTGATGAGTTCTTCTATCCTTTCAATATTGTTATATTATTATATTATTGTTATATATTGTTTGATTATGAATAATTCTTATATGTATGTTTTTATTCCACTTTGTATGCAAAAAAAGTTTCCCTCTGCATGGCAATATCACTGCATACTAGCACATTATGAAAGACTTACTTTAAAATGAAGCCCTCCAGCGGCTCCCCGTCACCGCTGCAGAGGCTTCCATCTTCACCCGATCTTCCTTCCAGATTCGCAAACTCCAGCTGTCTGACTGGCCGAGCCACGATGACGTCATTCCCACACATGTGCACAGGAGTCTCGGCCACGGCACACAGCTCTGAAGGAATGGCACAGGTATGTCGTTTCTTCAGAGCGCCCAAGTACATCATACAATTACTTTGTGAGAAACTAGAATTCAATGTCTGAAATTTTATTTACCAGCAATAAAAATAAATGTGTTCAACATGCTAAACAAACTCACATCATTCTTTAATATGTGACCTAAAAAGATTGATCCTCCAAATACCAAACCACTTTTAATAAAGCTTAGATCAGAATTAAATGTAAAGTTTAAAATAATTGTTTCCAATACAGGCAGAACCCGATGTGGCAGAGTGTTGCCCTTCCAGGGTCTAGTGAGTGAAGATGACACAAGATTCTTAACCTGGCAGGTTAAGGGGCTCCAGGAGATTTTTGCAGTTGAGAGGAAACTGGCTTTTCAGTTTCCTCATTTCTTTTAAAAGTCCATTTCAGGATGAAATCCCCAGTCCTGGTTAGGGTTTTGGAACCTACCAGGACTCATTGTCCAGCTGGGTGTAAGCCTGTTAAGGGCAGTCAGGACCAGGCTTCTGAGTCGCACATACTGGGGAGACAGGCGGTCTTCAGGGGACTAAGATTTCAGGAGGCAGTCTGGTCGTCCACCTCTGCGAGGAGGCAGGTGTGACCGCGATCACGCTGCAGCGGATCGCTTACAAGCTAGGAGGACTAGGATATTGTTATAGCCAGGAGAGCTACTGAACGTTAATGAGCCAAGAGGCCGAAGGTTTACGTTTGTACAGTCATGGTGGAGCCCTCTGTGCAGGAAACCCTGTGATTATTGTTTTCCTTGAACTTTCTTTTAACCATTTCAGCCCCTGGAAGGATTTCACACTTTAGGACCAGAGCACTTTTTGCGATTCGGCACTGCGTCGCTTTAACTGACAATTGCGCGGTCGTGCGACATTGTACCCAAACACAATTTGCGTCCTTTTTTCCCACAAATAGAGCTTTCTTTTGGTGGTATTTGATCACCTATGCGTCATTTCTGATCACCGCTATAAACAAAAAAAGAGCGACAATTTTTCAAAAAAACCCCGAATTTCTAACTTTTTGGTAAAATACAAATCCAAAAAAAATATAAAAAACATTTTTTTCCATCGGTTTTGGCCGATTTATATTCTTCCTCATATTTTTGGTAAAAAAAAATCGCATTCAGCGTTAATTGATTGGTTTGCGCAAAAGTTGTCCCATTTACGGATGATGAAAATTCATTTCTAAGGTTTTTATTTATTTATTTTTTTTTTACTAGTAATGGCGGCAATCTGTGATTTTTAGCGGTACTGCGATATTGCAGCGGACATGTCGGACAATTTTGACACTTTTTTGGGACCGTTGTCATTTATACAGCGATCAGTGCTATAAAAATGCACTGATTACTGTGTAAATGCCAGTGGCCGTGAAGGGGTTAACCTGGAGGGGATGCTCTAAGCGTTAACTGTGTTCCCTGGGCGTGCTCCAACGGTGTGTGGGCTGCCCTGGCTGGGGAAAGGGGATGATCACGGCTTCCATATAGAGGAAGCCTGTGATCATCGCCCTTCCCCCTTCAACAGAACAGAGATCCGTGTTTACATACACAGACCTCCGTTCTCTCACTGCGGGGGGGCATCGCGAGTAGCCGGCGGCGATTGAGTCCGCTGCACCCGCTCCCTGGCCCCCCCGGACACAGTAAGTGCGCCTCCGGCGGCGCGCACACTCACAGCACTAGTTATCGCAGCCACCGTCGTATGACGGCGGTTTGCGATAACGAGCCACTCTGTCGCCGTCAGACTGCGCTTGGCAGTCTGCAAGTGGTTAAATAAACATGGGCTATCATACCCTCAGAGATCCTGGCTGGAGTGAACTCACTAAAACACATATACCACGAGAGCTAAGCACCCCATGCTACACCGGTAACAAACAAGATAGGTTCTGTAGGTTTGTTAAGTTGAATTTGTATAAAAGTTGGAACATGTACATTTTTTTAAGCGCAACTCCAGCCAAAAAAAAAACAAACTTTTTTGGGATAGTATAGGGAAGTGTTAACACTCCTGTAACATTTGTTTTGCTGTCTGTGCCCGTCACAAGATTTTGCCTCACTTTCTGTCCCTGTGACAATTTGGTTTAGAAATTTTTAGGTTGTTGTGGAAACAAGGATTGGTGATAAAGTTTGTGTAGGCACCTTTTCCCATGATAAATCTTACTGGAGTGAATTTCCCTTTCTAGAAGTAGATGTGCTCTCACTTCCTGTTGTTTCCCTCCATTTGTAAGTAGGAGTCATTTTTAAGTTGGGCATTTGTAACTCGGGGGACTGCCTGTAGGGTCATTATTGTATTTTGAGATTTTGTGTTTATAAACAGCATGGGTGGATGAATCTGCAGAGTTGGTTATTGTATTCTAACAGAATACCCAAATATTGCCTGCATCTGATTGGATGCAGGCACTGGTCAGCCGGGAATTTTTTGCTTGCATCCCTTGATAAATGCAGATAAATTAAAATAAATTGAAAAAATGACTTTTGTCAAGCTGGAAGTCCATCCAAAGAAAGAATTTTGGCCAATGGCTGAAATTCAATCCATATATGGGCAGTCTATCGAACAACTCAATTCAACTCAAGTCAATTAGGGCAAACTGCAAACTGCTCAGATGTGGCCAGCAGAAATTAAGATTTTATAATCTCCTTATCATTTTTTTTTTTTTTTTTTTGGTGTGCCAGAAGATTTTCCCCTTGCCAACAGGAAAATAGAAATAATACATATAAGTTTATAACCTCTACTTTTGTAGAATTCATCAGGAGACATACCTTTCTTTTATTACAAAGAATATATAAGCATATGTTTCGGTAGTTAGTAATATTTATATTTGCCCCCAGTGATTATAGATGCGATATTGCAGTATCTGCTGGGAAAAAATATATATATATATATATATTTATTAGACTGAGGCCTGACATACCTGGACTTTTGCACAGATAATTTACAAGTCCATAGTAAATGTTTGCAGATAATCTCCATCACTGTTTTGTCCATTATTAACTTGGTATTAACCCCAAAACCAGGATATTTCTTCCTACACCCTTCTCTAGTTTATTGGTTTGTGATATGTTATTTGGTACTGTACTGTATGTGCTGTTTTTTCTTGGCACTGGCGTGTTATTCTTTTTATACAGGATCCTCATTGACTGACTGCGCAATGTTTCAGAATGTTAACCACATGTACAATCTCATGTATATTTGTACCCTGAAATATGTCTACATAAAGTTATTTGACACAAACTCAAAACAAAAAAACATATTATATTGCCACTTACTAGATCTTAGATGTGGTGGCTCCATTACTTTTCTTTTTTTTTTTTTTTTCCCTTTATTTTCATGTATTGATCCTGCCAGTAAGTAATTTTTCGACTTCCTTTAACAGAGCGAGCTGTCCAGGAAAAGTGGCAGTTAAAGGGCTGAGATAAATGACTGTATTAAGAAATGACAAGGGTGCTTGCAGCGGTCAGTTTTTTATTCATTTATATAAAATCTTAATTCCAAAAGGAACACAAAACCATTGTGTTTACTGCTTAAAACATTTTAGCTGAAGTCCGGCTTTGAATTTGCTAGTCAATTTCATCTAAATCTTGCTAGTGCAACGATCGCCAACCAGTGGTCCACAGGGGTTCTGCTGCAAATCAACATTGCAGCAGATGTATTCCGCCTATTGTTTTTTCCAGTGTTGTACTGTCAGCACGTATTGATACGGATGCCATTTCTGTAGTTTAGACTCCTGTGAACTCAGAGGGAGGCGCTGGGAGTAGTGCAGAGAACGGGAAGTGGAGGAGGAGGGGACTTCAAATGGCAGCGCTAATCACAGACTGTGGGAGGGAGCATGGAGTTTGAGAACATGGCTGGATAAGGAGGTGAGATCCAATGATGAGTCTGTGTAAGGCAGCGGTGGGAGCAGAGAGCCAGAGCATTGTGTGTATAAGGCATGTAAAATTCATGTTAGTGGTCTGCAGGATGAAAAATTGTGAGTTTAGTAGTTTGTGAGATCTGAAAGGTTGGCGATCACTGTGCTAGTGCATATAAACACTACCCTCACCCAAGACTGTTATCTCCATTGCACCTTCATCCATAGTGGAGACACCATAAGACAAGGGAGTGTGTGTTACTGGCCACCACATTTAAAGTAGAACTATAGGCAAGAGTTTTTGTTTGTCATTTTGGATAGAGCAAGTGTTTTGATATAACCCATGTCAGATTTTTTTATCCCCATCTGTGTCCCATTTCTGAGATTTCCCTTCACTTCATGTTCCATATCCAAACAGGAAGTGAGAGGAAATGCCTGCAAATTAAGGGAATTTCTTGGGGACCCCCAGCTCACCAGAACTAGTGTCCCATTGGACGATTTTTCCCCTATTACATTTCTGGGGACAACCCAAAATGTGTGACTTTGTTTTACTTTCACTTTTAATGATAATGGTAAACAGGACAGAGAGGGGTGAATCTCCTAAACGGGGGCACGGACATCAATATAAACGGATAGGTGTTGTAATCTCCACTCTATCCAAAACTTAAACAAAGTTTTGCCTTTAGTTATACTTTAAGGATTAGTAGGCTGTAGAATGTTCAGTGTTTTGGGGTTCAGTACCACTTTTAATGTTTTAGGGCCAGTTCACACCATAGAAACGCAGTCCGGATGTGTTCCAGGTGCTTTTCTACATGCTCATTTTTGACACGTTATTGATGCAGTCCAGTGTATTTTCCCCCCTCTTTTTTCTTAACCTTTTTTATGCTTTCCGGTGCGTTTTTGGCACGCTCCAATGCATTTTTGCGCTTTCCGGTGCGTTTTTGGTATGTTCCAGTGCGTTTTTGATACATTTTACTGCATTCCAGTACAGTTCACTGCAGAAAAAATGCAGCATGTTCTACTTTTTTTTCTGGAACTGGTACGCACTGAAACTGACCGCACTGGTGTGAACTATGCCATTGAAAACCATAAAACCCACTTTCCATGTGTTTTTGATGCATAAAAAAAAAACACTCTCGACCGTATGTGGCGTGAACTGATCTTAAATGTTTTGTGTAGTAAAAGTGGCCATCAACTTGCAGATACTCCACCAAGATGATGTGTGTTGAGATTTTCCTGTTCTCAAAAACATTTATTCTGGTATGTTCTCAAAAACATAATTGAGAGGGTCAGGAACGTTTTGCAACCACTTTTTCCCAATCTTACTACAGTAAACTAAATTCAAATTGGTTGCTGTGGATTTCTGCACTCTATCCAGATTACTGGACTTTGCACTGCATTATTAAGAGGAAGAGGAAAATTGTACACTAAGGAAATATTGTGTGTAAGACATTGCACACCAGATTTATGCAAAATTGAAAATATTAAATTACAATATTTGGGTGTTTAAGGTTTTATTTTTCTTACTCTGGTTATTTTTTAAGCCGTCTACTAGTCCAGGAAAATAAATACATTGGTTTGTAGTTTTAGCTGTTGCTTGAAAACTGTTCCTGTAGTAATTAAGATAAAATGATCACAAGTTGTTGACTAATTGCCTGTGTTGAAGTCAACAATTGCTCATGTGCTTGACATTTTCTGTAGTAATGTAGATGGCACTTCAGATGTATTCGTTTCTTAATTCTGCAAAATTGAGTCTTCAAGTACAGTTTTCTAATTACTGCTAAATATATAGTTTGTAATTTGTTTAGATGATGGAAAGGGAATGACTACCATAATTTAGTTTTAAAACCATACTTTCATGTTTCATTTCTACTACATTGTTGTATTTAAATATAATTGCCTTGTTGTTCCCCTACCAAGCTATGAGACATTTTATAACCATATAATATTAAAAAGAATATAATAGAGCATTGTGTTTTGATTATTTTAGCAATGATCAGAAGTTGGGAAATTTCTTTTTTTACTATACATTGGTCAGTTGCCCTGTCATAAAAATTCCACATGCATTGCCAGTATAACTGTGTTTCCTTAGCTGAGAGATTGAGAAAAACGATCATCTAGAATTGAAACATGTCCAGCTATTTACTTGGCAGTTGCCACTTGGGTATGATAGTATTTCATGTTATGGCACAATGGTAAAAAAAAAAAAATAGTCAAAGTAGCAATTTATTTAAGAATTGAACTTGATTTGATTTTGAATAGAAATATATATGTTTGTGTGTAAGGCCCCATTCACATTTGTGTTGTGTTGTTTGCAATGTTTTACATATTTTACCAATTGAACTTTTTTTTTTTTTAACCATATTTCTATATTTTGATTTATAAAAAAGTGAAGGTGTACAAAGGTACAAGAAAGAACAACAAAAGATTACCAATACAGTATCTCACAAAACTGAGTACACCCCTCACATTTTTGTAAATATTTTATTATATCTTTTCAAGTGACAGCACTGAAGAAATGATACTTTGCTACAATGTAAAGTAGTGAGTGTACAACTTGTATAACGGTGTAAATGTGCTGTCCCCTCAAAATAACTCAACACACAGCCATTAATGTCTAAACCACTGGCAAAAAAGTGAGTACACCCCTAAGTGAAAATGTCCAAATTGGGTCCAATTAGCCATTTTCCCTCTCCGGTGTCATGTGACTCATTAGTGTTACAATGTCTCAGGTGTGAATGGTAAGCACGTGTGTTAAATTTGGTGTTATCGCTCTCACTCTCTCATACTGGTCACTGCAAGTTCACCATGGCACCTCAAGGCAAAGAATTCACTTAGGATCTGAAAAAAATAATTGTTGCTCTACATAAAGATGGCATAGGCTTTAAGAAGATTGCCAAGACCCTGAAACTGAGCCGCAGCACGGTGGCCAAGACCATACAGTGGTTTAACAGGACAGGTTCCACTCAGAACAGGCCTCACCATGGTCGACAAAGGAGGTTGAGTGCACGTGCTCAGCATCATATCCAGAGGTTGTCTTTGGGAAATAGACATATGAGTGTTGCCAGCATTGCTGCAGAGGTTGAAGGGGTGGGGGGTCAGCCTGCCAGTGCTCACACTACATCAAATTGGTCTGCATGACTGTCTTCCCAGAAGGAAGCCTCTTCTAAAGATGATGCACAAGAAAGCCCGCAAACAGTTTGCTGAAGACACGCAGACTAAGGACAGACCAAGATACACATATTTGGTTCAGATGGTGTCAAGCGTCTGTGGCAGCAACCAGGTGAGGAGTACAAAGACAAGTGTGTCTTGCCTGCAGTCAAGCATGGCGGTGGGAGTGTCATGGTCTGGGGCAGCATGAGTGCTGCCGGAACTGAGGAGCTACAGTTCATTGAGGGAACCATGACTGCCAACATGTACTGTGACATACTGAAACAGAGCATGATCCCCTCCCTTTGGAGACTGGGCACCAGAGCAGTATTCCAACATAACAACCCCAAACACATCTCCAAGATAACCATTGCCTTGCTAAAGAAGCTGAGGATAAAGGTGATGGACTGGCCAAGCATTTCTCCAGACCTAAACCCTATTGAGCATCTGTGGGGCATCCTCAAATGGCAGGTGGAGGAGCACAATGTCTCTAACATTCACCAGCTCCGTGATGTCGTCATGGAGGAGTGGAAGAGGACTCCAGTGGCAACCTGTGAAGTTCTGGTGAACTCCATGCCCAAGAGGTTTAAGGCAGTGCTGGAAAATATTGGTGGCCACACAAAATATTGACACTTTGGGCCCAATTTGGACATTTTCACTTAGGGGTGTACTTACTTTTTTGCCAGCAGTTTAGACATTAATGGCTTTGTTGAGTTATTTTGAGGGGACAGCAAATTTACACTGTTATACAAGTTGTACACTCACTACTTTTACATTGTAACAAAGTGTCATTTCTTCAGTGTTGTCACATGAAAAGACAGAATAAAATATTTACAAAATTGTGAGGGATGTTCTCACTTTTATGAGATATTGTATTTGGTAAGAAAAAGCATAATGTAAATACAGTTTGTGCAGACATATTTTAATCAGATTTAAAACTATATTTTAAACTAACAGCAGATGTAGTTATCTATAGTCAGGCAATAATGTTAATGAAAAAAAAAGAAAAACAAAACGAAAAATAATGGGCAAACTCGATGGACTACTGTGTTTTTCTGCCGTCACTTTTCTGTGTTCTATGTTTCTATGATGATACTGGGACTGATGTGGTGATCAGGAACACTGATATCAGAGCAGCCAGCCATTGTTTGTGATCACTAGCTACGACAGTACAATGTCACCATTGTGACACTGCATTGCTCTGGTGACAGTGTGTTTAAGAAAAAGGTCACAGACACCAGAGAAGTGCAGTGTCTCTATGGTGACATTGTAATGCTATGGCTAGTGATCAGAGACACTGGCTGCTGCACTGGCATGCAGTGTCAACAGTGCAGCCAAACAGTTGCTGATCACGAGATACAACAGTATTGTGTCACCATAGTGACACTGCACTGCTCTGGAGGCTCCGTTCATGTTTTTTTTTTTTTTTTTTTTCTTTGTTTTGTTGCATACACTCTTATGGTGGCCGTTGCTTCTTTTGATTTCTGAAACCAGTGCCCATACACTAACTTGATTTTGTGCAGCTGACTACCCAGCATACACCTCCAGTTCTCGCACTTGCACAGTGAATATATGGTGTGACTCACACTGTTGTTAACAGGTTGCCATAGCAAGTCCCTCATTCAAAAATGGCATCTAACTATGCCTGTGATCTCGTCATTTCTGTTTTTGAAATAATGCGATGCCAGAAGCAAAGGATACCCATTGACTTCTGGGATTGATGACTCTGAAATCCCAGGAGTCAACGGGACATCTTTTGTGACGTAGATCACCACGGCAGATTATATTGGAAGTGGCAGTAATTTTGAAATGGAAAAAAAAAAATAGATTTTTTAAAATTTTTATTTTATATATTTTATAGCAGAAAGTAAAAAATATTGTTTTTTTTCTCAAAATTGTCAGTCTTTTTTTTAACAGTGCAAAAAATATAAAATGCATGGTGATTAAATACAAGCAAACAAAACTATTTGCGGGGAAAAAATCTAATTGTTTTTGGGTGCAGCATTGCATGACTGCACAATTGTCAGTGAAAAATAACGCAGTGCCGTATCGCAAAAAATGGTCTGGTCATGATATCTTCCGGAGGTCAGGTGGTTAAAACACTGGTCGATTATAGAAAAAAAAAAATACTTTTAAAAATATGATTTGTTTTAATATTCATAGAACTCAAACATTTTTGCAAAACAATATTGCCAAATAAAAGCCCTTGAAAAAAATGGTTGGGGTATAGCCACCAAAAGAACTCTTGTTGGGCCACACGGTCAATAATAAAGAAGAAATTTATTGGTAACAAATAACACGGGTCAAAAATCAAAATTCAAAAAAAAAAAAAAAAAAAAAAAAAAGCACCACCACAAGATAGCATAGTGTAAAAAAAGACAACGTTGTCTATGTTAAAAACAACCCCCCATACACACTGGCCGGCCGTGGTCATGCACACCACATGCACCTCAGCCTCATAATGACTCTGATCAGGATGGCTGTGAAGTAATTTGATACAGCAAGTCAGCTGTTTGTTGGTGTATACAGCCCCGTCACTGAGGTCATTATGGGTTGACACAATGGAGCAAGGTCTCCTGGATATCCACCGAGGACATGGAGAGATAATGGATAACGTAGTGACCGTCCTGAAATGATAGTGCAGTGTCCCCTTTAAAGTGCAGCTCGGAACAGAGTCATTCGTCAGAATGAATGTAGGATGAAGGAGCTGGTAGAGGGGGGATCCGCTGAAGTTAATATCGTCGATAGATATGCCGATGGCCGTGGCAATAGGGCGTGTATCGCCGATGTTCATGTAAGTGTCGAACGTCCCTCGCTTAGTGTGATCTACTGTAGCGTTGCGACTGTCAGGGTAGGTAGGAATAGGTAACTTAGATGACTGCCCCACTCTGGTCAGGTTAAATAAAGTATGACATACTATACTGTGTCACTATGTAACTTTCTTATAATTGAAGTCGCCTAGGGGGGAGATGGTCGAGGAAGTAGGATGTAAGTAAGACTGCTTACTGAGACAAGGCTCGACGTGAAATTTCCCCTGTGACGTGATAGTAAAG
>BLSH010414487.1:1244551-1255448 GCA_018402905.1 Glandirana rugosa | reverse complement strand
AGAAATGAGATAGGTGGTCAGTACATCAGGTGTGATCAATTTTCAATGATTGGCACCAGAGCTTGTAGACTCTATAACTTTCACAGAGACCAAATAATATCCACTAATTTGGGTTATTTTTACCAAAGATATGTAGCAGTATAAATTATCGCCCAAATTTATGAAGAAAAATTACTTTTTTGCAAAATTTTTCAATACAAACTAAAAAAAAGTGTTTTTTTTTCAAAATTTTCGCTACTTTTTCGCTTATATTGAAAAAAATAAAAAACCCAGCAGTGATTATATACCACCAAAAGAAAGCTCTATTTGTGAGAAAAAAATGATAAAAATTTTGTTTGGGTGCAGTGTTGCATGACTGAGTAATTGTCATTTAAAGTGTGAGAGTGCTGAAAGCTGAAAATTGGTCTGGTAAGGAAGGGGGTGTAAGTGTCCTGTATGGAAGTGGTTAGCTTTAATTATAGATAGGTTAGGGGTAGCAGTCGACTTCCAGTCTGTGGTGATAGCAAGTCTGGCAGCATAAAGGATGTGAGTCACTACTTTTCTCTGGGTTACAAGACAGGCCTCTAAAGGGATACCTAGTAGCGCTAGAGCTGGGGTTAGAGGGTCCAGATACCATTAAGGTATATAGAATGTCTGAGATAGATCAGACTCCCACTTTAACATCAATGGAAGTTATTATAGAGGGAATGATAATTACAGTAGTCATAGAAAAAATACCCTTCACTGATTTTGCGGTCTTACTGATTAGATAATTCCAGATTGGTAGGGGAACATCTTTGGTGGATTCAGGATTAGATTGATGAAAGTGCCCAATTTGGTGCCGCTTATACACATCAGACTTCTCTCTGACAGTGTGCAGTTCAGTTAGAAACTTAATACCCTCATCAGCCCCTTTTTGTGCTGTGAAAAATGGAATCAGGAACTCGTAAGCTCTAAGAGGTACCTTAATCTTATGAACTTTACCAGGCTCTTGGTGTAGAAATATTACAGATTTCCATGCTTGTAAGGAGGCTAATATAGGAGGATATTTGGGGGCTGCTGTTTTGTAGGGAATGGTGAAGGCTATTACCAGGGCTGGGAGGTCATGAGCAGGGGTGACTTCTCTTTCAATAGAAGCCCAGAGTTTGTCCTCCACAGGGGAGAATCAACAGTGAAATTGATCAGCAAAACAGCCTGATATTATGCGTAGACATTAGGGAGGCCTAAACCCCCTATCTTCTTAGGAGTGGTCAGTGACATAAGGCATATTCGGGGCTTTTTCCCTGCCAAAATGAACTGTCTAAGCATAGATGATAAACAATGAAACAGTTTTGGAGGGAATTACAATGGGAAGGGTCCGAAAGACCTACAGTAATTTAGGCAGAATCCGCATCTTAAAGGCTGCAATTTTACCTATCCAGGAGAGTTGACACTTGTTGATCCGGTGCAGTTAACTATTCACCTGATCTAGTAGGGGAGGGAAATTAACACCATAAAGGTTATCCAACGGGGGAAGTCAATTGGACCCCCAGGTAGGTTATAGAAGGGGTATTCCAGTTACATGGGAACATTTCCTGTAATGAGAGTAAGCTGGAGTCTGTTAGTCTTACAGGGAGAGCATAGCATTTACACTTTATAATAGTAAACTTTGCCAAATAGTTGATGTGCTGCACTGATGCTAAGGAGGAAGCTGGGTTCAATAAGTTTAAAATGATGTCACCCACAAAGAGGCCACGCTTATGCTCATATCCCACTATCTTTATGCCAGGCACGTTAGGGCTAGCCCTGATAAGTTCTGCCAGTAGTTTGATCGCCAGTGAGAATATTAGTGGGGACAAAGTGCAACCTTGCTGGGTACCATTCGTTAAGTCGTCAACTTGTGCAAATGGATTAGTGTATATGGACATAATAGTGGAGTACATACATCCAGATAAGCCAAATTTCTTTAAGGTCTGGGAGAGGTAGTCACAGTGAACCATATCAAAGGCATTTTCTGCATCTAGGGCTAAGAATAAAGAGGGTTTATGGGCTTTTTCAGCATATCTGATAAGGTTAATCATTCGCCTAGTACCGTCAGGGGCATGACATCCTTTAACAAACCCCACCTGATCTAGACCAATTAGGAGTGGGGTAATTTCTATTAAGCGATTAGCTAGGATTTTAGTGAAGATCTTTAGGTCAGAGTCCAGTAAGGAAATGGTTCTAAAGTTTTGAGGCTAGTAATTGCTTATGTTTCATTTCCAAATCTGCTATTTCTTTGAGCAGTGATGATAGATGCTGTTGCCTCTTTCCTCTCCCTGAAAGCTAACTGTATTAAGGCCCCACTAACATATGCCTTATGGACACACCATACTGTAGATGCAGAAGTAATACCATCATTATTAAGCAATAGACATTCTTTTAACTTAGATTAGATTTCAGAACAATGATGAGGGGTGGACAATATGTAGGTATTGTTCCTCCATAAAGTGGTGCGTGGACATGCCTGTGGATCCATAATATCCAGTGTAGTAGGAGCATGATCCGACCACGTGAGATTATAGATGCGGGCCTCAGTCACGTATATTTGTCAGTCAGAAAGAAATCAATTCTTGAGTAGCTATTATGGACTTTTGAGAAATAAGTATAATCCCTTTCAGACATGTGAAGGCATTGCCAGGGGTCCTGTAAATCCTCATTAAAACAGAGGGGGCCCAAACCCTGACGGAGTTTCACAGTATGGGAGGTAGAATCCATAGACACATTTAACACAGCAATAAAATCCCTGCCCATAATGACATTACCCCTTTGCATTCTTTTCACCAATCTATGCAATTTATGAAAGAAGCATATGGGGTGCTGGTTAGGTGCATATATAGTAACTAGTGTGAGTAGCACATTGTTAATTTCAGCTACCAAAATTATGAACCTGCCCAGGTCATAAGTACATTTGTCCAATAGCTTGAATGAGACAGTCTTTGATAGCAACCAGGACCCCACACTTCTTTTTAGGCAAATTAGCCATGAAGACATGGGGAAACTTAATATGTTTGCACTTATGGGCCTTGTTTGCTGCAAAATGATTCTCTTGGCTAAATAAGACATCACACTGCTGACGAATGGCCTCTTCCTATAAGGCATGACACTTAGGGGGACTGTTCACTACCCTCACATTCAAGGAGAGCAATTTAAGTGGCATCAGTATGGTCAAGAGTACTCTGCTAACTCTAGTGGTGAAACATGAGATATCTGGAGTACTGTGCGTATGAAATCAATGGAGTATGCAAGGGCCACCACCTGGATTCAAGAGAGAATATAATTTGCCGGCTAACAAGGTAAACCAGATCCAAAAACATGGTAGCGAAAAGTAGAAACTGTCGACTGACACAAGCGTATGGGAACATCCTATACTAGGAACTTTGAGGGAAAAGGAAAATAACCAAAACCGATTGGCCGTGTGGTCTGTGAACCTGACTGAAAGCACAAGATTCCGATGATAAAAATGACAGCAGCAATTGAACTTGTTAAGGCGTGGTAGAACAGTGAAGGGCACTTTGGGATTAGAATCGCCAACGTAGGAAGACGGTTGTCAAGGGTGGCTTGTCAGAGAGATGAAGAAGCTCATCTGTAATATCCTCTGAGTCATCCAGAAGCAGATTCCTTCTGCACAGTAGATTATTATTATACAGGATTTATATAGCACCTTCAGTTTTCACAGCGCTTTACAACAATTAGGACAGAGGGTACAATTACAATACAATTCAATACAGGAGGATTTAGAGGGCCCTACTCATTAGAGCTTACGATCTAGGAGGGAGAGTCAAGTGATACGAAAGGGTAATAACTGTGGGGGAAGAGCTGATGAAGAAAATAAAAGTGCAGTTAGGTGGAGGCAGGATAGGCTTCTCTGAAGAGAAAAGTTTTCAGAGATTGCCTAAAAGTAGATTGATGTGGAGGTAGTGTGACAGATTGTGGTAGGGAATTGCAGAGGATGGGAGAGGCTTGGGAGAAGTCCTGGAGGCAAATATGGGAGGAGGTGATGAGGGAGCTAGAGAGCAGGAGTTTTTGGGAGGAATTAAAAGGACAATTAGGTTGGTATTTTGAGACTAGGCTAGTGATGTAGCTGAGGGCAGAGTTGTGGATGGCTTTGTAACTTATTAGTATTTTGAATTTAATTTGTTGGGCGAATTGCAGCCAATGGAGGGACTGGCAGAGAGGGGTAGCAAATGCTGAGCGGTTTGTAAGGTGGATGAGTTTGGCAGCAGCATTCATGATGGACTGAACAAATGATAGTCTATTTAAAGGTAAACCAAAGAGGAGGGAGTTGCAGTAGTCGAGGCATGCGATAACTCGGGAGTGAATCAGGAGCTTTGTGGTATCTATGGTTAGGAAGGGGCGTAGTTTAGAAATGTTGCGGAGGTTGAGGTGGCAAGCTTTGGAAAGTGATTGTATGTGGGACCAAAAGGAGAGTTCAGAGTCCAGGATGACAGCTAGCACCCTGGTATTTGGGGTTGGGTGGATGGTTGCGCCATTGCACTTGACAGAGAAGTCAGGGGAAGAGGCACGTGGAGGAGGATATATTATGAGCTCGGTTTTGGACAAGTTGAGGATGTTTTGAGGAAGTGGTGTGACATCCAGACAAATATGTCTTTTAGTAAGTTAGTGATGCGTTAGGAGACTGATGGAGTGAGCTGAGGGGTGGAGATTTGGATGTCGTCAGAGTAGAAATGATATTGAAAGCCGTGCGGTGCTATCAGTTGACACAGGGAAGAGGTGTAGATTGAAAATAAGAGAGGTCATAGAACAGAACCTTGGGTGACGCAGTGACGTCACCACGCACACGCAGGTCCCGGTCAAAGGGTGAATGCGAGCCGGCCGCCACTGTTTTTATTCCTTTCTGCGCCGATTCTTATGGCTTTATATAAGTGCATTACCTCACCTTTTTAATAAACTGGTACAGTTTTACACTATGGAGATTTCTATTCTCTTTATATAAACCGCCAATTTTGAACATCCAAGAGTGATTGATATCCAGGTTCCTGTCTATCCCTATATACCCTGGCCGGGTAAAATGCCAGTGATGCACTTGGTGACCCCCTATACTGAAGGGGTCCACTCTCTCTGGTAAGGAGTCCTCTCATCTGGTGGCGGAATGCACGCATGTGCTTTCATATAGATATAAGCCCTTAAATAGCGGTGAACAGAATTTGATGTAACACATTGCATCTGTCATCTTTGAGTGGGAGTTACCATGGAGTTTTTTCTTTTCTTATAATATCTGCAACAGACTGGGATACCATTTTCATTGCAAGCATTACATCTGGACTGTTTGGGGGATGTTTTGTTTGCACCCCATGTATACAGAATTTCAAACCATTTTTTCAAACTGCTGTTCAATAATCATTGTCACAATACTTTATTCTATTTATAGTGCGGCCTTGTTTGTGGTTAGAACCTTGGGAGACCCCAATGGAGAAGGGAAGAGGAGGAAGTAGAATTGTAAGTGACACTGAAGGTGCATTGGGATAGGTAGGATGAGAGCCACCGAAGAGCACAGTCACTGAGACTGAGGGAGTAAAGTTTTTTGAGGAGGAGGTGATGGTCAACCGTATCAAAGGCAGCTGAAAGATCCAGAAGTAGGAGTACAGAATGGTGTCCGTTGGATTTTGCAGTTAGTAAGTAATTTTGTGAGTTTTAGAAGAGCAGTTTCTGTGGAGTGTTGAGGGCGAAATCCCGACTGAAGAGGATCAAGAAGGTTATTCTTAATGAGCTGGTCACTGAGTTGGTTGTAGGCATTTAAGGATTTTAGAGGAAAAGGGGAGCAAGGAGATAGGGCATAGATTAAGATTGGTACGGTCCAAGAACAGCTTTTTAAGTATGGGGGTCACAATGCATGCTTTAGAACATTGTGGAAGATTCCACAAGAGAGAGTAGGATAGAGTCAGAGGGTGACCATAGTATTTGAGAGGCAATAGGGTCCAGGGGACAGGTGGTTAGGTGGGCATTAGAAAGGCATTTAGCAATTTCGTCTATAGTAGCAGGTATGAATAAGGGGAGGGTCAATTGTACCTGTTGGCATGGGGTGTTAACTGGGGTAGATACCTGATTAGATAGTGATTAGCAATCTCCTGGGCAGTGAGTGAGCTAGTGGGTGGAGGCAGTGGAGGACGAAGTAGAGAGTTGAAGGTAGAGGAGAGTTGACAGGGACCAAATGAGAAGGTGTTAATGAGAGTAGTAAAATTGGTCTGCTTGGCAGTGTGGAGGCAAGAATTGTATTTTTGGAGGGCAGATTTGTATTGTTTGTAGTCTTTGAGAGGCTTGGTCTTATGCCACAGACGCTCAGGAGCATGGCTACATTTTTTGAGATTTCTGCTGTGAGCTGTTTGCCAGGGTTGTAGGGGTCCAGGCCTGATTCTGTGTGTAGTGAGGGGAGCGAGCTCATCCAGGGTTGAGGACCGGGATTTATTGTAGACTGTGGCTAGGCTGGGGCAGGACATGGGTGAGATTTTATCATAGAGGTGGTCAGTAGCGGAATAGAGGAGAGAAGGGTTGAAGTGGCAAAGGTTTCTGCAGGTGATGGTTTGGCGATTGAAGAGAAAGGTGATGGAAGACAGGGAGAGAGAGAAATGAATAAGGTGGTGATCAGAGAGAGGAAAAGGATTGCTTGAGATGTTGCATGGTGCTCATAGGTAGGAGAATACAAGGTCAAGGGTTTTGATATCAGAGTGAGTAGAAGCCTGTACCCATTGCTTTTGGTCAAATGAGGAGGTTAAACTAAGAAGTTTAGAAGTAGCAGGAGTGTTTGTATTAACAGGGATGTTGAAGTCACTGAGAAGGATTGTGGGAATTTCAGAAGAGAGAAAGTAGGGTAGCCAGGCAGAAAATTCATCAATGAAAGTTGATAACGGTCCTGGAGGCTGGTAGATCGCAGCAATTCTTAGTGAAGTTGGAGACATATACAGTGAGCTTCAAATGATGAGAGGGACAGAGAGGGGAGTGAAAAACCTGGAAGGTGTGATCCTTTCCCCATGGAGGTGACAGTAAAAAATTAGTTGGTTCTATCAATGAGGAGTTTTGCAGGGAAGCACCAACAGTGCGCAATTTTATGGTTGTGCAAGAATTTTGTAATCAGAGGAAGATTTTACTGTGCCAACATAGTTGCCTGAGAGAGATCGGCAAACAGGGTTATTCCTGCATAGAGGGGTCAGATAGCGTGGGGTGTTGTCTAGCAGTGCGTATAATCTGATCCTTGATGTGGAAAAAATAGATTCTGGCGATGACATCCCTGGGAACCCTTTCAGGTAAGTATACAGGTTTAGGGAGCCTATGAGCCCTGTCAATAAATATTTTGTGTGGAGATATAGAGGGCAGTAGGTCGGCAGTCATGCGCTGTAGGAATGGACACAGCTCTGCCGATTTAACAGATTTCGCTATTCCTCAAAATTTTACATTGTTCATATGGGATCTGTCCTCTAACTCTGGTTCTCAACATCAGTCCTCAAGTACCCCCAATGGGCCACATTTTCAGGTTTTCCTTTATCTTGCACAGTTGCTTTAAATCAGAGTCAATGGCTTGGTATTTTGGACAGCTATTTTATCTAAGAGAAATTCCCAAAACATGGCCTGTTGGGAGTACTTGAGGACAGAGGTGGAGAGCCACTGTTCTACCTTAGCTACTTTTAGCTTAAGTGATTTAAACTCCTCCTCTAAATCGTTATGTGCATTGACCAATTCATTGTGAGCCTAGGTAAATTATCCCATTTTAGATTCAGCATGATCTACATGGTCGCCTATAAGGTCAATTTCCCTTTGTGTTCTCATGAAGACTGCCACATCTTGCTGCAAAGCCCCCCTCAGGGATAATTGCATGTCCTTCTTTGTAGTGTTCAGAATAAGCTGGCCGCTAGTGGGGAATAAGTTAAGCTGATCCTCATAGCAAACAGTGTCAGCTAATTCTTCAGTATGCAGCCCTTGAGACATTCACCTATTATCTATTTTCCTCCTCTGCTTTACTGGACTGTTAGAAGCTAAGGAAATAGAGTGTTTACCTGGGAGTGGCTGATCTATAAGGGAGCGCGTGCCATGCCTCCCTGTGCTGAGTGTCCCTCTCGCCTGAACTGGAGGAAGAGAGCCGGTGCCATCTTGATGAGCTCTGCCCGTCGGTGGGTAGAAAACTCTGTCAGCTTCTGGGTCCCTCTTTGTCTTTCCGCTTCCCCATACCGCCAAATTGTGTCCCCGCTGCCACCTCAATGTGCGGGTGAAAGAATCAGGTGCAAACAGTCGCTGTGAACAGTAGTAAGATACCCGCTGTCAGGCTGCCTCCATATGCTCCGGCTGCTGGCCCCACCCCCAATACTTACATATTCTAATTATATTTATAGAATGTATGTCTTTTTATATATACAATGTTTAGTACTTGGTAGGATTTGAATGCAAAAATAACTTCTTTCTTAACCACTTCAGCCCCGGAAGCATTTCACACTTTAGGACAAGAGCCCTTTTTGCGATTCGGCGCTGCGTCGCTTTAACTGACAATTGCGCGGTCGTGCGACGTTGTACCCAAATTAAATCTGCGTCCTTTTTTTTCCCACAAATAGAGCTTTCTTTTGGTGGTATTTGATCATCGCTGTGTCTTTTCTGATCACCGCTATAAACAAAAGAAGAGCGACAATTTTGCAAAAAAACCCAAATTTCTTACTTTTTGCTAAAATACAAATCCAAAAAAAAAAAAAATACAAAAAAAAACATTTTTTTCATCAGTTTTGGCCGATTTATATTCTTCCTCATATTTGAAAATATTTTAAAAAATCGCAATCGGCGTTTATTGATTGGTTTGCGCAAAAGTGGTCGCATTTACGGATGATGAGAATTCATTTTTGGGGTTTTTATTTATTTATTTTTTTACAAGTAATGGCGGCGATCTGCGATTTTTAGCGGTACTGCAATATTGGGGCAGACATGTCGGACCATTTTGACACTTTTTTGGGACCATTGGCATTTATACAGCGATCAGTGCTATGAAAATGCACTGATTACTGTGTAAATGCCATTGGCAGTGAAGGGGTTAACCTGCAGGGGGCGCTCTAAGGGTTAACTGTGTTCCCTGGGCATGTTCTAACTGTGTTTGGGCTGCCCTAGCTGGGGAAGGGAAGTGATCACAGCTTCCATGTAGAGGAAGGCTGTGATCACAGCCCTTCCCCCTCTCACAGAACGGAGGTCTGTGTTTACTTACACGGACCTCCGTTCTTTCAGTGCGGGGGGGGGGGCATCGCGGGTAGCCGGCGGCGATCGGGTCCGCGGAACCCGCTCCCTGGCGCTCCCCGGACACAGTGAGCGCACGGGCTCACAGTGCGCGATCTCGCAGCCGCCGTCGTTTGCGTTATCGAACCACTTTGTCGCCGTCAATCTGCGGTTGGCGGTCGGCAAGTGGTTAAAACATAAACTGGGGAATTCAATAACGCATTCAATAATGCATTAACAACACTTTTACTTCCTTTAAAACTATCTTCCCTTAGTTCAAGCAAGCATTTGTGTCAGTTTTGGTAACATTACCGACACATGTGCCAAGTTTAGGTAGATATAACTACTGCCACTTTAGGAACCTGTCGCTGTAGCAGTGACAGATTCTTAGCTAATAGACCCCTAGGCCAATTATGACATTTCTTTCATACATGTAAAAATCCTATTTTTTTTTTTTACTTTCTCCTGTGCAGAAACATGTATAGTATATGTATATACATAATTCAGCACTTCTGCCTGTAGGAGGTGTACGCGCAACGCTGGAAGACCGCTTCTGCTGTGAATATTCACAGCAGAAGCCAATCTGCAGGTGCCAGGCACTCGATGTCCTCCGGCACCCACCGATCGTCGGTAATGCACACAAAAATGAGATTGCCTATGTAAACAAGGCAGATCTCAGTTCTGAAAGGGATTAAGGGATGGATTCTTCTGGAGCTAGAATCTGTCTCTTCCCTTTGTGAAAGCAGCACATACAGTACACATAAACACTGGCTAGGCACACAATTAACCCTTTGATCGTCCTAGATGTTTAACTCCTTCCCAGCCAGTGTCATTAGTACAGTGCAAAGTGCATATTTTTAGCACTATCACTGTATTAGTGTCAATGGTTCCTGCAAAGTGTCAGTTAGTGTCCGATTGTATGCCGATTATATCATAGTCACGCTATAAGTTGCTGATTACTGTCATTACTAGTATATATATAAAAAAAAAAAAATCCATAAATATTTCCCATATATTTGTAGACGCTATAACGTTCATGTAAACCAATCAATATACGTTGATTGGGATTTGTTTTACCAAAAATATGTAGCAGGATACATATTGGCCTAAATTTATTAACAACTGTGATTTTATTATTTTTTTTTTTTATTGAACATATTTTGTAGCAGAAAGTAAAAAAAAAAATATATATTTTTTTTTCAAAATTGTCTGCCCTTTTGTGTTAAGTGCAAAAAATAAAAAAAAAACATTGTGGGGATCAATTACCACCTAAAGAAAGCTCTATTTGTTGATGGCAAATATTATTTTGGTAAAGTGTCACACGACACGCAGTGTCGTATCACAAAAAATGGCCTGGTCATGAAGGGGGTAAATCTTCTGGAGGTCAAATGGATAATGAACTTTAATGCACAAATCACAATATAATACCCAATTGTTTGGTAAGGTGAAAAAGATGATGTTAGGCCAAGTAAATAGATGCCTAACACGTCACACTTTAAAATTGCACGCCGGTGGAATGGTGACAAAGTACAGTACTCAAAAAACTCGGTGACCGAACCAGGTTACCAGTTTAGAGTTACACAGAGAGTCTGGTGCTGGAATTATTGCTCTCGCTATAACATTAGCAGAGATACCTCACGTGTGATGCGAACGCTATTCACATATGCGTGCGGGACCTACATATGTGTTTGCCTTAGTG
>BLSH010414487.1:1230361-1242841 GCA_018402905.1 Glandirana rugosa | reverse complement strand
CCCCCCCCCCCCCCCCCCCCCCGAGGATGGCCACCCAGGATTGCCCACCGCGGGGCCACCAGGAATGCCAATCAATGCACAATATGGACGGCACTCAGTGCCCATCAGGGATGCCTGCCAGTGCCTCCTGATCAGTGCTGCCTAACAGTGCCACCTATCAGTGCCACCCATGAGTGCCATTTATCAGTACCCAGTGCCACCTATGAGTGCCCATTAGTGCCGCCTATCAGTGCACATCAGTGCTGCATGTCAGTGCTGCTTATCAATGCCACCCATCAGTGCTGCATATAGGTGCCTCATCCTCAGTGCTTCCTCATCAGTGCCAATCAGTACTGCCTCATCAGTGACCATCAGTGAAGGAGAAAACTTACTTATTTACAGAGTTTTGTAACAGAAACAAAGAAAAACTTTTTTCGTTCATTGACGGACACAGCCTCTTATTCTTGACATGTGGGTTTATGCACCTTTCACTAGGAGTGGACTAGGCAGAACATAGTTCAGCCAAAAGCAGTCAGCAAGCAGTCTGGAGGTGAAGCAGGGTTTTTTCCTACACATTAGGAAAGATCCTACATCACAGTGTTTCCCTGAACATATCATGTGCTGAAGAAGATTAACAGCAGGAACAATTGTTCCCTGCCTGGGGGATCCTTGTCTGTGCATGCGTGCTCCTCGGTTTCTGTCACTCTGAGGTTCCACTGCTTGCTGGCACTGCACCTCCCAACCAGGATGCTGGCCACCTGGTGTACAGTCATCATTTCGACCATAGAAAAACTCTGTTTTTCAACCAGGCATATTCCTCTGCTTATGCAACGTTACCGAGTGACCCTGGAAGGAGTGGATCATAAGCTGTGAGAAGCCTAGGATGAGGCTGATTGATTAACAGGCGTTTGATATACAACCATCTGGTAAGCCTCCAGCGTGATCACCTGCATGGGGATTCTTCTGAGTGGTGGTGGAAGTTGAATCAAAAAGCATTTCCTTTGCACTTTCTGGAGAAGGAATAATATTTTGGACACTTTCTGTTGGGACACCCAACTCTTATGTTTGCACAATTGCACAATTAATGGACACTGGCACTTTTGGATATTGCGAATTAGCACTGGCACTGTTTTACTTTATTTACAGTTTGCACTAGCACTTTACATATGAGTGTTTGTATACTAGATGTATTAAGTTTGATCTTTAGCGCGGCTTTTACTATGTTTGAGTATAGTGAGATTTGAGATTAAAAGCAGACACAGCCCCTCCCAGGGGGCAGTCCTCACTTGGCAAAACCCCTCCTGCCCTGCTCAGCAACTCAGTTTTTTCTGCCTAGTGCAAGGTGTAGGACCTGGCTCCCTGCTGGGATCTGTGGTTCCCAGTTTTTTTCTTTTTTTCCCAAGACTTCTGATGAAGAATCCAATCAAGTAGCCGGCTGGGTGACAGGCTGGATATACTAGAACCAGGGAGTCTCCCCAGCGCGGCCGACAGATGCAAGCCGACCCTTAGCTGTACACGGGGTCGATGGCGTCGGACCTCGTTCCGTGCGAGGCGGCCGGCGGGTTAAACGTCCCACCAGCACACCGGGGCTCGCGTCATGGGTGTTGCGTGGCCGGCAGGTCTGCCTCGGGTGTCTACCCGCTACGCCCGTCCACAGTGGTAAGTATGCTCCCCCCTGCGGGGCGGACAGGTGGGTGGTTTCCCCCTTCCTCGGGCATAGGCGGGCTTGACCCTTCCTACCCCTTACTATTGCCCAACCGGGCTGTAGTCTCCGCCTGGCTGCGCTTCCCCTGGGTGAGGTGCGGGAGGTCGGTATGTCAGTACCGGGCCGCCATTTTCCTGTAGCCGGCCACGTGTGGATCACAGCTGCCATTTTCCTGTAGCCGGCCGTGTGTAGTATCGCAGCCGCCATTTTGCGGTAGCTGGCCACTTGTTTTGGCCTCGAGTGCACACAACGGCCATATTTGCGTGGTCCGCTGCATCCAGGCCTCTGATTCGCTGGCTGGATGGGCGGTCCTGGATCTCTTGGCACCAGGCTGGGCTGGAAGAACCTTCCTACATGTGGGGGACGCGGAGCAGCAGCGTGGTTACAGGCAGCTACAGCAGCGCTAGCAGCAGCACCCGGGGTCGCTTTGGTGAGTCCTCCTGGGAGCCTCTGGGGCCCTAGTGCGGCAGCTTAAGGGGTGGTGTGGGACGCACAGTCCGGTCTGGCCGGTGGGTGTCTTCCGGGGTGCGGTGCAATGGCGGCTGAAGCAGGTGCTTCCCAGCCAGGAGTCTCCGGTGGGGGTCAGGGAGCCCTGGGACCTGTGCTTCCGCTGGACAGATTGATGACCATCCTGGAAGAATTCTTCTACCGGGTGGAGCTGATCCGTGACCGTGGGGTGGCGAGGAAATGACCACCCCCTTCCCCGTCCTCTGGTGAGGACTCAGAGCCTGAGGGGGGCTCCGCTGTGTCGGGGACCCTCCTGGAGTTGTCGGAGGGCGAGCCCGGGGACCCCTCTGATGATGAGGATGAGCCCTCGGGGGGCCACCGCGGCTCGTGAACGGGCTCTGGTGGGCTCCTTGGTCTCAGCCGTCTGTGAGACGCTGAAGCTGGGCTCGGCTGCGACACAGGGGGCGCCATACGCGCTTGGGTCTCATAGGCTGGCCCGGAAACCTAAGGTATTCCCTTATTTGTCGTACTTTGATCAGTATATTTACAAGGAGTGGCAACAACCTCAGGGTTCATTCGCCATGCCTAAATGTTTTTCTGTGCGTTATCCCTTTGAGGATACCCTGTTTCAGAAGTGGAAGTCTCCGACGGTGGACCCGCCGGTGGCCCTTCTGAACAAGGCGACCACTATTCCAATGGAGGGCTCTCCATCCTTTAAGGACCCGGCCGTTAGGAGGACTGAGGCGGTGTCCAAGGCAATGTTCCTGGTCGCAGGGTCGGCCATGCGGCCCGCGCTGGCTTCGGCGCTGGTGGCACGGGCACTTACGGAATGGGCGGCCATTGTGCACCAGGCTTTGGTGACTCTCCAGGCCCCTCCGGCACCTGTGCAGATGGTGGACCAGTTGATTCAGGGTCTTAAGTACCTCTGTGATGCGGCCCTCGACATGGCTCTCGTGCTGTTGAAACTGTCCATGTTCGCAGTCATCATTAGACATCTGCTGTGGCTTAGATGTTGGTCGGGGGACCAGGCGTCAAAGAAGGGCCTGACAGACCTGCCGTTTGAGGGTGGCCGTCTTTTTGGGACTTCCCTGGATGAGATCATCAAGGATTACACTGGGGGGGAAAGAGTATGTTCCTCCTGGAGCCTAGAAGGGGCAAGGAGCCCCGGCGTAGGGCGGGCCCTTCCTTCCCTACTCAAAAGAGTTTTTTTCATGCGCCACGTGCCTCGAACAAGGTCTCTCAGCCCACTAAG
This sequence comes from Glandirana rugosa, assembly GCA_018402905.1. Taxonomy (NCBI): domain Eukaryota; kingdom Metazoa; phylum Chordata; class Amphibia; order Anura; family Ranidae; genus Glandirana; species Glandirana rugosa. The sequence continues at coordinate 1,239,458 of BLSH010414487.1, read as the reverse complement.
GCCCCCGCAGGGGGGCCAGAAGCATCCCTGGCAGCGTAAGGCCAAGAAGGCGGAAGAGAAGTCCTCCTCTGCATGATGGGTCGCCCCCACCCGTTGTTCGGGTGGGGGGGGCGGCTCTTGCGATTCACAGACCGATGGACCTCTCGGATATCTGGGTGCGTGAGGTGGTTTCGTCCGGATATAAGAGAGAGTTCTGTACCCAGCCCCTGGACAGGTTCTTTGCCTCCAATCTGAGGCTTCCCCTGGGGCGACAGCAGGCCCTGTTTGGGGCCGTGCAAGTCCTGCTCCATCAGGGGGTGATTGTTCCGGTCCCCTCTGTGGGACGTTTCTGCGGTTTTTATTCAAATCTTTTTGTGGTTCCGAAAAAAGATGGGGTCAGGCCTGTCTTGGACCTGAAGGCTCTCAACCTCTTTGTGAGGGCGCGGCAATTCAGAATAGAATCTGTCCTCTCTGTGGTGGCGGCGCTTCATCAAGGAGACTTGTTAGCCTCCTTGGACATCAAGGACGCGTATCTGCACGTGCCCATATGTGCGCGCCACCAGCGCTTTCTGCGCTTTGCGGTAGGTGATCTGCACTACCAGTTTGCAGCCCTTTCCGTTTGGTCTGGCCTCAGCCCCGCATGTTTTCACCAAGCTCCTAGCCCCAGTGCTGGCTCTGCTGTGGTAGAGGGGCATAGCAGTGGTGGCATATCTCGATGACCTCAGCCTTGAAGGTCAGTGTAGACATCACTCTCCGTTTCCTGTGGAACTTCGGCTGGGTGATCAACCTTCCAAAGTCGGTACTGACTCCATTGCGCCGGTTGGAATATCTGGGCTTGGTCCTGGACACGGAGCAGGCAAAGGTGTTTCTCCCTGCCGCCAAGGTCTTGACGCTCCAAGTTGCGGTGCGGGCCCTGCTGTCCCAGCGGTGGTCCTCTCTCAGATTTTGCATGAGGGTGTTGGGGCTGATGGTCTCCACCTTCGAGGCGGTACCCTATGCCCAGAGTCACACCCGGTCCCTGCAGCGGGCAATTCTGCTGCGGTGGGACAAGTCTCCGCTATCCCTGGATCGGGTGATCAGGTTGGATCACCGGATCCCGAGGTTCCCTCGCCCGGTGGCTGCGGGCCCCAGCCTTGGGGCTGGGGAAGTCGTTTCTACCCGTGGAATGTAAGGTGGTCATGACGGATGCCAGCCTATCCGGCTGGGGGGGAGGTCCAAGGTCGCTGGTCCCCGGAGTAGTCCCGTCTCCCAATCAATGTGCTGGAACTTCGAGCGATCAGGCTTTGCCTCTCCCACTGGTCGGGGAGGTTGCACGGTCGTCCTGTTCGGGTCCAGTCAGACAACGCCACGGCTGTGGCTTACGTGAATCATCAGGGCAGAACGGGGAGAGCAGCAGCGGCGTCAGAAGTGGCCCACATTCTGAGGTGGGCAGAGCTTCACGTGCTGGCAATCTTCGCCATTCACATTCCGGGCATCAAAAATTGGCAGGCGGACTACCTCAGTCGCCAGAGGCTGGATCAGGGAGAGTGGTCCCTGCACCCGGAGGTGTTCCTCCAGATTTGTCAAAGGTGGGGCGCGCCAGATGTGGACCTACTGGCGTCCCGGCTCAATCGGAAGGTACAGGCCTTCGTGAGCAGAACAAGGGATCCGTTGGCAGATGCGGCGGATGACCTCGTTGCTCCATGGTCTCGGTACCGACTGCTCTATGCCTTCCCTCCACTTCCACTACTCCCGCGCCTACTGCGCAGGATAGAGGTGGAAGTGATCCCAACCATTCTTGGCTTTGGTGTCCTTGGTACGCCGATGTGGTGCAGATGGTGGTTGATGCTCCCTGGCGGCTCCCGCTTCGCGAGGACCTACTTTCACAGGGACCCATCTTGCACCCTGCTTTACCCTCGCTGGCTTTAACAGCCTGGCTATTGAGTCCCATCTGTTAAAAGATAGGGGACTCTCTGAGTCTGTAATTCCCACTATGCTCAAGGCGCGTAAGGCCACTTCGCGTAAGATCTATCACCGCACTGGAAGGCTTACATTGGAACCCCGTTCGTTCTTAGTGGTTCGGGTGCTGGCCTTCCTTCAGCAAGGCCTAGATCACAAGTTGGCATTGAGCACGCTTAAGGGGCAGATTTCTGCTCTGGCGATTCTTTTTCAGCGTCCATTGGGAACGCATTCCTTGATTCATACCTTTGTCCAGGGGGTTCATCATGTCGCTCACCAGGTAAGGGCGCCTTGGGACCTTAATCTGGTCCTTTCAGTGCTTCAAAAGCCGCCTTTCGAAAATATCAGGGAAATCTCCCTGCAGCTGCTTTCGCAGAAAGTGGCCTTCCTGGTGGCGATTACATCCGCTCGGCTGGTGTCTGAATTGGCGGCTCTGTCCTGTAGGTCCCCGTACTTGGTCCTACATAAGGACAAGGCAGTTTTGCGCCCTTCTCCTTCCTTCTTACCGAAGGTGGTCTCTTCTTTTCACATCAATGAGGACATTGTCCTCCCCACCCATCTCATCCTAGGGAGGTTGCTTTGCTCTCCCTGGATGTGGTTAGGGCTCTGCGGGTGTATCTGGTGGCCACGGCCTCTTTTCGGAGGTCTGATGTGCTTTTTGTCGCGGTGGATGGTCCGCGCAAGGGGGTGGCGGTCTCATCAACCACTATTTCCTGTTAGATACGACAGATGGTGACCCGTGCATATGCTGTTCGGGGCCAGGAGCCCCCCTTTCCGGTCACGGCTCACTCTACCAGGGTGATTAGTACTTCCTGGGCTTTCCGACACCAGGCGTCGGTTTCTCAGGTGTGCGAGGCGGCCACTTGGACCTTGGTGCACACTTTTTTCCAAGTTACAGAGTTGATGTTGCAGCATCTTCAGATGCTGCTTTTGGCCGCAAAGTTTTGCAGGCGGTGGTGTGAGGCATGTCTGGCACCTCCTGGAGAACTGTTCTGTTGGGTACTGTTGTTGTTGTTGCCCACCCCTCGTTGTGACACTGCTTTGGGACATCCCTCCATGTCAAGAATAAGAGGCTGTGTCCGTCAATGAATGCAAGAGAAAATAGGATTTTTTGACTTACTTAAAAACCTTTTCTCTGAGTTAATTGATGGACGCAGCACCCACCCACGAACTGAGTTGCTGAGCAGGGCAGGAGGGGTTATGCCAAGTGAGGACTGCCCCCTGGGAGGGGCTGTGTCTGCGTTTAGCTGAACTACGTTCTGCCTAGTCCACTCCTAGTGAAAGGTGCATAAACCCACGTCAAGAATAAGAGGCTGCGTCCGTCAATGAATTCAGAGAAAAGGATTTTACGGTAAGTCAAAAAATCCAATTTTTTTTTTTTTCCTTCAACATTTTCTGTTTTTTATTAATTTTAGCGCAAGAAATAAAAACTCCAGTGGTGATCAAATATCACAAAAAGAAAACTATTTGTGGGAAAAAAATGATAAAAAATTTTTTGGGTACAGCGTTGCATGACCGCGCAATTGTCATTCAAAATGCAACAGCGCTGAAAGTTGAAAATTGGTCTGGGCAGGAAGGGGGGAAAGTGCCTGGTATTGAAGTGGTTAAAGTTCACCTTTTGAAAATAAATATTTTTTTGCAGGTAAAAAAAATGTGTATTTATTATTGTTTTTCTAAGGAGCCTGCAGAGGATTGCACCTGTGATCGGCATATCCGGCTCCTGCAGACTCTCAGGATATCTATTTGACTATACCTACAATACGGGCAGGTGGTTACTTGACAGCTGTAACATCAATAAACTACAACGACACTCCCCAGCGCCCTTATAGTTCATTGAGCACTACAAGCCGTTAGCTGCAATGGCTCATGGTAGTTGTAGTCCATTCATTTTGCTGTCACAGGGAGGAGGATGAGAGTGGAGAAAGTGCAGATGTTGGATTATCTTATGTGTTCCACCCTAAAAGCTGGTGAAACATGTAAAGTTCCAAAGGTGAACTTACCCTTTCTATTGATAGTAAACTCCCATTGGACACTTGTACCTACAGGTAGGGTTATAATAAAGCTTATCTGCAGTACAAGCAATATCTCCTAAACTTGCACCGTTTAGGAGATATTCTATTTCTGTGCAGCTGGTGACGTCACCAGCACATGCACTTTGAAGGAACGGCATTCCCATGCTGTTCCTCCAGAGCTCTGCACCACGTCCAAGGCACCCGCTTGACCATTGAAGCGGCCAGAGCCCGCATACCCAAAAGTGAACCCGAGTGAAAATGGAAGCCCTGTCAGCGGTGACAGCAGGGCTTCACGTCAAGACATTACGACATTACTTTGCAGGAAGATTTTTTATTGTAAGTAAAGTTTACTACCACTTTAAAGGAGTAAACCCTCAAGGTTTTTCACCGTAATGGATTGTATGCATTATGGTGAAAAACCTTCTGCTCTGCAGCTGCCCCGCCAAGCCCGCCTTTTTCTTACCTAAACCCGATCATTCCAGTGATGAGTATGAGCCCAGCAGCTCCTTCCAGTGTCTCGGGTTTTCATTTAATAGATTGATAGCAGCAGGAGCCATTGGCACCCGCTGCTATCAATCAAATCCAGTGACATGGGACTCGGGAGCGCGCACACACGGATGCCTCCATAGGAAGCGTCTCTCGGTCGGGGGGCACCCGATGGAGTTGAGGAGTCAGGAGCACTGCCGGGACACCTCTGAAAAGGAGGATCGGGGCCACTCTGTGCAAAACCCTTGCACAGAGCAGGTAAGTATAACATGTTTGTTATTTTACACAAAAAAAAAAAAAAAACCTTTACAATCATTTTAATGTTTCCATTAACTGGTATTTTCTTTTCTCACTTTTTTGTGACGAGGTATATGCTTGTTATTTAGTCTCATTTTAAATGTTATTTTGGGCAACATAATATTTAAAACAAAAAGCTATAGTCCTTTACCCAAATAGTATTGAATAATTGGATAGATCAGCCTCAGTCAGACAATATCACACTGAAAAAAAAATGATATAAAATATATTGGATTCAAAGTTCAATTGAATGTGATTACATCCCCCCCCCCCTCATTTTCTTTCATGAAGTATAATTTTCTTTATACCACCTTCCTTACTGTCACATACATATTGCAAGGCTCATTAGTCTTCATATTACACATGCTACTTCAAAACCAATCTCGCTTCCTGCGTTCTATGTCAGCAGTTTCCTCTGTAAATTTAAGTATGGTTTTGCAGTGACAAGCTTTTTGTGTTAAGGGTTAAAATAACCTCATCTGTGTTTCTGTAAAAAAAGAGATGCCCGCTAACCATAGGGAGAGGTTTCAAGTTTATACACAAAAGGATAGTTTGCCATATGGCACTTATTGCAATGTGCATATTTTAACCTTCATTAATTGTATCAAGTATCTGTCTATAAAATACTGCCATTCCTTCTCCTTAATTATCCTTACAGATTGCAGTTTGGCTGCACATTTGAATTAAAATGAATAGCTTGCTAAAGACATGCAGTTGTATGCTTAATTGTATCTTTAAAAGTCGACCTTGCTTTTTACACATTATGCAATGACATCCAACTTGACCATTCTGTCTGGTGTGAATTGCACTGCTCTGTTGAAAAAATGTGATGAAAATGCATCTGGACTCCTGACTCATGCACCTGTGAAACTTGAACTTGTGACTCAAAAGAACGCACCAGAAATGCACCTCAGGTGCGTTTTTAATCATTTTTAGTGCATTTTCTATAGAAATCACAGGGAGATGCATTTTTGGTGAACTTTTGAAAAGCGCACCAAAATGCAGCATGCATGACTTTTAAAAGCGCACAGCCCCCAAAGCGCACTAATGTGACGAGTTCCATTGGATTTAAAGGGACACATTTTTCATGCATTTTAGTTCTGCTTTAATTCTGCTTTTTTTTTTACCCCGAAAACGCATCAAAATGGATCATTATGAAATGACCATTATTCAGTGATCGATATGTATACACTGAAATAAGCAGCCTTTTCATTACTAATAACGGCTGTTTTAAGAACATGTTTCATGACTTATTTTGCCATTAAAAATAAACAGTGGTGTGTATGTGTGCATATACAGTATCTCCCAAAAGTGAATACAGCCCTCACATTTTTGTAAATATTTTATTATATCTTTTCATTTGACAACACTGAAGAAATGGCACTTGGCTACAATGTAAAGTAGTGAGTGTACAACTTGTAGAACAGTGTAAATTTGCTGCCCCCTCAAAATAACTCAACACACAGCCATTAATATCTAAATAGCTGTCAACAGAAGTGAGTACACCCCTAATTGAAAATTTTCAAATTGGGCCCAAAGTGTCAATATTTTGTGTGGTCACCATTATTTTCCAGCAATGCCTTAACCCTCTTGGGCACGGAGTTCACCAGAGCTTCACAGGTTGCAACTGGAGTCCTCTTTCACTGCTCCATGACGACATCACAGAGCTGGTAGATGTTAGAGATCTTGCGGTCCTCCACCTTCCATTTGAGGATGCCCCACAGATGCTCAATAGGATTTAGGTCTGGAGACATGCTTGGCCAGTCCATCACCTTTACCCTCAGAGAAGAAGCTTAGCAAGGCAGTGGTCTTCTTGGAGGTGTGTTTGGGGTCGTTATCATGTTGGAATACTGCCCTGCAGCCCAGTCTCCGAAGGGAGGGGATCCTGCTCTGCTTCAGTATGTCACAGTACATGTTGGCATTTATGGTTCCCTCAATGAATTGTAGCTCCCCAGTGCCGACAGCACTCATGCAGCCCCAGACCATGACACTCCCACCACCATGCTTGACTGTAGGCAAGACACACTTGTCTTTGTACTCCTCACCTGGTTGCCGCCACACACCATCTGAACCAAATAAGTTTATCTTGGTCTCATCAGACCACAAGGCATGGTTCCAGTAATCCATGTCCTTAGTTTGCTTGTCTTCAGCAAACTGTTTGCAGGCTGTCTTGTGCATCATCTTCAGAAGAGGCTTCCTTTTGGGACGACCGTGCAGACCAATTTGATGCAGTGTGCAGCATATAGTCTGAGCACTGATAGGCTGACCCCCTGCCCTTCAACCTCTGCAGCAATGCTTGGAGCATTCATACAGCTATTTCCCAAAGACAACCTCTAGATCTGACTCTGAGCACATGCACTCAACTTCTTTGGTCAACCATGGTGAGGCCTGTTCTGAGTGGAACCTGTCCAGTTAAACAGCTGTATGGACTTGGCCACCTTGCTGAAGCTAAGTTTCAGGGTCGTTTCAGGGTCTTGACAATCTTCTTATAGCCTAGGCCATCTTTATGTAGAGCAACAATTCATTTTTTCAGATCCTCAAAGAGTTCTTTGCCATACAGTGCCATGTTGAGCTTCCAGTGACCAGTATGAGAGAGTAAGAGCGATAACACCATATTTAACCCACCTGCTCCCCATTCACACCTGCGATCTTGTAACACCAATGCGTCACATGACCTCAGGGAGTGAAAATGGCTGATTGGGCCCAATTTGGACATTTTCACTTAGGGGTGTACTCACTTTTGTTACCAGTGGTTTAGACATTAATGGCTGTGTGTTAAGTTATTTTGAGGGGGCAGCAAATTTACACTGCTATACAAGCTGTATACTCACTGCTTTACATTGTAGCAAAGTATAATTTTTTCAGTGTTGTTACATGAAAAGATATAATAAAATATTTACAAACATGTGATGGGTGCACTCACGTTTGTGAGATACTGTGTGTGTGTGTGTATATATATATATATATATATATATATATATATATATATAGTGCTCCACATAAATTAAGTAATATTTTAATCAATATCTCACAACACAAGAACCATTTCCAAAATATTGACAAAACTGAGTGTTTTAGAACATTTGTTATTTAATAATATAACTTGGATTACAAAATCTTCAGTTTTACTCAAATTACAAAATGAATGCACCCACACTAAAAACTACTACATATAGTATTTTGTATGACCTCCATGATTTGTAAGGACAGCACCACGTCTTCTAGACATGGAATGAACAAGTTGGCGGCATATTACAACATTTATCTTTTTCCATTCTTCAAGAACAAACTCTTTTAGAGCCTGGATACTGGATGGAGAGTGGTGCTCAACGTGTCTCTTCAGAACTCCCCATAGGTGTTCCATTGGGTTTAGATCAGGATTTTCTTCAGAAAAGCAACAGTGGCCTTAGATGTGTGTTTTGGATCATTGTCATGTTGGAAAAGGGCATGATGACCAAGGGCACAGAGTGATGATAGCATCTTCTCTTTCAATATAGAGCGGTAAATCTGTGAATTCATGATACCATCAATGAAATACAGCTCATTGACACCGGCAACACTCATGCAGCCTTACAGAAGGACACTGCTACCACCATGTTTTATTGTAGGCACCATGCATTTTTCTTTGTACTCCTAACCTTTGTGACACCATACAGTTTTAAAGCCATCGTTTCCAAAAACTTTTATCTTGGTCTCATCACTCCAGAATACAGAATCCCAGTAGCCGTCTTCCTTTTCAGCATAAGCCTTGGCAAATTATAGGTGGGCTTTTTTGTGCATGGGCTTTAGGAGAGGCTCCCTTCGTGGACGACACCCATGAATGCCATTCCTCTGCAGTGTGTGCTGTTTTGTGTGACATGAAACAATCTTCCTAGTTTGGCTTTCTACTTCTTTAGCTGCAGTGAGCTTGAATGGCGATTTTGTGAAGCCCTTCTTATCAGAAGACACTCCTGTCAAAGTGTTAACTTCTGTGGATGGCCTGGATGTCTCTGTGAGATGGTTGCAGTTTCACCTTTTTTAAATTTTTTTTTTTTCAAATATCAATATTTATTGACGACTGACAAGGGCATAACAATACATGAGATGTCAAGCAATTTAACATACATGAACATCAAAGGTTTCCCATATGGATTACAGGATTGAGAAAATAAACAAAACAGCCAGACTTTTTTTTTTTAAATTTTTTCCACTTTGACGTTGGTAGAGTGTCTCTGTAGGTCCGGTAGGTGTCTTCAATTGTGAAACTGTCCTCACAGAAGACTATTCTTCCCGAAGTGTTTTAGCGGTAAGTTCGAGTGACGTCGATTTCTTCATCTTTCGGTTTGATCCTTCTAACAAAGTACAGTGTGTTTTGTCGTGTGTGACGTCTCCTTACCGTAAGTACC
>BLSH010414487.1:1204545-1225138 GCA_018402905.1 Glandirana rugosa | reverse complement strand
CCCCCCCCCCCCCCCCCCCCCCAAAAGCAATGTAAGTACAGCTCACCATGGGGCCAACCGAGGGTTCCACAGAGAAAGTGATGTCGGGAACATAATGATTGAAGAGCGTCACGCTTCCCGAGTTTCCTCCGAGGCTGTGCTTCGCTGTTGCCGGCGTGATCTTTGAGGTCTTGGGGAGAAGTTGCGATTAGTGGATGGCAGTCTCGGACGTCCCTGGGACCTTGGGAGAAGTGTCAGCCAGTCTGGAGTGGGTATCGGATCTGTCTCCAAGAAGGTGAAGAGCGCCGGTAGATCCCCGGGTCTTCTCAATGTGAAGGATCTCCCATCTCTGCGCAGGGTAACCGACAGGGGGTAGCCCCATCGGTATGTGAAACCCAGCTGGCGAGAAAGTTCCAGGATAGGACGGAGAAGGGCCCGACGTTGAAGGGTTGCTCTCGAGACATCTGGCAGTATCCGGATCTGGGCTCCATCGAAGTCGATGTTACCAATCTCCCAAGCTTTCCGTAGCAGTATCTCCTTGTGAAGGTAATGGTGGACCCGGCAAATGACGTCCCTCGGTCTGCTAGGGTCCGTCGGCCGCGGGCCCAGAGCACGGTGGATCCGATCCAGTTCCACTCGATCCGGCAGGGACTCTCCCGATATTTGCTGGAATATGGCAGCAGCTGTGGCCTGCAGGTTTTCTGAAGTAGTGGCTTCTGGCAGCCCCCGGAGCCGCAGGTTGTTCCTGCGGCTCCGGTCCTCCATTTCAGCTCCGCAGTCATCTCTACTTGAGCTGTCTGAGCCTTCTCCACAGCGTCCAAGCGTTTTTCTATCCCCGCGAGAGAAGACTCACCGGCGGTGAGCCTGTTGGCCAGGGACTGGACCTCTTGTCTGACCTGCCGCATCTCCCTCCTGTGGGATTCCTCCACTTTAGCCACTAAAGCCGTGATGTCTGCCTTAGTCGGCAGAGCCATCAGCAGGGAGCGGATCTCCGCATCCACCCGGAGTGGTGCCGATTGGGGGCTGGAGTGCTGGGGATCTGTGTAGAAGATGGATGGAGTAGTAGCCTCAAACTCCGATAGAGAAGAGGGTGCGGGAGATGCCGGCACACCCCCCCTAGTCAGGTTCTCTGGCTGTGTGGCACATGGTTCCGCCATCTTGGAGGTTTGGGGGACTGCCGTGGCGGTAGTGAAGTAGTGGGGTATCTCACCCCCGGTCTTTGCTGTTTTTTGTCCCTTAGAACTGTTCTTGGTTCCTCGTTTGCGTCCTGAAAGCATATTCTAACTTGGATCAGTTATATCAGCCGAGGGAGAGCAGGGGACATGCAGGAGCTCTCAGAGATAGCGTCTTCACTCGGCCATGTCCAGACCACGCCCCCCACCTTTTTTAAATTTTTGTATCACTTTCACTGCAGTATTCTGACTGATAAGTAAAGCTTTGCTGATCTTCTTGTAGCCTTCACCTTGTAAAGAAGTTATTTTCTTTCTTACACCTCCTGCCATTTCTCTTCTATGTGGTGCCATTGCTGACAACATGAAATGGGAAGCAGTTTTCCACTTGCCTACTGGGCACTTAAACCCCCTTCCTGCCCAGGCCAATTTTCAGCTTTCAGCACTCACACTCTTTGAATGACAATTGCGCAGGCATGCTACATTGTAGCCAAATTTTCAGCTTTCAGCACTCACACTCTTTGAATGACAATTGCGCAGGCATGCTACATTGTACCCAAATTAAATTTTTATCATTTTTTTTTCACACAAATAGACCTTTTAGTTTTGCTAAACAAAAAACCCCCGAAAATTTTGAAAAAAAGTTTTCATAGTTCGTTATAAAATTTGCAAACAGGCAATTTTTCATCTTTGTTGATGAGGCTGCACTGATAGGCACTGATTAGGTGACACTGATGAAGCTACACTGATAGATGGCACTGATAGGAGGCACTGATGGGAGGCACTGGTAGGTGACATCGATAGCTGGCACTGATGATAAGGCACTGACTGGCACAGATTGGCAGCACTGATAAGTGGCACTGGTGGGCACTGCTTAGTAGCAGTGAGTGTCTGTGTGCGGGACTGATGTGTGCATGTGGGGGGAAAAAAAAAAGCGGATTACCGGCTTCTGTTTACATCATGTGATCAGCTGCCATTGGCTGACAGCTGATCATGTGGGCACAGACGCAAAGAGGTTAAGTAACACCCTTTTATAATCAGCTGTCTGCTGGGCACCTGTTGAATAATTAGACTCACCTGTAGTTGAATTCTTGTTAATTAGGATTTTGTTGTCTAAAATTTAGCTTTGTACCTTAAAGCCTTGTGCACACGATGTGAATTTCGGACAACAGAGCGTCTGTTTTTTTTTTTTTTTTGGATGCTTGTCTCATGTCGAAAGTGAAGAGTGTACTAATGAAATACTTCTGTGTGTGTGCAAATTAACAAATCGTGGTTGCAATCAATGGCCCACATTTGTGGGACTATTTTGTAGTATAGTGTTCCATAGAAAATGTTGATTCTGAAAGGAAAGTAAAGGTTCCCTGTCAAATCTATTGGGGTGGTCATTTATGCTGAGCACTGTGTATATATATATATATATATGTGTGTGTGTTTATATATATATATTTTTTTTTTTTGTAATATTTTATTATGTGTTATAGTAAGGGTAATACTAGAGAGAAAAATACAGTATCCATCAAGTAATGAAAATGTAGCGTGAATACAGAGAATACCATCGTAATGGTGAAGTATCGACTGCACACAATGCATGTGAGCAGGTTACAGCAGTCTAACACTACATTATAACAAAAGAAAATTGGTAGATTGGTCTTATCTAATATATCAATACAGTATTCAGCCGGTCTAAGTGATCTGAGGGACTTTGTAAGCGTGGCGTAAGAGCATGAGTAGCGTAGCGTAGGGGTGCCGTAGGTCCCGCTCCCCAAGTTGGGATCTGACTGGTGACCCAACCTATGTATGGGAGCTAGGTCCTTTCGGCATCCACATCCTAGTATCCAAATAGAAGTGGGAATCAAGACGGGAGAAAAAGAGAGTGAGAATTATTGATCTAGAGGGAGGATTGGTAGCAAAGAGGGAAGGGTAAAGAAGGGTGTTATCTCCAGAGGGAGCGTATCAGCCATAAGCGGTATAGGCGTATGGGGGCATAATGCCATATTTCATGACCAGTGTGTGGTCGAAATTTTTAGGTAGGCCCCGATCTATCCAGGGTTGCCAATGCCTTTCAAATTTATGGAGTTGATCTAGGTAGATGGCCTCAGTTTTGGCATGCATAAATGCCTGGTTAATCCGATTTGTAACTGGAACCAGAGCTAGCGTAGTGGTTTTCCAGGCCTTTGCAATAGATTGTTTAGTAGCCGTTGTCACATAGAGCAACAGTTTAAACTGTCTCCGGGTTAGGGCATGGGGTCTGCCATTCAGGAGGGCCACAACAGGATCGGGTGTTAGAGGTGTTTCAAATATATAGGAGAGGAGTTGGAAAACCTCTAACCATAGGGAGTGAACTATCTGGCAATCCCCCCAAATGTGCATCTGTGTGCCCCTGTCCGGACATCCCCGGAAGCATACTGGTGAATACCTTGGATGGAAGTTAGAGATCCTGGAAGGGACCAGATACCATCTGGTGAGTACTTTGTAGTTAGTTTCTAGGGCAGCAATATTAGGTGAGGCCGATTTGGTGGCCTGCCAGATTTGATTCCAGTCTATGTCATCACTGTAGGCGGGGAGATCTCTCTCCCATTTCCTGACGTATGTGGGAGGCATTGTGGTAGAGGCAGATAAAAGTATTGAGTATATGTCGGAAATAAGGCCTCGCTTGTGGGGGTCAGCATGGCATACTTGTTCGAACTGCGAGAGAGAGGAGATTGATCTATCTGGGAGAGGGTATTGTGCGTAGAAATGTTTAATTTGCAGGTATCTGAAAAGTTCTGTGGGAGGTAGATGATGTGTCTCACAAAGGGTCTGAAAGGGTCTGATTACATTAGAACTATAAAGATGATGTGCCCGCAGGAGCCCAACTCTTGACCAATTGGAAAAGGAGTGTGGGGCAGTCCATGCTGGGTAGAAAGATGGGTTATGTAGGAAAGAGAGGAGTGGATTATGAGGCAACTGAAGACCGAAGTGCGTCTTAAGTTTGTCCCAGACAGTTAAACTGTGTTTGGTGATTGGGTTAGAGATGTTGCTTCGTTGTGATGGATGCAACCAAAGGAGGTTGGCTGTGGATAGGGGATCACAATCCACCGATTCCAGAGCCACCCAAAGGGGAACTTCCTTCGTGGCATGATACTTGGGGAGTGTAGCCAGCCAAGCTGCTTGGTAATACTTAACAAAGTTGGGTTCACTCAGTCCGCCTCTTATACGAGGGGTGAAGAGGGTGTGTGGAGGCAGGCGTGGTCTATGGGAACCCCAAATGAAGGTGGAGGCCTTACGTTGACGTATCCTAAGGTAGCGTGGTGGGACTTTGACCGGTAGTACCCAAAATAGGTATAGGATTTTAGGGAGGATAGACATTTTGATAAGTGTGATCCTCCCTAACCATGAGAGGGGCAGGGACGTCCACTTGGACATTAAAGCAGATAGGTGATTGAGCATGTGGGGATAATTTGTGAAATAAAGATCTGCTGGGTCCGAAGTGAATTTAATGCCTAGGTAAGCGAGGTGGTTTTCGACCAGGAAAATGGGGGAGAGTGTTTGAGTTGGGAGTGTAAGGTGGGTGGCAATGAAATATTTAGGGCTTTTGATTTCCGAGGATTAATGTGAAGACCAGAGATTTGGCCAAAATCAGCAAGCAGCTTCATTAAGTTGGGAGCTGAGGTTAGAGGTGATGTCATGAAGATTAGGACGTCGTCAGCAAACAGACATAATTTATGATGGTGACCGCCGAGTTCGAGACCCTTCATATTAGGGTTCTCACGGATGAGAGTTGCTAATGGTTCGATCGCCAGGGCGAATAGGAGGGGGGAGAGGGGACAGCCTTGCCGAGTACCCCTGTATATGGGGAACGGATCAGAACGAAATCCCGAGTAGGTAACATAGGCCTTAGGATTAAAATAGAGAGCTGAAGTCCATGTAAGAAAGTTCGTACCAAAACTCCATCTTTGAAGTATTGAGTGCAGATAAGGCCAGGTCAGTGAGTCAAACGCTTTGCGAATATCAAGTGATATGAAGCATGTCGGAATATGTCTCGTAGGTGCAGTATGTGCTATGAGAGTAGCTCTGCGTATGTTGTCACCGGCCTGCCTGCAGGGGATAAATCCCGTTTGATCTTTATGTATTAGCGTACCTATGATGGATTGTAAACGGGTAGAAAGGGCTTTGGCAAAAATTTTAATATCTAGGTTGAGTATCGAGATAGGCCTATAGTTAGACCATGCAGAATCATCTGAGTTTGGCTTAGGGATCATGGAAATGGACGCTGTGAGGGATTCGGATCTAAATTGTTTGGCTTTGAGAAAGGAGTTAAAGGCTGCCACCAATAGTGGAGCTAACACGTCCGAGAACCGTTTGTAATAAGTGGCTGAGAGGCCGCCTGGGCGTTTGCCCGGCTTAAGAGTTTTAATGGTGGCTATTATTTCTTCCACAGTAAGTGGGCTATCCAAAGCTGCTCTTTGCTCTTGAGTGAGAGACGGGAGATGTATCTCAGAGAGCATAGAGTCCAAGCGCACTTGGCTAAAGTGGGAGGAGTCACTATAGAGCTCTGTGAGCTTTCTGCGGAAAATATTTAAGATTTTTAGAGGGTTACTGGTGTATGAGTCTGTGTTCATTTTCAGTCGAATTGGTTTGGGTGTATAGTCAGCTTTGCGAAGTGCAAGGAAAGTGTCCGGTTTATTGGCTTTCATGTACAAAGTATGCCTTGATTTACCAAGTGTTTTCTCAGCTTCCTCTGTTAGACTGATATCTAATTCTAACCGGGCCTTTTCAAAGAGGTCTCTGTTAGTCTGGGTTGGGGAGCTCTGGAATTGATCGGTGGCATTGCGGAAGGTCGTTTCTAGTTGCTTCAGGCGTTTGCGGTATTCTTTCCTGACATGAGAGGTCTGGCTGATGCAAACACCTCTTATGTAAGGTTTGTGGGCTTCCCACACGGTGAGTGGGTCAATGTTTGGGGTCAAGTTGGTGTTCAAATAGTCTTGAAGGGCGGTGGAGAGTATCAGCCTGTGAGCTGGATTCGCTAAGAGACTATCATCAATAGTCCAACTCCTTTGTGTAGGAGTTGGGACCAGGGAGGAGAAGGTGGTGGTCACTGCGTTGTGGTCAGACCACGTACAAGGGAGTATACTGGAGTCTAAGATCAAGGCAGCAGTTGCCACGGTGACTAGGATATGGTCAATGCGTGAGAAGGTCTTGTGTGGATGTGAATAATGGGTGTATTGTCGTCTAGCCGGGTTGTGTTCTCTCCAGGAGTCGACCAGAGAGTGGTGCTCTAAGAGCTGTCTAAAGGAAAGGCGCGTTGGTGTCGCGGGTACCGGGGACTTATCAAGCTGTGGCAATATGACTTGATTAGAATCGCCACAGATAATAACCGTCCCTCGCCTGTGAGTGTCGATGAGGTGGAATAAATGCGTGAGAAAAGGGAGTGGGTTAATATTTGGTGCATAGTAGGAGATTATGGTGACGTCATGGTCCAGAAGTTGGCCTGAAAGGAGTAAGTATCTACCTTCCGGGTCTTTGATCTCCTTTTGCAGTATAAATGGTGCAGTAGAATGGAAGGCAATCAGTACACCTCTGTGTTTTTTGGCTGCCGAGGCCGTATATGTCTAAGGATAATGGCATGCGAAACATTTAGGGGTGGAGTGGGCAGAGAAGTGGATCTGAAGGCAAACCACATGGGCCATAACCGAGGTGTAGGTGCGAAAGGCTTTGGAACGTTTATTTGGCTCGTTCAGACCCGGGACATTGTGTGACAAGATGCTTAAAGGGGCCATTAGGGTTAATGGATGGGGCTAGCTGCACAGTGGCGAGGAAAGGCAAAGCAGGGAATCGCGGTACCTCCCTCTGGAGATGGGGAGTAGGAAAAGAAAGTAGGGACTGAGGGGGAATTGATTCACTAGACAATATACTAGAAATGAGAGTATACCACTGAATACTGAGTGAATAAACTAATCAGCAATAACATAAAAGCACTAATAAACTAGGTAGAAGTCGAGCTCCAACTAGGAGCAGGAAAATCCAGCGGATGGCTGCAAGCCGCCAACCGGGGGATTTTCTATCTCTCGATCAACCCGAAAGGAACTCAGGGATTGCGAGGGAGTGGGAGAGGAGCGGTGGACTGCTACCAGGAACTGGGCAGCCGCTCATGTAAATAATTGTAACAAAACAGTTGTATAGGAAGTTGTACCATCATTGACTAGATGATTACGTCTAGAGTGGCGGTCCCAGGTCCAAGGCGGTATGTTCACTGGGAAGTGAATATAGTTATATGATTATCTAACTAGGGGGCCGCAAGGCTAATATATCACGCAATGAGCTGGGATCGCCACTACAGACCGAAAAAACCTGTTGTCAACACTGTAGGCAGACCCCATCAGGTCCAAGTACCCACATTTAGTTCAGGTCAGGACCTAGGAGGGTAGGCCCAAGCAAGATGTACTGTCGTATGACATAGGAAGACCCAGGGATCGCAGCATATGTCCCGTGAGACGTGAAACTTACATCACATGTCCTTAGGAGCCAAAGCCGGCTAAAATGGTTGGCTGTGAGAGGGAGAGGAAAAAAAAATGGGGAGGGGTGTAATGCAGAGGTGTCTCCCTAGTTACAGGATCCCGTAGGCTACATCATGCTGGGAGAATAGTGGGTTAGCAAGTAGAAGAGGTGTGAGGCCTTCAGGCCATCGGTTCATCAGGCGCGGTGTAGGTCAATCGGCTCCTTTTATATGAGGCTGTTAGCGGGGGTGGGCCATGGTTATCTTGAGGTTTCCTCGGGGAGTTAGAGGTCACTCGTCTCTTCGAGTTGTCTGGTGATGCGTCTGGGACATGAAGTCTCAGGTCTCGGAGAGCTCAGGTGATGTCGTCTTCTGATTTACAGGTAAAAGAGGAGCCTTTGTAGGTAAATTTGACCGCAAAGGGGAAGCTCCACCTATACGTGATCTTATGGTGTTGTAAGACCTGTAAGTGGGGTTTCAAAACTCTCCTCCTAGCGAGGGTTTGTTGTGAAAGGTCATGAAATATCTGATATCTGTAACCTTGGAATGAGAGATTATTTCTTTTACGTGCTGCTTCCATAAGCTGTTCTTTAGTGTGGAAAAATGCAGCTTAGTGATGATGTCCCTTGGGGGGCCCTCTTCCTTACGTGGAGTGAGGGATCTATGAATACGGTCCATTTCTAGCCTGTCGATGGGAATGGAGGGGGCCAACTCTTGAAAGAGGGCTGTGTTGGTGGACTGGAGGTCCTCAACAGATTCAGGTATGCCTCTAATGCGTATATTTGATTTTCTAGCTCTATTGTCGAAGTCTTCCAAGCGAGCCTGAAGGGTGGCATTTTCTGTTTTAAGTGCCTCAATATCTTCTTCATGGTTAGCAGAGATCAATTGTAGGTCATCCATTTTCTCTTCCAATATTGTAATACAGCGTCCAACCTCTCGTATCTCCATCGTCAATTTATCTGTGATTGAATCTGAGGTGTGCTGCAAAGCTCTTTGTAGCATTATTTCAAACTGGCTTAGGAGCTCCATATTTTGCTGGGAGCCTTGGGCAGCATTGGAGAGTGATGGAGTAGCAGCTGCGTGGTCACTGGCCGGTAACAGTGGGAAATGTTCTTCTGATAGAAGGGAGGCAGTGGAGGTAGCCTGTAGGGGTGGTTGTGCTGCCATTTTGATAGCTGCTTGTGTGAGGGCTTCACAAATTGTTTTAGACCAGATGCCCGACTTCTTACCTGGTGACATCACCCCCAAAGGGGTCTTCAGGGTAAGAGGTTGTAACAGAAGGTAGTATATGTTTTGCTGGTACAACCTGTGATAGGCAGCTAGCGCAGTCCCGGTGTGGCGGGGCGTTAAGCAGACATAGTAAATGTCAGATCCATATCCTTAGGGTAACCTGAACATTAAAGAGAGGATTGTAGGCCCGAGTAGGCTGCAGCCTGGATTGATTAAATATGTCAAGCAGGGAAGAGTCCTGACTGAGGAGGTACGGAGGTAGTAGTCCCAGTGTAATCCAGCCACGGGCGCCTGAGAGAGCAGGAATAACGGGGTCCCGTACTTTCTGAGGGGGCTGATAGGTCAATTAGACCACAAGATGGTGGCGGTTGCCTGAGGAAAAACTGATCTGGTAGTGCCCCGTTGTGTAGCCTGACTGTATGTCCTCTGAGGGGGGTCTGCCGGGCTCTGTATGGCCGTATGTCCTATTATGTGGGTCAGGTAGGACTGGAGCGCGGTGGGTGGTGGCCTTGTCAATTGTAGGCTGGGAGGGCCGCAAGATGGCGGCGGCGGCCACCGGATCCTATAAGAGGCCTTTCCCTGGGCCAGTCAGTGTATCCCGGTCCCGCTGGGCCTGTGCAGGCGTTCCCTTGATAAAGGATGGTGTTGAGGACGGTGGGCTCTGCGGTCAGTAAGCGGCTGGCTTACCGCGGTAGTCACGTTGTGTATCCTCGCCAGGCTGGAGGGTGTAGCAAGATGGCGGTGGGTGTCCCGCTCGAGGCCTAAAACTCTGCCGCTCCGGTTCCAGGCACGATCCGGAATCCACCCTCGGTCGAGCCCCAGGCTGTGGATGGTGTTAGGGAGCTGGATGGTAGGTCTTATTGCCGGATTTGAATGCTTAGGAGTGTGGCTGGAGCTCCTCGTCCACACTGTATGTGTATGTGTGTGTGTATATATATATATATATATATATATATATATATATATATATATATATATATATATATATATATATTCTCACAAAAATGAGTACACTCCTCACATTATTGTAAATATTTTATTATATCTGTTCATGTGACAACACTGAAGACATGTTACAAGGTATCATGTGAATGGGGAGCAGGTGTGTTAAATTTGGTGTTATCGCTCTCACTCTCATACTGGTCACTAGAGGTTCAACATGACACCTCATGGCACATAACTCTCTGCGGATCTAAAAAAAAAATAATTTTGCTCTACATAAAGATGGCCTAGGCCAGTGATGGCGAACCTTGGCACCCCAGATGTTTTGGAACTACATTTCCCATGATGCTTAACTACACTACAGAGTGCATGAGCGTCATGGGAAATTTAGTTCCAAAACATCTGGGGTGCCAAGGTTCGCCATCACTGGCCTAGGCTATAAGAAGATTGCCAAGACCCTGAAACTGAGCTGCAGCACGGTGGCTAAGACCATGCAGCAGTTTAACAGGACAGATTCCACTCAAAACAGGCCTCGCCATGGATGACCAAAGGTGTTGAGTGCACATGCTCAGCGTCATATGCAGAGGTTGTCTTTGGGAAATAGACACGAGTGCTGCCATCATTGCTGCAGAGGTTGAAGGGGTGGGGGATCAGCCTGTCAGTGCTTAAACCATATGCCGCACACTGCATCAAATTGGTCTGCATGGCTGTTGTCCCAGAAGGAAGCTTCTTCTAAAAATGATGCACAAGAAAGCCCGCAAACAGGATGCTGAAGACAAGCAAACTAAGGACATGGATTACTGGAACCATGTCCTGTGGTCTGAGACCAAGATAAACTTATTTGGTTCAGATGGTGGCAAGTGTGTGTGGCGCCAACCAGATGCGGAATACAAAGACAAGTGTGTCTTGCCTACAGTCAAGCATGGTGGTGGGAGTGTCATGGTCTGGGGCTGCATAAGTGCTGCCTACACTGGGAGCTGCAGTTCATTGAATGCCATAAATGCCAACATGTACTTTGACTTACTGAAGCAGAACATGATCCCCTCCTTCAGAAACTGGGTCGCAGGGCAGTATTCCAACATAACGATCCCAAACACACCTCCAAGATGACCACTGCCTTGCTAAAGAAGCTGAGGGTAAAGCTGATGGACTGGCCAAGCATGTCTCCAGACCTAAGCTCTATTGAGCATATGTGGGGCATCCTCAAAAGGAAGGTGGAGGAGCACAAAGTCTCTAACATCCACCAGCTCTGTGATGTCATCATGGAGGAGTGGAAGAGGACTCCAGTGGCAACCTATGAAGCTCTGGTGAACTCCATGCCCAAGAGGGTTAAGTTAGTGCTGGGAAATAATGGTGGCCACACAAAATATTGACACTTTGGGCCCAATATGGACATTTTCACGTAGGGGTGTACTCACTTTTTTTGCCAGCGGTTTAGACATTAATGGCTGTGTGTTGTTATTTTGAGGGGACAGCAAATGTACACTGTTATACAAACTGTACACTCACTACTTTACATTGTAGCAAAGTGTAATTTCTGAAAAGATATAATAAAACATTTACAAAAACATGAGGGGTGTACTCACTTTTGTGAGATAATGCGTGTGTATGTATGTGTGTGTGTGTATATATATATATATATATATATATATATATATATATATATATATATGTTAGTTTTAATGGGAGTGGCCTATGACGTCAGCACACACCATTGGAAGCCTGTATACTCCATAGAGAGGTGTTTTGCAGCCAGGAAAAACGGGATATTAGCACAGTGAACGGAGGATTTTGATCAGCTGAGTTTGTCATGCTTACTGCCCGTGTGTACCGGAGTCTGTACACCTGCTTTGTGAGTTGATCTATATTTTTTACAATAAAGTTTGTTTTTATTACGGTAAAGCACTATTCGTTCCTTTACTTTCATGTTAACCACTGCTGTGATGCCTATTTTGATGGTGAGCTACCTGCAACTGGCATGATTGTTTAACCCCCCCTGTGGGGAAGATGCAACTAGACCCGAGTGGGGGTCGCTGATGGAGGTGAGAGCATAGATTGGAGGATGGAGAGACATTCACCGCGAGATTGCAGTGTTGCAGCACTGGGAGTCTCTCTTCTTCTGTTGGATTGATATCACCCCATGGACTTTCTCACTGCATAGCGCATTATTACTGAAGTTTATGCTCATATTGTTTACCGTAAACACCAGTCACTTTATGGTGTATGGGTGTGTTTTATATGCACATTATGAATCAATGAGCTTATGTATTTTGAGTGGTATTATTTTTATTATTGTAGTCACATGTTATATTGCATTTAAGTTTTTAGCACTATTCACTTTATTGTTTCAGAGCAACTAGCTGCCATATATTCCAAACCAGCATTTTAGTGCCAGGATTACGGATCAATATCAGTATATAGGTAGCGCTTCACTGCTAAACTTTTTTTTTTTTTTTTCTTTTTATAAGGATGCAATATTACTAGTCGCTGTAATACTAGAGACTGCATATTGGTTTGAACTGTTTTTCTATTTACATTTGTTCTATTTACATTTTTTTTATTCACTTTTATTTCTATTACAAGGAATGTAAACATCCCTTGTAATAGGAATAGGGCATGACAGGTCCTCTTTACAGCGAGATCTGGGGACTGAAAGTCCCCAGAACTCGCCTCTAGGCTGGGGAGCCTAAACAATAAACAAAAAAAAAAAAACAGGTGAAATGATTTCATACAGTAATGCAATCACTAGATTGCAATGTACTGTGTGTGTGTTTTGAAATTTCCGCTGGCTCCACCCACATGCGACACACTGCTTGCAGGGAATGGAGTCCAGAACCATCATACATCAGGCGGAGGACACCGCCGGGGACATCGCAGGATCGCATTGACAGGGTAATCCCGAGTGTGGTTCGGGGTTACCGCTTTTGGTACAGAACATTAACCACTTCAGCCCTGGAAGGATTTACCCCATTAATGACTAGATCACTTTTTGCGATTCGGCACTGTGTCGCTTTAACTGACAAGCAATCGTGCAACGTTGTACCCAACTGAAATTGTCATCCTTTTTTTCCCACAAATAGAGCTTTCTTTTGGTGGTATTTGATCACCTCTACATCACTTCTGATCAGATCTAAAAAAAAGCCACTGATTACTGTATAAATGTCACTGGCAGGGAAGGGGTTAACCTGCAGGGGGCAGTGAAGGGGTTAACTGTGTTCCCTAGATGTGTTCTAACTGTGTGGGTGCTGGGCTGGCAGGGGCATAACAGATCTAACTGATCCTGATCGCAGGGATCAGTAGATCACTGTCATGCTGCCTGTCAGAAGGAACCACCGTGTTTACATCGGTGGTTCCCCGTTCTTCCTCTCTAACAGGCGATCACGGGTCGCCAGCGGACATCGAGTCCACCCGACCCGCAGCCCCACTCAGGGAGCGTGCGGCTGCCATGAGACCGTGCCACAGGGGGCGCACATTCATACCCTATATGCGCATGCACGTATCGCCGTTTATAAATGGCGATCTGCGCTATGCTGCCAACTTGCAGCAGTAAATGTATGTGAGCCGGTCGGGAACAGGTTAACCCCGAGCCACACTCGGGAATTCTACCAGGGAGGTTAAATGGGTTACCTTAATGCAGTTCATTTATATGAAATAATGCATGTTAACACACTGCAACAGACTGGGCTGATCTGAATGAACCTCAAAACCCAACACTTTTTAATTTAAAAAATGTTCACTGTTCTGCTAGTGTTCATTGCAATTTGCCAGGGCCATTTGCAGAAATTTGGCTTTTGTTTTTCACTCACTTTTTCTTGCTATAGTTCAGCAAGCATACTGCAGGGGAACACCACCTTATCTGACATAACAGGTATAACATAACATGATATATCAGGTGTAAGCTGTGCTGTCAGGCAGTGTGCTGTAATGGAGGTGTACTCAGCCACATAGCATGTGAGGGTGTTAAAATGGAGGGATGGACACAGCCACATAATATGTGAGGGTGTTAGATGCTAGATGGTATATTTAATATTCCATGAAAAAGAAAATAAGCAAGAGTGTTAAAGAGATTGTAAAGGGTATTTTGTTTTTTTGTTTTTTTTTAACCCCCCCGGAAGGATTTCCCAGTTTAGGACCAGAGCACTTTTTTGAAATTCGGCACTGCGTCGCTTTAACTGACAATTGAGCGGTCGTGCGACGTTGTACCCGAACAAAATATGTGCAACATTTCTGATCACCGATATAAACAAAAAAAGAACGACAATTTTGCAAAAAAGGAAACAATGTTTCTTACTTTTTGCTAAAATACAAATCAAAAAAAATATAAAAAAAACATTTTTTTTCATCGGTTTTAATCGATTTATATTCTTCTTCATATTTTTGGTAAAAAAAAAATTGCAATCGGCGTTTATTGATTGGTTTGTGCAAAAGTTGCCGCGTTTACAAATGATGAGAATTCATTTATGGATTTTTTCTCTTTCAATAGTTTTTATTGAAAATTTAATACAGTACATAAACAATGTAACAAATCAGATACATGTGCCGATACAATAGCTGAGACAGGCGAGATGAGAGTATTGATCAAACTTTTTAGCTCAGATAATGGTAAGCTCATCCCCGAACATAGTTTATCTAGTACATGAACCACAATCATAACTGTGAAGACAGACTGGGGTATTCTGTCTCTCCTGCCTTTGAGAAACCCTCATCTCTGGGGAGAAGTGTACCAGGAGCCCCACACCACCCCTACTGGGATCCTGCTGTGGTGCGTTCGACCCCCCAAACCACCCCTCAGAGCGGCCGGAGAGACAGAAGTCCCATGATATGACCGAGGTTCAGCGAGGCTTTAGCCCCCTGAGGGGATAGCACCTCGCTGAAGAAAATAACCAACTATTGTCATTTGTCTCTTGTCAAATGTTCCTTCCAGGTAAGTGTCAGGAGAGGGGAAAGAAAGAGGAGAGGAGAGTATGAGAGCCGGACTCCTGCGTTAAGGAGAAATGGGTAGAGGAGATAACCATCCATTGGGTCATCTGGGACTGCCATGTTTATGTGACTGTCACCCTGGGGTATAGTGGGATGTGAGCAAATGACATCCATGGTTCCCAAATTATTTCAAATGCGCGGGCCCGATCAAGGAGAATGCTAATGATTTTCTCCTGTGTCATGATCCAGCAAATTTTGGCCGGACTGCGGAAATTGGGACCCCTGTTTTTTTCCAAAACCTGGCTATTGTAATTTTAGCTGCTAACAGTATGAATGAGACTAAACATTGTAAATGCTTTTCCAGTTTGTCTATTCTATGGTTAAGTAAAGCTATTTCTGGGGATTGGGGGACTGGTATTCCTGTGATCTTTCGAATGATCGCAAAGATTTTGTTCCAAAGCCCCCGTATCCGTGGACAAGTCCACCAGATATGGAGCATCGCACCCACATGGCTACAACCTTGGAAACAGAGTGGAGAAGCGTCTGAGTAAATTTTTGCTAAGACATATGGGACTTTGTACCATCTCAAGATCACTTTGGTATTGGCTTCGATGAGTGAGACATTCACTATCCCTTTATAGGAAAGCTGCATAGCAGAGTGCCAAGTGGCTATGGACCAGGTCCTATCTAGCTCTTTCTCCCACACCTGGGCGTAGTGTGTTTTCTCTCGGTTTCCGGCCAATAAAGAATAAATTAGCGATATCCCTCCCCTCTGATCCGTAACATCCGCACACCAGGCCTCATAGGCCGTGATGTCTGGAGGATCCGGCCTATTGGACCAAATGGAATGTAGGAAGTGCAATATTTGTAGATACCAGAATTTCTCTGAGGGGGGCATATCCAATTTGCTGGTGCAGAACCCAATAGTTAGTGGGCCAGTGGATGAGAAGAAGTGCCCAATTCGGAAGAGGCCTTTATTCAGCCACCATTTAAAGGCCAGAATGTTATGCCCTGGGTGAAATTTGGGACTATGAAATAAATGTGTAAGGGGATGCATTGGTGATATTAGGCTGGGTATCTTGTTTAGTCGGTTGCAAAGGGCTATTGATTGGGATAAGGTTGGTGCTAAAACCGTAGGTCTAAGTTGTTGGGGCATCCATATCAAGAAATCAATGGTGTGGTTGGGTATTGCCTGTCTTTCAATCGAAATCCAATCAGGCTTACTGTGACGCGAGTATATAATTGAAAATTGAGATAGTTGGGCTGCTTGGAAGTACCACCATAGGTTTGGCACTCCCAAGCCCCCCTGTTCTCTCAGGCAAAACAGGGTGTGTTGGGAGAAACTGTTGCCCTTAGGGCCCCAGATGAATTTCATTATCTTTGATTGAAATTGTAATAATTGGACCTTTAGGACTGGGATGGGAAGGGATCTAAAGCGATACATTAAGCGTGGCAGAAGGGTCATCTTGATTGCATTAATGCGTCCTAGCCAGGATAAATCCAGTTTCGCCCAAGCTGTCAAGTCTGAGGAGAGTTTATGAAACATCGGTGGGTAGTTAGCTTTATATAACGAGTCATATTTAGGGTCAGCTTGATCCCCAAATAGGGAATCGAGGCCTGGCACCAGCTAAAGGAGAAGTTGGACTGTAGGCCTGATAGGAGGTGTGAGGGGATCAAAATATTTAGTGCCTGTGATTTGGACATGTTCACCTGCAACCCAGAGACTATTCCAAACCGTTTAAGTAAGGCAAAAATGCTTGGGGTCCATATTAGGGGGGAAGTGACGAATAGGAGCAGATCGTCCACGAACAATGCACATTTATACTCTTGAGGGCCGCAGAGTACCCCTTTAATATTAGGGTCGTGTCTGATTGCTATTGCCAGTTATTCTATAGCTATTGCAAATATTATTGGGGACAGAGGGCACCCTTGCCTGGTGCCCCTCTCAATCCTGATTGCTTCAGAATAGTATCCCTGCATTTTGACTTGGGCACTTGGAGTGGAGTATAAGGATCGTAAGATCCCTAAAAAATTGGGACCAAACCCCCACATGGAGAGGACTTTAAAGATGTACGGCCAGGTGACCGAGTCAAATGCCTTTTGGATATTGATTGAGAGAAGGAAGCCTTCCTTGGGGGTTCCCCCCATCCCAGTTAGAGTTTAATAATGAGATGATATCTATAGCCCTCCGTATTTGGTCTGGCCCCTGTCTCCCCGGGATAAAGCCTGCTTGATCCTTGTGCATATACCGTGCAATAAAAGAGGAGAGTCTATTAGCTAGGATTTTGGTTAGGATTTTAAGATCGTTATTAATTAGTGAAATCGGTCGATAATTACTGACTATGCTGTTATCTTTGCCCGGCTTGGGGATGACCGAGATGAAGGCCATGTTGAGGGCTTTATCCAGGGGAGAACCATTGTTCAGGGAATTAAAGAATTTTGCCATGTGGGGTGCCAACGTGTGTGCAATTTTTTTATAATAGCATGCTGAAAACCCGTCTGGACCTGGAGCAGAGTTCTGTTTAATGCTTTTAATCGCCTCTATAATTTCGGTCTCAGAGATTGGCTCTTCCAGTATTTCTTTGTGTGTATTTGTCAGTTTAGGGATTGGGATACTATCCAGGAATTTATCCAGCAGCGAATCACTTTGCACTTTCTTTGCCTGATATAAGTCTGTGTAGAAATGTTGGAAGCATTCCATTATTCGCTTTGGGTTTTGGGTCAGAGAGCCTTCCAGAGTTCTAATTTTGGGCATAGAGGTGCAGTGAGTTTTGTGAGTAATCTTAGCCGCCAGTTTGGCCCCCACTTTATCCTTATGCAGGTAAAAGCAGGCCCCCGAACATCTAAGGTGCTTTTCCACTTGAGTCATCAAAGCCAGATTCAACTCCAGCCTGGCCGATTCCCATTTCGCTAGTGTTTCACTCGTAGGGTGCCACTTATGGGCTTTGCTAAGTGCTAAAAAGTCGGTAGAGAGTTTGGCTATAGCCGAACGACGCTCATGTTTCAGTTGGGAAGATAGCTGGATAATTTTCCCCCTAATGACGGCTTTGTGAGCCGTCCATACAGTTGTGGGTGAATTTGTGGGAGTAGCATTTAGCTGGAAATATTCCTGGATAGCTTTATCTAGAATCGTGCATTGTACTGGGTCACTAAGTAAGGCCTCATTTAGTCGCCAGACGGGCTTGAAGTGAAAGGCGGTTGGTCTCTGCAGGAAAAAAATCACCATTGAATGATCAGAAATAGGGCTGTCTCTAATGCTAGCTTTCATGGCGAGCGGGATATTAGCCGCTTCCATAAAAATATGATCTATTCTGGAGAATATTTGATGTGGCGCTAAGAAGTGGGTATAGTCCTTGGTGCGGGGATTTAGCTCCCTCCAGACATCCACCAGGCCTGTGTTGTGGAGAAGGGTGGCTATGCTGGTGCTCTGACGGGTTTTCATGTGTGGGGAATGCCTCTATTTGATCTGTCAAGTAAATGGTCAAAGGTCAAATTAGTGTCCCCACCCATAATGAGAATTCCTTGTATATGGGGCAGTAATTTTGTTAACATGGAGGAGAAGAATAATGCAGCTTGGCCCGTGTTTGGGGTATAATACGATACAAAAGTGTACATTTTCCCTTCTATAGACCCCTTAACCAGTAAATATCTCCCGGAATGGTCCCTGAGGACCTCTGTCAATGAGAATTTGATATGTTTAGAAAAGCAGATGGCAACTCCCTTTGTTTTATTGGGAGCATTAGAAAGGTAGGATTGAGGG
This sequence comes from Glandirana rugosa, assembly GCA_018402905.1. Classification (NCBI taxonomy): domain Eukaryota; kingdom Metazoa; phylum Chordata; class Amphibia; order Anura; family Ranidae; genus Glandirana; species Glandirana rugosa. The sequence continues at coordinate 1,206,663 of BLSH010414487.1, read as the reverse complement.
TAGTGGCTATGTAAAAAGGATGGGTTATAGGTGACGGAAAAATGGGTCTCCTGGAGTAAGATGATGTCGGCCTTAATGGTTTGATATTGATTAAATAATTTACGTCTCTTACAGGGGGAATTAATTCCACACAGAGTGGGGTGAGAGGGTTGTTGTCAGCCTGCATGAATCAGAGAAGAGGGAGTGCGCTTTAGAAACCAGAGCAGACTTACCCCGGTCCCCCTGTTCCATAGGGTCTTTCTTGTGGTGTGCATCCTGGGAGAAAGCCCAATGGGATGACAGCTCAAAAGCGGTAGCCCAGAAGACCGGTGAGGGTAAGAGGAAGGAAATAGAAAGAGAAGAAGAATTACTGTACCTGGAAGGAGAAGACAACACCAGTAAAAAATATTGAATATTGTACCCGACATCAACATATTCAAGTAAATGAACACAAACCCAAAACCCACTGTGGCATGGGAGGACCCATCCTCCCCTGTCACATCCCTCAACCCACAGAGCCACCCCAACGTTAGGGGAGCAAAGGCATCCCAGAGTGGGTCAATCAAGATCCACTCGAGGATAGGTGGAGGCTCAGTGCTTTCCTTCCGGCCAACCCGCCTGAAGGGAATATTGCTATTCTTACACATAACATAAGGAAGTAACACAGCCCATGGAATCTATGAGCAAGCCCCCGGGTGGAGGCATAGATATACCTAGCTAGCCCACCCGAGTGACCGAGGCGCTAGTAACATGGCCCCACTAGTAAAAAAATTACAGCTAAACAACTAGCATAAAACCATCAGAAAGAGCACTTGTTCTGTTGAAAATCATCAGGGAGTCATCCGTGACTGTCTGGCCAGACAGTTCTTCGCAAAAATCAGGAGGTCTGTGGAGATAAGTCCCTTTAAACACAGCAGAACCAAAAAAAAAAAATACAACTACAAAAAGTTAGGGACTATGGGGTCTGGGAGTTCTGTTGGTCTGCCCATGTATACGAGAACATTTGGCCACTATTTCGGTTAACATTGGATGAGCCATAGTATCTGGATACTGCAGTTGTATGTTCCTGAAAAGGAGGACGCTCCACTGATCGACCAGCAAGTTCAGGGAAGTGGAGTATTATGTGAAAGAGCCAAATACGGTGGTCATAAACAGTCTCCTGGGGAGAAGACCCCATAAATGGGGCATAGTCCAAAAGGTTGTTGTGAAATTTGGCAGGTATAGACCTGTAAGGAAAAGGATTGAAACGTTCCAGGATGGGCTCTCATCAGGGTGGTCTGGCCTCCTTCGATCTCTTCACCTGCTGCTTTTGCCATAGGGCAGCAATTGGACTGGGTGGAGGTGGTCTCTTCGAAGAATTAGTGCCTTTGGTGGACGAGGGTCCTGCTGGAGTTTGTGAAATAAGACCCAGGCATAGAAGAATCCACTCTCCCTCGACGAAAGTAGAGAATCCATAAGCTTTACTGGAGTATGAGAAGTTTAAGCGAAAAGGAAAGGACCATTTATAAACAATGTAGTTTTGCGCCAGTGCTTGTAGAAGTGGTTTCAGCGATCTCCTCCTCTGAATGGTATAGGGAGATAAATCTGCATATATCTGGATCGGGTGGCCCTGGATGGTGAGATTCTCCTTAGTCCGGGCTTGCTGCATAACTTCCTCCTTGATTTTATAGTAGTGTGGTTTTACCATAATGTCTCTCGGGAGCCCATCTTGGCGTGGGGCCTGGAGAGCCCTGTGGGCTTGATCCAATTCTAGATGATGTTCAGGGATGTCAGGGATCAGATCCCGTAAGAGAGTGCGCACTGCTAGCTCAGAATCTTTGAAGGATTCAGGTAACCCTCTGATCCTGAAGTTGTATCTGCGGGACCTATTTTCTTTTTTTTTTTTTTTTTTTTCTTAACCTAGTTCGGGTGTCCCGAGAGGTCCGGGGTGCGGTTCTACCCGAGGGCTCTCTGTAATACCATTTTGGTGTGATGATATTTTAGTTCCTCCTTCAATACGTCGTTCGGGCCTGATTCCTCTTAGAGTGGTAGGTCCCGGTGGGCTAGGTCTATATACGTCTAAATAGAGGGATATGGTAAGTCTCCTCCTCTAGCGACTTTGGTGAAGATGTTCGTGACCGCGTTTTGATGTAACAAATA
>BLSH010414487.1:1157133-1170546 GCA_018402905.1 Glandirana rugosa | reverse complement strand
GATCTATATAGAGGAATCAGAACCTCCTTCCTCCTGCTGGTGATCCCTCTACTGATACATCCCAGAATTCTATTTGCTTTTCCCACTGCCTGGTCACACTGCTCATTTTGCAATCATCTGAAATAAGCACCCCCAAATCTTTTTCTTCTCTAGTGCTGGCTAACACTGTACCCCCAATGCTGTACTCTCTAAGCGGATTCTTTTTCCCTAGATGTATTATTTTACATTTAGAAACATTGAACTGCAGTCTCCACTGCTTTGACCAATCTTCCAGCAATGCCAAATCATGTTCCATGTTACAGACACCTCCAGGGATATCAACCCTATTACACACCTTTGTATCATCAGCAAAGAGACATACATTGCCCAACAAACCTTTAGTTATATCACTTACATATAGGTTAAATAGAACAGGACCCAGTACAGAGCCTTGTGGTACCCCACTAGTGACTGAGTCTGAGTGAACCCCATTTACAACCACACTCGGATCTATCCTTTAACCAACTGCATATCCACTGAACCACCCAAGGGTTAAGTCCCAGCTTGTACAACTTTTGTATCAGATCATTATGTGGAACTGTATTGCATGCCTTTTTGAAATCAAGATACGCTATGTCCACAGCACCACCCTGGTCCAAAACACTGGTAATATAGTCAAAGAATTCAATCAGATTTGTCTGGCACGATCTGCCCTCAGTAAAGCCATGCTGCTTTGGGTCCAGCAAGCTGTGTATTTTTAGGTGATCAATGATCCTTCTTTTGAGAAGTGATTCCATTACCTTGACTACAATTGATGTTAAACTCACTGGCCTGTAATTGCCAGCTTCTACCTTGCTGCCCTTCTTGTGGGTAGGTACAATATTAGCTATCTGCCAGTCATGGGGAACTTCTCCTGTTAGAAGAGATTTATTTAAAAGATTTGTTAATGGTCCAACAACTATATCACAAAGTTCTCTTAGTACTCTGGGATGAATACCATCAGGGCCCATTGCTTTATTAAGCTTTAACCAAGCCAGTTCCTCAGCTACCTCTGTCTCCAGAAATCCCAGAAATGAACCATCATTACTAGAACCAATATGATTCCCTAACTTGTTATCATTAGTGCAGTCTGTTTCTGAGAAGACTGAACAAAAGTAATTGTTTAAATGGTTTGCTACATCCTGGTCTCCCTCAACATATGTGTTGTGCCCAGTTTTCATTTTGGTGATCCCATTGTATTTTTTCCTTCTATCACTAATGTACCTAAAAAAGGTTTTATCTCCTTCCTTAATAGACTTCGCAATTTCCTCCTCTTTCTGTGCTTTTGCAGCACCGATAATGTGTTTGGCCTCCTTTTGTCTATTTTTATACTCCTCTCTGTCAGCTGGACCTCCTGTTTCCTTGAATCTTCTATATGCCATTTTTTTCCCTTTACTATCCTACTTACCTCTTTGGTGAACCATATTGTTTTTTTCTTCCGTTCATTCTTACTAACTTGCCTGACATATAACATAGTTGCCTCCAAGATGGTAGACTTTAATAGTGCCCACTGATTACTTACTTCTGTCATTTTACTCCAACCTTTCAGTTCATTTTTTAGAAATTTCCCCATTTCTGCAAAATGTGTCCTTTTAAAATCTAAAACTTTTGTTTTTGTATATGATTTTTCAGTTCTTGTTTTAATATCAAACCAAAGACATTGGTGATCACTAGAACCCAAATTCTCCCCCACCTCAACATCAGACAGTTGATCCCCATTTGTCAGTACTAGGTCAAGAATATGATCACCTCGGGTTGGGCTTTTTACTAACTGTTTTAGAGAAACCCCATTCAGTGCTTCCATTACATCCCTGCTCCTGCTTGTAATAGCAGTTTGAGAATTCCAGTTAATGTCAGACATGTTGAAGTCACCCATAATCAAAACCTCTCCCTTCATTGCCATTTGAGTTATCTCATCAATCAACAAGTTGTGCAGTCACGTGATTTCCCTCTGCTGGCTGGCATATGTCAGAGGGGAATCTCAGCCCCTCCTGCTGCTCTCCTTAGATTGGGGAAGGAGGGTGGAGGGAGGTTACTCCTTCTTTTTTTTTTTTTGTTTTGTGATTTTGCAAGCAATTTTCTGACAGAACAGGATGCTGAAAGCTCTTAAATGCTCCTAAATTCTAACAGCTGCTAAGCGCTGGTGCCCGGTGTTGTGTGTTTTATTTTTTTTTTTCTCAGCGGGCAGCTGCCAGCAGTGAATAGCTGGTTGTTATAGTGGAACTTCACCCAAAAAGGGAAGTTCCACTCTCCCCCCCTCATCCTCCTCCCCCTTTACATTTGACATTTGAGTTTATTTACTATAGCAGAAAAGTGCAAAATCAGGCCTACTTCTGCATAGAAACCGTTTCTAAACTTCTTTTTCAATTAAGCATTGGCAATAAATCCTGGAAGCCAATAGGTTTCTATGCATTAGTGAGCTTGATTTTGCACTCTCTAGCTTTAGTAAATAAACCCCCTTTTTTTTTTGGAGGGAGCGGGTACCCGATTTTGACAGGTACCTGCACCCCCACTTCCAGCCATATCACCGCGGTAATCTATGATAAAGTTTGCCCCCTCCTTCCCCCACAGCCATCTGGGACACGACAGGTCCTAATAGACCAATCACAAAGTGCAGTTGGGAGCTGGTTTGAAGAAATGGCTTGGGTGAAGACATCGTTGGATCCAGGGGCAGGTAAGTGTTCATATATATTAAAAAAAAAAAAATTGGGGGAAGACTAAAGCTCCTCTTTTTAGTTCAAGTAGTTTTCATTGAGATTAGGCATAGGAATATAACATGGTAAGTATAAGAGATCACATTTAAAGGTGATACGGGTGTTCAACAAATATGGTACAATCTTATATGGTAAATTAATGTGTATTCAAATAACAATGAGAGTGTGACTTAAAGGAAAAGCAAATTGGAAAGTAGAAATAGGGTGTGGAAAGGGCAAGAACAAGAAGGGGGAAGGAAAATAGAAAGAAGGGAGGATGAAGAATGAGTCGGGATAGTCAGGTAGCTAGAGTACCAGTCAAGTATATTATAGATGTGGATAGGTTACACTTCAGTTCAGAGTAAACTGTCAATACAACACTGTGCATTTAGGATTGTTTAACCATAGTGACCACGTTTGGGCAAATTTAAAATGCGATAAGTTCCGTAAGGCCAATGTGCGTTCCATATCGCAGTGATCATTGATTGATGTGACTGTCTCGGATATCACAGGTATTTTTGTGTTTTCCACTAGTAATCATCATTTTTGCTGCTTGGAGTATCTGAATAGTAATTGTTCTGGATTCAAAGGGAAGTTCCTCTATGCCTATGTGGAGTAAGGCCATTTTGGGGTCTTGGCTAATGACTTTATGCATCACTTCTGCTATTAGTTTGAATATCTTGTTCCAATATGATATGAGGGATTTGCAGGACCACATAATATGTAATAGGGAACCTTGGTGTCCGCATTGGCGCCAGCAATGGGGCGAGGTATTGGAGTACATTTTTAAAAGTTTCAAGGGTGTGAAATACCAGAAGTGAAGGATTTTTAGATAAGACACCCAGTGATTCTGGAGTATATCTGGAGGCGTTGGTGGTGTATGAGAATATTTTTTGCCAGGAGAGGTCAGGTATATCACTGCTAAGGTGGAATTTTAGGTTATTGAGATACATATAGAAATGGTTGTTGCATGTCCTAGGCATTTGGGGTTTTCAAAGAACTGCAAGGTTGGGGTTGGGTGGGTAATGTTAGGAGAGATCATAGAGGTGCTCAGATAGTGGTAAATTCTTATGTATGTGTGTAATTCAGAGGGAGAGGTAAGGCAAAGGTGTTCTGCAAGATACAGAAGGGCAATAGTTTATCATCTACATAAAGGTCATGGAGGTTATAGATCTGTCTACTTGTTTAGGGTGTTAAGTTTAGGTCAGGTATTACAGCTTTAAGGATTTCAACAGGTAGAGGTATTGATCGAAGTACTGGAAATTTGTAAGGTAATAATGAGGACCAAGCTTCAAGGGATGCTTTAATGCAGGGATGATTCACAGTATGATGTTTAGTAGATAGAGCTTAGGAGGAGAAAGTTATGGGGGTTAAGTGGATGAAGTAATGGTGGTTCCATCTGTGACCAAGTTTTATCTTTAGTTGGGTGCCACCAGAAGTACATTTGGTCAAGTAGGGGGGAGATGTAATATAGGTGTATATGAGGGAGGGCAGCTCCTCCTTTTTTTGATGGTCTATGTAGGAGGTGAGCAGAGCAACTAGGGCAGCTTTTCTCAACCTTTTCAACACTGAGGAACCCTTGGAATAATTCTCCGGTCTTGGGGAACCCCTGCTAAAAATTAAAAATATACAACTCATGATACATTAGTGTGATGGTCAATGGGAAGAATGCTCCTTACACTTGTGGTCATTGAGAAGAATTACCCCCTTACAGATAGCTAAAAACATCAATGGTGTCATTGGGAATTTATCTGTGAGGTAGAAATTGACCATTGCTCAAGGAACCCCTAGCAACCTCTGGAGGAACCCTAGGGTTCCACAGAACCCTGGTTGAGAAACCCTGAACTAGGGAGTTTAGATTTCCAAATATATTGGTTTATTTGTTTTTGTACAACATGAAAAAAATTGGAGGGATGGGGGGAGGGTTCTGAATAGGTATAATAGTTTTGGGAGTATAAACATTTTGGCTACTGCAATTCGTCCCAGTTTGGATGTGCCAAAGGATCGGAAGGACTGTAGATCTTTGGATATGGACTGCATTAGTGATTTATGATTACATTTGAATAGTTGGCTAGTTGTGGGGGTAAGGTTAATGCCTAGATACGGGGTGGCTTTATTAGCCCAGGTGAATGGGATAGTTTTAGTAATGGCTTTTTGTGTGACCGGGGGGGTGTGCAGGTTTAGAATCACAGATTTGGATTTGTTAAGTTTATAATAGGAAACTTCAGCAAATTGGGATAACATTTTGCATATCGAGTAGATAGATTGGGAGAGGTTGACCATTAGGATTATATCACCCGCAAAGAGACTGATTTTATGTTCAGTCCCGTGGTACGGAATGCCTAAGGTGCGGGAATCTGCTCATATTTTGGCAACAAGGGGTTCTATGAGGAGTGCAAATATTATGGGGTATAATGGCATCCTTGCTTGGTGCCATTTGTGATGTCAAATGGCTTGGAGAGCACACCGTCCATTAAGACCTTGGCTGATGGGGAGGAGTAAAGTGACGACATAGCCAAATTTCTCTAATACTGCCTGCAAAAATCCCCAATATACGCGGTCAAACACCTTCTCTGCATCTAAGAATAGAAGCAGAGAAGGCATTTTTTTGTATTCTAGATCATAAATGTGGGAGATCAGTCTTCTTGTGGTGTCAGGGGCCTGTCAACCTGGGACAAATCCCACCTGGTCGGTGTATATTAGTAAGGGAATGAAGGTGAGTAGTCTTTTTGCTATAATTTTGTCAGTATTTATAAGCGATATAGGTCTATAATTTTGTACCTTTTTGGGACCCTTGCCGGGTGTGAGAATTGTTGAAATGGCAGATAATAGATCATTTCAAAAAATGATTGCATAGCCACCTGAATAACTGCAACATTCAGGAATGTACAATATAATAATGACACAAAAGCACACCGGTTGGACTTGATGGACTTGTGTCTTTTTTTCAACCTTACAAAATATGTAACTATGTAACAGATTGTAACATATCTTTAGGAAGTGAGCCAGAGGATGCAGCATGATTGAAGAGGTCAGAACGATGCAGAGAGACAATGGAAGCAAATTGTAACTCATTAGTGTACCCATCGGCTCCAGGAGATTTCTTAGATCGAGGAGTTTTGATAGCTAGTTCGATTTCTGCTGATGAGAAGGGTTTAGATAGAGATTGAATTTGGGATGTTGAGAGAGTAGGGAGGTTCACTGATACTAAGAAGGTCTGTATATTTAGTGTGTTTGGTTGAGCAGTAGAATGGTCATCTTTAAAATTATATAGTGGATGATAGAAGTTGCTAAATGCGTCAGCAGTATCTGAGGGGTTAACTACTGGTTTTCTGGAGGTGGGATGGTAGCTGGATTAGATCTTAGTTTTCAATCTTTGTTTAACTGATTTCGCTAAAGGAGAGCCAGCTTTGTTCCTTAGTGAGTAATAGCTTGCTTTTGTTAGCAATGTTTCAAATAAATAATCTTTCTTCATATGTTTAGGCAACAATGTATTCTGCTACATTTCTCTGCTAAAAAACAAGCCAAACCAGTGTATATTATTTAGTCTGTGTGAAAGTTATAGAAGTCTACAAACTATGGTATATACGTATATTTGAAAATTGACCAATCTTGATGTACTGACTGCCTTTCATTTCTTAAGGCCGTAAAATGCCAGGACAGTACAACCCCCCACATGACCCCTTTTTGGAAAGTAGACGGTCTAGGGCAGTGATGGCTAACCTTGGCACTCCAGATGTTTTGGAACTACATTTCCCATGATGCTCATGCACTTTGCAGTGTAGTTGAGCATCATGGGAAATGTAGTTCCAAAACATCTGGAGTGCCAAGGTTCGCCATCACTGGTCTAGGGTATTTAGTTAGGCCCCTTTAACACGAGCGGAGCCTGTTTTGACATTTTTGCCAATAGTGTTTGGAAAATGCAGGAAGGAAAATTAACTTTTTTTTTTTTTTTTAACAAAAAGTTATCAATTGATAACATATTTCTAAGGGCTCATTTGCACTTGCTTCGGGTTCAACGCACATTAAACCCCCCACTGCTTCAACAAGCTTTTATGATGTGTTTTTGATGCTTCAGTGGTGCTTCGATGAGACTTTGGTGGTTCTTCATTAAGGCTTTGGTGGTACTTTGATGAGGCTTCGGTGGTGCTTCAGTGATGCTCTTTTGAAGCTTTGTTGAAGCTTGGCAGATTCCCTGTGTGTTTATTGATACACCTTCAATTTATCCAAAACAGAGCAAAGCTAAAGCTGAATTAAAGCCTCTCAAAAGCCGCAGATGCTTAAAGCGAGCTTCAAACAAGCTTGGTCATAGACTTCTATGGAGGCTTTGAAGACGCTTTGAAGCACCACTAAAGCTACATGGGGTATAATTTTGGAAGCACAGCCAAAGCAAACACAAGGTGTAAACAGGACTGTAAGCTAACAGTTTTATTTAGTGACATGAGCTTTGATGTTGAGAGCTTTACAAAGCCTGTCTGAAGCCTTGTTTTGAAGCAAGTGTAAACTAGCCCTAACACACATCATAGGCATTTTTAGAATACCCCAAAACCCATTCTGCTACTCCTACCACATGTGGGAAACTTTTTTACAGCCTAGCCACACAGAGAGGGTTCCACTCCGTGGAGGACCTTCAGGCTTTCTGGAGGCATCATTTATTCATCTAATTTCCTGACTACCTATCACATTTTTGAAGGCCCTGGAGCACCAGGACAGTGCAAGCACAAATAAAATGACCACATTTTGGAAAGCAAACACATCAGGGTATATTCTAAGAGTCATGGTGAGTCTTTTGAAGAGTTCGTATTTTTGCCACAAGTGTTTGGAAAATGCAGAATGAAAATTATTTTTTTACACAAAGTTGTCAGTTGAAAATGATATTTCTCGCTTGCTGCATGAACAAACTTAGAATACCAACCCAAAACACATTCTGCTACATATTTCCAAGTTCAGGCTTCAGCTGAAACAAGCTTTGGCCACAAGATGCTTCAAGCTGTTTTTTGATTTAGGATTTGGATTTCAGTTTAGATATATTAGTATATAGAAACAACGCCACATCCCAATAAGTTGCTATTATTATTTGGGTTTTATAAACCCTTGGTTTTTCCAGAGGACCCTTTGGCAGTTCAGTTGCTATGTTATTGTCCACCCCTCAGTTATATTGCTTGGGTATGTCTCCTGGTCTATGAGTTCTAGTCCTGTGTACTGTACTGTACAATTAATGAGGAAGTAAACACAGATTGGGTTTACTTCCTCAATATAACCCTGCGAAGTAGAAGAATAATGGGCTACTATCGCATCGCATAGTAACCCATTATGTGCCATTTACCTGGAAACGAAGCCTGCAGCATCCAGCACTGTCCCCTGTGTTGTTGTCCATCTTCAGCCCCTCTTCCTTCCGGGGCCGCGACTCCGGCTCTGTGACCGGAGTCGGAGTGCGCGGGAGCCGCCAGTCAGGGCACAGCGTCAGTGGAGAAACGGGTTTGGGAGATATGCAGGGCACCTACAGGTAAGCCTTATTCTAGGCTTGCCTGTAGGTTAAAGTGGTTGTCACAGGTTGACAACCACTTTAATATAATAGGAAGTTTTACTTACTTGTAAATTTCTTATCTTGGAGTGCAGCACAAGGCATCCTTCCCTCTAGATTTGATTTCTGCTTGCTAAAAAAACTGGAGCCTCATGAAGATAGGCAAGATTATATAGATGCATTCTGGGGTTGAGCCAGTTTTGCCAATGTCTAATAACCTAAAAGGTAGCAACATATAACCCATGGTCAGTAAACCCCAGTCATGTGTCCAAGATAGGGAATTTACATATAAGTCAAAAAAATATATTTTTTATATAATTCAGTGTGCACCATTAAAAATGCATGCATTGAATCCAAATGATAAACTCTATATTAAACATTTCACATCATGCAGTGGCCTTTTTTTAAGCTAGGAACATCTCACATACAATGCAATACACAGCTGTTTTATACCCTAGAGAGGCATAATAGTGACATTAGTGCATGTGATTAGTTACAGCCCACCTCCAGTCAACCTAACTGAAGATGGGTAGTATAAAAGAAATGTTATATAAATCCATTTGATAGTGGTTTTGTATTTTGTTGCTGCATTGCCAGGTACACCTTTTCTAGTTTCATAACTGAATTCACTGTTGTTTTTCATTTTGGATTAACAATATTAGTGCTATTTTTTTTTTTTTTTTCACTCAATGAATAGACCCTTTTTGTAAAAGGTACTTGATTTTCATAGAGGGCACTGGTATTTAAAAAAAAAAAAATCATATAATTGCCTGTCTAAAAGTTGGAAGGAAATCCTAAAACAAGTTTCCAAAACTGGAAATCAAACATTTTTATTAGGATTGTTTATTTAGCCAAGCTGTAAGACTGAATTCAGAAGTGATTGTTTATTCCAATGAATTTTAAGCTCCAGAGTCGCATACAAATATTGAAAAATCACATGTACTAAATAGCCCAGAGCTATTTCTGTTGCTAATCTTGGCTTCTTTATACTATGGGGATCAAAGAAATAACAGCTAATTCTAAATCTGTTCCGGGACAAGTGCAGTATTTCTAGCACAGCTGCATTTGTTTTATACTGACTTATGTTTGAAAGACATTGAATTTTTACCCTGTGGCAGATGTTAGTTTTTTTGGAAAATGCATCTTTATTTTTACAAAGAAATTGTGAATAGTATAATGCTGACCATTTAAGCACTGTAACTGAAAATGGCCTTCACATAAGGTAACATTTACAACTTTAGACAGATATTACTATATATTCATAAGACAAAATAATATATTTTATGTTTAAATGCAGCAATCTAAGTACCTTCCTGTACCATCCTCTGTACAGCATCACTCAGAGAGGTGGATGACTGCTAGCAGAGTTATAAAGCAGTTGGCAGGCTAGGGGTGTATCCCTTAGAAAGCTTTGTTGCTGGTGCAATGGAGGTCAAGAATCTGTTTCTGTTTAAGGAAAGGGTGCCTCTATACTGGAGCTGTTACACTTAAAACCTAGGGGGACATGGGCTTCCTCACAAGCCTCAACACAATCACGATGCCGTAGTAGCAGAAGCCCCACTCATGACTGGCACCTGCTGCACTCTCTCCCTTTCATTCCAACCACCCACAGCCTGGTGGCCCTGTCGTCTATAGCCTCTCACATAAAAAAAAAAACACCCTTTCTCCTGTTATAGCTGATCTCTGCATTTATATACAAGCCATGGCCCAGAGACTGGGGGAAGTTGAGACAACAACCAAAGTAACTGGAGTATCTGCATTCAGACCTTACAGAAAAAAAAAAAAACATGTTTGTACTTAACATAAAATCCATTTCTAGGAATGAATTAAGGAACACAGGTTCCAGCCTCCATCACTCCTTGATAGGAGTGTGTGTGTGTGGGTGTGGGGGGGGGGGGGGTAGCTAGCTGGCTAACAGCTTTTTATTTTATGTATTTATATTTGCCAGTGTCCAATTCATCTTTAAGCAGCAGAATAAGCCAGTTGCTTCTGCTTTTCTTCTGATCCTGTATACCTTAATGAGCTTTAAGAAACTCACCCTGTTTTTCTGTCAAGCAAATTTATCCTTTTGTTTCAAATTACTGGCAGGTTAACTTTAAGGACTATCAGTAACCAATCATAAACATTTATTAGGATGACATTTTTTCTATAACCTTGCTATATTCCATACAAATTACTACCTCATTCTCAACTCTTCTGAGATTCTGGAAAAAGTAAAATATAATCAACCTTTATCTATAGGGTTATGCACTATTTCATGTAAATTATGTGTATTTAAGAGCCATTGAGGATTCCTGTCAAAATAAAAATGCGTGTACGCTAAGAGCTTTTTATTCAAGTCATAAAGTTCAAAGGTCATGCATGTCAATGTATCTAAATACCAGTGGTGTTGTAAAACTATAATTATGCAGTCCATCTTAGTAACCACTTTTGCAGTAGTAATGGTGTAGATGTGAAATATATTTATTCATCCTACAATAAAAAAAAAAAAAATATATATATATATATATATTCTTATTTTTAAATGTATATATTTTTTTTTTATGTTCTAGACTCAACAGCTCCATGATACGGAAGAGGTTTGCTATGAGAATGTACTTAGGGAAATCAAAGCTGGTCGGCAGGTATGAGTTATGATGAATACTGGATTTATTTACCATAATAGCTGAACTATTATGGATGTTTAATGTGCCTGTTAATTAATGCTGCACTTCCTTTTAAGCTATATAGGAATGCTATTTATATTTCATTACTTGATTATATTTTCTTTACACTGTTATTTCTTTTGTGCATCGCTCCCTGTCTTGTGAATGTGATAGTAGCAGGCTGTGATACATACAATGAATCCATTCCATGATGACTGTATTACAGTCTTTCTTCTGTTTTTGCGACCTCCATTGAAGACATGTACATACACACAGTTCAGTATAAACAACGTTTGAGTTTTCTAAGACACCACTTTATTTACTGCTAGCCCAGTTTGATTATGACAGTGGTTAGTGCAGTGGAGCTCAATGTTCTCAAAACCACAGCTTCAGAATAAGCTGGATCATTTTATGGGAGCTCATGCATCATATAATCACACATTTAAAAGAAACAGTCTTCTCAAACTTCCCCACTGCTACCTCTCAAACTATATGTATATCCTCCTTTAACCACTTCACCCCCAGAATGATTTCCCACTGTTGGACCAGAGCACGTTTTTCAATTCGGCACTGCATCGCTTTAACAGACAATTGTGCGGCCATGCGGCGTATGCAAACAAAATTTGCGTCTTTTTATTCCACAAATAGAGCTTTCTTTTGGTGATATTTGATCACTTCTGCATCATTTCTGACCACCGCTATAAACAAAAAAAAAGAGCAACAATTTTACAAAAAAAACAATATTTCTTACTTTTTGCTAAAATACAAATCCCCAAAAAAAATAAAAAAACAAATTTATTCATCGGTTTTGGTCACTTTATATCCTTCCTCATATTTTTGGTAAAAAAAAAATCGTAATCAGCGTTTATTGATTGGTTTGCACAAAAGTTGCCGCGTTTACAAACCATGAGAATTCATTTCTGGCATCTATACATTTTTTTTTTGTACTGGTAATGGTGGTGATCTGCGATTTTTATCGGGACTTTGATATTGGGGCGGACATTTTTGACACTTTTTTTTTTTTTTACACCTCCTCCCTCTCCCTGTGTGGAACTGGTGACTACAGCTGCAAATCAGTATGGTCTCCTATGAAAATATAGATGTCAGTGGCTGCTCAAGACTCTGAAATGATGATCTCTAACAAGACTTGTGATGTCAGCAGTGACTCAGGACCTGAAAGTGGTGATCTCTCACAGCTCTGACCTCTAGGAAGATGTGGCAGCAGAGTCGATCTCTCTCTCATTCACATTTGAAGTGAACATTAAAGTAGACAATTCTCCAATACAGTAGCTTTCTCTCTATTCATCACCTTTGCCCACGAGGCTACCCCTGAGCATCAAACTTCCTTCTCTTTCCTTTCCTGTTGCAACTTCCCAGTCTCTTGTGACATGTAACCCTGTCCCATTCTTGGCTTAATAGGAAGATGTGTCTTGGGGATTACATTCATTGATGTATTAGAGTGTTCACTGCACACGGGCCCCGAGGGGGGTAATATGCTCTGACCCACCCTGCACGCATGGATGATAAGTCAGGGGCTGTCGGGGATGATCGGTGCAGCATTGGGGGCCCATATTTTCATCCACAGGGCCCTGGGCACCACATTGAAAGAATGGGGGGGGGGGGCGCCACTGGCAGGAGAAGTGACAGTAATATCACTGCTTCTGTGGCCAAGGAATGCCTGGAGGAATGCTGGGAATCTAGTGTAGTGACAGCTCAGCCAAGTAAACAAAGCAAATGAAGTCTGCTGTAGACCCAGGCAGATCCCAGCAGTCCTCTTTCCTCTGAGGCTGGAACGACAAACACAGTGCCTTCTGCAACGTGGTGCAGTGGGCAGGCTCTCCTCGAGCTCACATTGCCTGCAGCCCCTCATCAGTTCCTCTCGGAACCAGGAAACTGGTACACAATGGCCTGTTCTATATGCACAATCCTCCCCCTCTTATGATGTACACTGCCCTTCCTTTAGCTCCAGGCGCCATCTTGAGCACATTGCTCTTAAAAAAACTGTAGAAAAGCACACTACAGTTCCATCTGCTACTCTGCTCCAGTTTGTGGCTAAGGCCTCACCAGGTTATCCAGCAGCCTCATTTGTGGGGCACAGGACGGCTGCACCCCTTCTGTTCCGCATTAACAGTTTCTACACTGATTAAGTACCCCACAGGGTTTCACCTTACCCTCTTGGCAGTAGTCAGAAAGAACAGGAGTAGTCTTCTTTAGGAGATCAATTTTACCTCCTTTATTCCCCTCTAAGATTCCACACATCTTGGTCGACGTCTCAAACAGTAAGATCCGGGGAAGAAAGACTGATGACGGTTCTCCCATTCCACTTTGGGACACCCCATGAATTAGTCACATCTTTGACAATTACGCCTTGTCTTCCCCACGTCGGCAGGACACGGGGTGTTTACTCCGACGACCTATTGGACCACTCCGGAATCGGTGTTTGACCTCGTCTCATCGTCTACCTTGACATCACACGAAAAGATGTCAAAAAAATTCTCGTTACACGAGTTCTACCGCGGACCTCGATTTCCTT
>BLSH010414487.1:1143074-1157123 GCA_018402905.1 Glandirana rugosa | reverse complement strand
AGAGACAGCACACGGACATTTCTAAAAAAATAAACAAAACTTCGGGCCCGACGTCAAGGAAAAAGGGTCAGCGTTTTTCGGCGTTATGCATCGGCGTTTTTGAGCGTTAGTGAGCGTCGGCGTCAATAGGCGTTTTTTAAAAAAAATCATCCCTCTGCTATTTTTCAACCTAAAAACGTCGGCGTCAAAAAACGCCGGAAAACGCCAGTATAATAGGTGGCATTTGTTGGCATATTGTGGCGTCGGCGTAAAAAAATGCCAAAACGTTACAGCCTCAGAACGCGATGGCTGTGGGTTCTAGTTTCAGCTCACTAACGCCGACGTCATCTACAGCTCAAAAACGCAGACATTTTTATGGGGCCATTGACTAACATGGAGAGCTGCAAAAAACGCCAGAAAACGCCGGCGTCAAAAAACGTCCGTGTGTATGAGGCCTTAAAATGCAAACCAAATGAAAAAAAAAAAAGGAGCTAATTGGGGCTGATTAGGATAAACTAATGGTTTATAAAGGGTTAAATAGAAACACATTCTATTATGTATGCAGATAACACAATATGAAAATCAAACTTTTGATCTGCACATGAGTGGAACAGAATAAATACTAAGTAGCTACAATTATTCTTTGTGTCTCTGGAGTCTGAACAGCATTTATAAACACTGTCAGAAGACCTTTTTTCTTTTACAGCAGCAGCTATAATTTCTGCTGTATAACATATTTGGGAATTGCTGGCAAATGAACACTGTCAAAAGGCCAGTTTTTTTTAACAGCAGCAACTGTAATAGCTGTTACGGTATCTCACAAAAGTGAGTAGACCCCTCACATTTTTGTAAATATTTTATTATAGCTTTTCATGTGACAACCATGAAAAAATGACACTTTGCTGCAATGTAAAGTAGTGAGTGTACAGCTTGTACAGCAGTGTAAATTTGCTGTCCCCTCAAAATAACTCAACACACAGTCATTAATGTCTAAACCACTGGCAACAAAAGTGAGTACACACCTAAGTGAAAATGTGCAAATCAGGCCCAAAATGTCAATATTTTAATTCCACAAAAGTTTTATTGAGTAAATTGCAAGGATATGCAATGTCAATAGAAAAATAATTTATAACAGTAGGTTGCAATAGTGGTTAGCAATAGTGCCAATACAGATAAAATAAATGTTTGCATCAGAACATATTAACATAAGCCTTACCGATGGGTTGAGTTCCAAGGCAGCCTAGAATTGTGACGGGTATGTCTATTGTGAGATACCAGTATAAGCGTTATTAGTGGCGGTGGTCAATGCAAATGCAATCAGAATTAATTTGTGGTTGGATATTAGAGATGCTTTGGAGGGATAGGCACTTAGGAAGGCTGTCAGTTGTGGGTGAGGGAAGGGGTCATTGATGTTCCCTAAAAAAGAAGGAAGAGGAAAGGGAGGGGGGATATAAGGAAAGTATGAAAAAGGTAAAGTGAGGAGTAGGGGGAGTAGGAAGAGGTTTAGCCCATTGGGACCAGGAGCACACAGTTTTAATAGTGTAGGTAGTTCAGCAGGAAAGAGGACATTGACCTCTGGAGGGAAGAAAAAAGCTCCTGTTTGTCATGTTCAAGGAGATTGGCATATGACATGATATTTCTCTGAGCTCTGGAAAAAGATCCAGGGCATCCAGGTTTTGTGGTGTTTGTTTAGGTTGTCTGAAGATATTGCTATTAGTTCCTCCATTTCCATAACTTTATTTAGTCTGATGAACCAGGTCTTGAGCGAGGGAGCAATCCTCTGCCTCCAGAGAACCTGGATGCACATTCTAGCTGAGGTTACCATGTGCATAGCCAGTGATTTGCGGTGTAAGTGTTTCGTAGCTTCGGAGTAGTGTAGGATGTATTGGTGATGGGAGAAGTCTATTGAGTGTGTGGAGACTTGTTTTATGATGACGTGAACCTGTTCCCAGTATACTTTGATAATTGGGCAGTCTCACCAGTTGTATTTCAGCGAGCCTCTTGAGTTCCCACATCTCCAGCATTTGTCAGGGCATTGGGGGCAGACTTTGTGAAGTAGGGCGGGTGTCCTATACCAGTGAGTCAGCAACTTATAGTTATGTTCCTGTATGGAGACATTACGGGAGCCTTTGTGTGCCATGAGGCAGATTGTTTTCCACTCCTTATCAGAGAATGAATTAGAGGGGTCTGTTCCCCAGGTTTTTACAGTGGGAGCTAGGTGTTCTGGTGGTTGGGAGGAGAGCAATGCGTGTAGATTCGCAATAAGATGTCTCTGAGGTTGGTAATCACAGAGTTTTTCAAACGTGGTCAGGAGTTTGAGCAAGTGAGGAAGTGTCATATCTGTAAGTAAGACCAAGTGGGTATTGATTCTACAATATTAGATTTGGCTAGATCTGTTTTGGTTCGAAAGACACCGTGGGTAAAGAAGTGGTGTGCTCTTGGACGCTGGTTGGGTGGTAATTTGGCTATGGCATCTGAACAGCCTGGAGGGAAGTAGGGATTGTTCAGGATGGGGGTCATAGGGCCCGGGAGGGATGCTATTGAAGTGGATTTTGAAAGTTCCCAGAGACACTGGATAGGGGGGTGATTAAAGGAAAATTTTTATTATTTATTTCCTTGTTTTGTTTCGGGAGCCAAATTATATCCTGGATAGGGTGGTTTAGGACTGACTTTTCAAGGAGCACCCAGTCCTTTGTCTTGTCGTGTACATGCCAATCTATTACTCTCAACAACAGTATTGCCTTGTGGTATCTTTGAAAGTCTGGTAGACCAATGCCACCCTTGTGTTTGGGGGCAGAGAGTCTGGCCAGACCTATTTGGGGTGGGTGACTCTTCCATATAAACAAGCTAATTTGGGACCTAATGGAAGAGAAGAAAGATTTGGGAAGGGCGATGAGTATTGCCTGTGCAATGTATAGGAATCTAGGGTGAGATGTCATTTTGATAGTGGCTGCCCACCCAAACCAAGAGAGATTCAGCTTCTCCCAGGTGTTAAAATGCTTTGATAGTTCCTGTAGGAAGGGGAGGAAGTTCAATGTATATAGCACTGCTGTCGTAGTAGGGAGTTGAATGCCCAAGTATGGGATCACATCTGACTTCCAGGTAAAGGGGAAAGAGTCCCGGCATCTTTTCAGTGTTCTCGGATAAGGAAATGTTAAGGGCGTATGATTTGTTAATGTTAATTTTGAAGTTGGATATTGATCCAAATCGGAGGAATTCTTTAACAAGGTTGGGGATGGTAATATCTGGTTTTGTAAGAAAGAGAAGGATATCATCAGCGAAGGCAGCTATCTTATAGGTGTGATCTCCAATTGTGACTCCCGTAATGTCCGGGTGTGCTTGAAGACGAGTGAGAAAGGGTTCCATAGTGAGTATAAAAACTAATGGGGAGAGTGGGCATCCCTGTCTGGTTCCGTTCTGGATGGGGAAGGCATTCAATAGGTGGCCGTTTATCTTGCCCCTAGCCTGTGGATTCGAATAAAGACTCAAGATACTATTTTGCATAAAATGCCCCAAGCCAATTGAGGAGAGGACCGTTGCCATGTAGTCCCAAGCCACTCTATCGAACGCCTTCTCCGCATCCGTGGATAGGAATAATCCCTCTGTTGACGTCTTGACTAGCCAGTGTTGGATGGTTACAGCCTTGATGGTGTTATCGTGGGCCTCCCTGCCAGGGACAAAACCCACTTGGTTTTGAGATATCAAGTTGGGAATATGGGGTGGGAGTCTGTTGGCCAGTATTTTTGCATAGATCTTAATGTCTACATTTAGTAGAGATATGGGTCTGTAGTTTTCAACTAACGTGGAGTCCTTCCCCTTTTTGCGTATAACCGAAATATGAGCTTCTAATAAGTCTTTGGGAGGTTTTTCAGCTCACTTAAGGAATTAAAGGTGTTTAAGAAGTATGGGGCCAATACCGTTGAGAATGTCTGGTAGTATAGACTGGTGAGACCAGAAGGGCCCGGTCTTTTCCCGGGTTTTAGGCTTTTTAGGGCTAGTCCGAATTCCTCCGAATTCCTCCGAATTTAGGGAGTTGTCGATGGAGGCTGTTTGTTCTGGGGTAAGCTGAGGTAGTTTTTGCTCCTGAGAGATAGTCCTCAATAGCTTTTGTCCTGGATTGTGGGTTCTGGTGGCAATCAGGGTGTTTGGGTAGGTTATACAGTTTGGAGTAGTACTTAACGAATTGTTGTGCAAGTTCTTCAGTTTTATTGATTTTTGTCCCCGAGCGGTTTGTGATGGAGTGTATCGTCATCTGAGCTCTTTTACCTCGGAGCAACCTAGCCAGAAGCCTGCCTCTTTTATTGGCTTGGGGCAAGCTTGGGCTTGGGCAAAAGAGTTTTGTGGTTAGTGTAAATTTACTTTTAATCTATCTATCTAATTCCTCTAGCAGAGCTTGTTTTGCCATAACCAGGGCTACGTAGTCTGTTTCGGCTTTACTTTGTTTATGAGAGGACTCTAGTGTGCGGATCTGTGTGGTTAGTGCCACAATTGTAGCTTGCCTTTCTCTTTTCATTTGCATTGTTAAAGAGATGCATTTGCCTCTTATGACACATTTGTGGGCTAGCCATTGGGTCATGGCCTAAGTCTCTGGAGAGGAATTTAGCGTGAAATAGTCCTGCAGTGATAGCTTTACGGTCTCTTTATTAGCCAAATCACATAATAGTTGTGGGTCTAATCACCAGCTTCTGTGTCTCTGTTCAAAGTTGGGAAGGGGGATATGATAATAAGTGTAGTCCTTGGTATCAAGGTTGAGGGTTCTCCAGGTGTCATGGAGGGACAGTAGGTGCATTTGGTTTTTAATGTGGCGTAGGATGCAGTATGGTAGGGAGGAAGATCCAGTTGAGGAGTCAAGGTTGGGGCAGAGGGGGACGTTAAGATCACCTCCCAGGATAATCATACCTTCGTAAAAAACGGAATAAGTCTTTCTGTCACTTTCCTGATAAAAGGGACTTGATGTTTGTTCGGAGCATAGATATTGACATACATCACTGGCTTATTGTAGGCCTTCGACAAATATGTATTGACCTTCTGGGTCGGCTAGATGAGCGGTGGATTGAAATGGAAGGTTTTGGCAATAAGGACTCCTTTTGTTTTTTTAATTGGGGATGGGGTGTGAAACGTGTGGATATCTTTCATTATGAAATTTGGGAATGTTTAGTGCTTTAAAACGAGTCTCCTGTAGAAAGACTACTTGGGCTTTGAGTTTAGATGCTTCCCTGAGGACAGCAGATCTTTTTTCAGGGGTGTTCAGGCCCCTGACATTTAGGGACATTATCTTCAGAGTGCATTGAGCTTGCATCTTGTTGGGGGGGGGGGGGGGGTTGGGTTCGAAGGCTAGAAGGGAACGCATGCAGGAAACGGTTGGGGGAAGGGGAAGGTCAAGGGGGTAGGGGGTTTGAGAGAGTTGAGACAGGTGAAAAGGGTGTGAGGATCACGTGGGCAACAAAGTTAACGGCACTCCGGACCACAGTGCAGGATCCCCACAGGGTACCAGCTAGGTGGTGACCTAGCTGATGTGGGGGGTTTGTGGGAAGGATTGGTGGGCGGGAATAAGAGATTATTGGCCAGCGGGGAGAGTACCAAAGAAAATGGCGGCCTTAGTGAGGGGTACTAAAGATGGGGGAGGTTGCCTTGGTGCTCAGGTGTGAGGGGATCAGTTTCAGAGAGAAGTTTTGCGTATGGGTCGCACCTACCAGGTGTGGAGACATGAAGTCTTAACCACTCCGGGCAGCTGCGCTACCCATGAGCAGGTTTGTGTAGGACGATAAGTGAATGAGATTTGAGTAGCACTTCAGTAGAGTATAACCAGTCAACAAATAGTTCAAGGCTTAATACCTAGGTTCTTTAGAACCGACACCAAAAGGGATGGTCACATAAGTGTTTCCCTTTAAACGCTGAGGTGCTGGACTGCCGGCCCGGAGCACCGTCAATAAGAACAGCGACATAGGGGCCGACAGGTCAGCAGCACAGCTCAACCAAGTAAAGATAAAATCCGAACATCAGCAGCAGAAATAAAAACCTAACCTAAAACCATAACTAAGACCCTGGGAGCTCAAGCCATTGATAGCCAACCTGGGGGCAGCCTATAGGGAGGCCCCCAGGTTGTCTGGGCTAGAGATATCCTCTCCTTTTAATCTTGCTGAACAGTCTCTGCAGGTTGGAGGCATGGTTAGAAAAGGAGGGCTCATTGACAAGTAAGAAGTTCCAAGCTTATCCAGTCCACTCTGCCGTTACCCAGGGATATTCCGATGGGTAGCAGTTCGAAAATATATAGGGGTGAATGCGAATGAAGGGGTATATGGTTGAGCAGGGGAAGCTGTTAGTCTGTATTCTCCCTCAAGGGTAAAGCAACAGTGACCACAGGGGGAGCAGTAGATAATGGGTATGGTGATATTTAGTTCCATGGCTCTCCGAGTGTGTGTCTGTGGGATAGGATTGGGAGGTTAGGGCCATTTCACCGTTCTGTGATAAGTCTTTGATGAGGGGTTGTCGCCCCCTGGTTGTGAGGGACAAGCATTGTTTTGGCTCCCATGTGGTCAAAAAGGGTTGCAACGAGCAAAAGAAACATAGCATTAAGTTGAGGCACTATGGGTGTCAGGGAGCAGGTGGACAGTAAGAAAAGTCAAATATTAACTATAGTAGTCATTCGAAAGTATGTTACCCATTCACTTGATTAGGCTAGTGTAGAAAGGCGTGCAAGTCTCAGGCCTTCTACTCCGCATCAGGTTCAGGGTCAGGGTCTCTCTGGTGTTCCTCTGGAGCCGGTGCAGCTTGATCCTGTCTTCTACGATGGGATGAGGTGACACTTGGTCTTCTCTGTGGTGTGTTCAGGTTGGCATCTTGAGGAAGCAGCTCTGCCCATAGTGTTAGAATTGTGAACTCCCTATACCAGTCAGGGACCGGGATATGTCTCATGTTTATGTGTTCAAAGAAGTGGGGGAGATCGGCCGGGGTCTGCAGAATGAAGGTGCGACCATGTATGGTGACGGAGAGACCGAAGGGGAAACACCACTTGTAGACGATGCACCTTTCTTTGAGTGCTGTCATTACGGGGCGTAGGGCTCTTCTGTGATTCATTGTTATCTGGGATAGATCCTGGAAAGTTTTGATCTCCGCTCCATTCGTTGTGATTTCCTGTTTATCGCGGGCTTGAATGTCTACTTCTTTCAATTTCTAGTCCATAAAGCAACAGATGATATCCCTCGGTGGGTCCCCCTCTCTCCCCCTGGGTCACAAAGCTCTGTGTGCCCGTTCAAACTCCACCGGAGAATCTTGGGACCTCTCCAGAATATTGTTGACTAAAGGCTGTAGGGCGAGAGGGATCTGGTCATGTTCAATGCTTTCAGGGACTCCATGGATGCAGAGGTTCCTTCTGCGGCCCCTGTTATCCAGGTCTTCGAGTTTCCTCTGCATGCCAATGAGGTGTAGATGGTACCGGGCAATGTGTTGTTGGAGTTCCTGGATGCCGGCATCGTGATGACCGGCCACTCTTTCAACCTCCTCTAATCTGTTGTTTACTCTTAGCTCGTCCTTGAGGTCGGATACCGCATCCAACAGTGCTCCCTTGATATCTGACGCAAGGAATTGAAGATCTGTGACCTTGGGCATCTGGTTAATGAGAGTGAGCAGTGTCTCTTGGTCGACAGATTGTTTATTTTTCTGGGTCCCCTCTGATTGTCTGAGTGCCATGTCCGACGGAGTGGGATGTAGAGGTCTCAGGAGTGGACGAGGGTTGGGTACGGAATAAATCAGGGAGGTTCCAGCCTGGTTGAGAGTAAGGGATATTGGAGAAGGGCAGCTGACGTCCAATTTTGCCCATCACTATGTCAGTAGGCTCCTGGTGATTGGTGCTGTTCTCCCTGCTGTGCCAAGGATACTACTTTACGTTGGCATTTTCACCTGCGTCAGGCCAAGTGAAGAACAACCCAAGCCCCCCGTTCAGGCTGCTGCTGTGTAAGATGGCGGCCGCCCCAGGCCCAGTCTTCAGTTAGCAAGGGGTCTCACTGTCCAAATCGACTAGCCTCGGGGTCCAGGGGGGTGTTGGGGTTCCCAATGGTGTGTTTCAAGGTTTTGAGTGGGCGGGTGGGGGCCGGATGACCGTTCCGGATGTTGTGGCCCAGTCACAGCCCAGTGCTGTGTCTCGGGGCCCAGAGCGGGTGTATAGAGGCCGGATGGCCTCGTTGACTGCTACGGCCTAGGCGCGGGTGAAGCCGTGGTGTAAATTTCCAGGCGCCGCGGAGAACGGTTTCGGGCAGCAAAAATCCAGTCTATTGGGGAGGATGGTGGATGACACCCTGGGTGTGTATTGGTGCTCACCAGGCTTGTAGGAGGACAGATGCCGGAGCTCTCTCAGGATGCGTCCACCGTCTTCTGAGTCCAGGCCACGCCCCCAAAGTGTCAATATTTTGTGTGGCTACCATTATTTTCCAGCACTGCCTTAACCCTCTTGGGCATTTAGTTAACCACCACCACCACCACCTTCGCAGGTTGCCACTGGAGTCCTCTTCCCCTCCTCCGTGACAACATCACAGAGCTGGTGGATGTTAGAGACCTTGCACTCCTCCGCCTTCCATTTGAGGATGCCCCACAGATGCTCGATAGGGTTTAGGTCTGGAGACATGCTTGGCCAGTCCATCCCCTTTACCCTAGCAAGGCAGCGGTCGCCTTGGAGGTGTGTTTGGGGTTGTTATGTTGGAACACTGCCCTGTGGCCCAGTCTCTGATGGGAGTGGATCATGCTCTGCTTCAGTATGTCACAGTACATGTTGGCATTCATGGTTCCCTCAATGAACTGTAGCTCCTCAGTGCCGGCAGCACGCATGCAGCCCCAGACCATGACACTCCCACCACTATGCTTGACTGTAGGCAAGACACACTTGTCTTTGTACTCCTCACCAGGTTGACTCCACGTGCGCTTGACACCATCTGAACCAAATAGGATTGTTGGTCTCATCAGACCACAGGACATGGTTTCAGTAACCTTGTCTTCAGCAAACTGCAGGCTTTCTTGTGTATCATCTTTAGAAGAGGCTTCCTTATGGGTACGACAGCCATGCAGACCAATTTGATGCAGTGTGCGGTGTATGGTCTGAGCACTGACAAGCTAACCCCCCACAACCCCTGCAGCAATGCTGGCAGCACTCATACGTCTATTTCCCAAAGACAACCTCTGGATATGACGGTAAGCACATACACTCAACTTCTTTTGTCGACCGTGGCGAGGCCTGTTTTGAGTGGAACCTGTCCTGTTAAACCGCTGTATGGTCTTGGCCACCATGCTGCAGCTCAGTTTCAGGGTCTTGGCAATCTTCTTATAGCCTAGGTCATCTTTATGTAGGGCAACACTTCTTTTTTCAGATTCCCAGATAGTTATTTGCTATGAGGTGCCTTGTTGAACTTCTAGCGACCCGTATGAGAGAGTGAAAGCAAAAAAAAAAAAAAACACCAAATTTAACACACCTGCTCCCTATTCACACCTGAGACCTTGTAACACTAACGAGTCACATGACACCGGGGAGGGAAAATGTCTAATTGGGCCCAATTTGGTCATTTGTACTTGCATGGGGTACTCACTTTTGTTTCCAGTAGACATTAAAATAGCATGATGCTTTTGCTTTTTAAATTATCCCTCTGTATCTCCTATAAATACCTGCTTGGTAATGCCAGCCCCCCCCCCCGAGTGCTGACTCCCCTATCATATTAGCTGATCTTGAGAGCCCTGTGGCCTGTGCAGTCTGTGTGACTAGCAGCTCTCCTCTTCTCATCTGCCTGTCTTCAACTCCCCCGTCCTCCCCCCTCCCTCTCAGTACAATGCGTCTCTTCTCTGCTCTCATAATTAACTTTTAAAGCCACTATGTCTTCTGTATTAGAACAAGAAGTTTGCCTGTGTCTGTGTTATACCATAAATATTCTTATCTGTATAGATAACACTCTGGCTTCCTACACATGCCTCTCTCTCCTCTCCTAGCGACCTGGGCAGAGGAGAGAGAAAAACAACTGATCCTAGGAAGCCTGTGTCTTATCTATACAGAAAAGTATTTAGTCAGCCACCAATTGTGCAAGTTCTCCCACTTAACAAGATGAGAGAGGCCTGTAATATTCATCATAGGTACACTTCAACTATGAGAGACAGAATGAAAATCACATTGTCTGATTTTTAAAGAATGTATTTGCAAATTATGGTGGAAAATAAGTATTTGGTCAATAACAAAAGTTCATCTCAATACTTTGTTATATACCCTTTGTTGGCGATGACAGAGGTCAAACGCTTTCTGTAAGTCTTCACAAGGTTTTTACACACTGTTTCTGGTAGTTTGGCCCATTCCTCCATGCAGATCTCCTCTAGAGCAGTGACGTTTTGGGGCTGTCGCTGGGCAACACAGATTTTCAACTCCCTCCAAAGATTTTCCATGGGTTTGAAATCTGGAGACTGGCTAGGCCACTCCAGGACCTTAAAATGCTTCTTGCGAAGCCACTCCATCGTTGCCCGGGCGGTGTGTTTGGGATCATTGTCATGCTGAAAGACCCAGCCACGTTTCATCTTCAATGCCCTTGCTGATGGAAGGAGGTTTTTTCTCAAAATCTCACGATACATGGCTCCATTCATTCTTTCCTTTACACAGATCAGTCGTCCTGGTCCCTTTGCAGAAAAACAGCCCCAAAGCATGATGTTTCCACCCCCATGCTTCACAGTAGGTATGGTGTTCTTTGGATGCAACTCAGCATTCTTTCTCCTCCAAACACGGCAAGTTGAGTTTTTACCAAAAAGTTCTATGTTGGTTTCATCTGACCATATGACATTCTCCCAATCCTCTTCTGGATCATCCAAATGCTCTTTAGCAAACTTCAGACAGACCCAGACATGTACTGGCTTAAGGAGGGAGACATGTCTGGCACTGCAGGATTTGAGTCCCTGGCGGCATAGTGTGTTTCTGATGGGTAGCCTTTCTTACTTTGATCCCAGCTCTCTGCAGGCCATTCACTAGGTTCCCCCCGTGTGGTTCTGGGATTTTTGCTCACCGTTCTTGTGATCATTTTGACCCCATGGGGTGAGATCTTGCGTGGAGCCACAGATCGAGGGAGATTATCAGTGATCTTGTATGTCTTCCATTTTCTAATAATTGCTCCCACAATTGATTTCTTCACACCAAGCTGCTTACCTATTGCAGATTCAGTCTTCCCAGCCTGGTGCAGGTCTACAATTTTGTTTCTAGTGTCCTTTGACGGCTCTTTGATCTTGGCCATAGTGGAGTTTGGAGTCTGACTGTTTAAGGTTGTGGACAGGTGTCTTTTATACTGATAACGAGTTCAAACAGGTGCCATTAATACAGGTAACGAGTGGAGGACAGAGGAGCCTCTTAAAGAAGAAGTTACAGGTCTGTGAGAGCCAGAAATCTTGTTTTTTTGTAGGTGACCAAATACTTATTTTCCACCAGAATTTGCAAATAAATTCTTTAACAATCAACCAAATGTGATTTTCTATATATTTTTTTTTTTTTTTTTTCTCATTCTGTCTTTCATAGTTGAAGTGTGCCTATGATGAAAATTACAGGCCTCTCTCATCTTTTTAAGTGGGAAAACTTGCACAATTGGTGGCTGACTAAATACTTTTTTGCCCCACTGTATATATGTTATAACACAGGCAAACTTATTGTGCTAATACAGAGGGAATAGGAGCATTTTATAAAAGTGGCTAAACAACCGATTTAATGGCTGTGTGTTGAGTTATTTTGAGTGGACAGCAAATTTACACTGTTCTACAAGCTGTACTCTCACTACTTTACATTGTAGCAAAATGTAGTTTCTTCAGTGTTGTCACAAAAAATATATATTTACAAACATTTGATGGATGCACACTCACTTTTGTGAGATAATAAATATATATATATATATATATATAAAATCTAAAAAGGCTGTTTTTTAACAGTAGGTTGACAAATGCACAACACAATCTCTATTTTTTTCAATGCTTTTCTGTATAATATAATTTTATCTGACAATTACAGTATTAAACAAATGGCTCACCACTGCTGTCTGAAGACAGCAATGTTCATCTGCAGAATGAAGGCTTAGCTTGACAATTAAACTTTTTGACCTGCATGGAATCACTATGTCATAGTTGGCAGCGATTTGACAATAGAGGACTATTCTGAATAGTTCCTGAACATCGATGGAGACTGGAGCTTCGACGGTTGGGATTTAGAGCCGTCAGTCGTACAAAGTGTTATCTGATGGCTCATAAAGGAGGACACCTTTTAACATATCCCTAACATGGGGCATTGTGCTGGGGAATGTTAAAATACACATAGCTGAAAATCGCTGTCAAATATGGTGGGGGAAGTGGCAGCATGGGAAAAAGGAAATGGCATACTATGTATGCCCTGTGTACTTCAGTGAACTTTGTATGGGTGTGCATAATGAGCCCAATGTCCACAGCTGGTTAAACCTGTAGTCCTGGCAAAAAGTTAAATGCACAATTGAAAAAAAAAACAAAAACATATACATCATGTAAACTGTTTTATCTGCTAACAGATTTTTAATCAAATCTGTTAAGTCAATCTTGAACCCTACCAAACAGCAAAGCCAGGTCCTTGATTAGCTTTCAGACTGAACTACCTTAACCAGGTCCCACTCCTGGCACATTAATAGCATTGTGTTTGTAAGCATGTTCCTATATGGATTGCAAAGCAATATAGAGGCCTGACAGACTCAGAATGCTGACCTTCCCTCTCCCAGAGTGCTGTTTTGTGTAAAGATTTAAACTTGTAGACACGGTTTTGTGAATATACATTGTAATGTTTTTTTTTAAACAACATAACTGGATGACATTATTTTTGTATGTGTGCTTGAAGTTTAGCTTTGGGTGATGTGGAGAATATTTCAGCATGGATATCCTAATGCAGCTTAATCACTTCAAGACCGGATACTTTCACCCCTTTCCTGCCGAGGCCATTTTTCAGTTTTCAACACTGTCACTTTAAATGCCAATTAGTCATGCAACACTGTACCCAAATAGAATTTATATAGTTTTCCTTGAAACAAATAGAGCTTTCATTTGGTGTATTTAATCACCACTGGATTATTTTATTTTATGCTATATAAATGAAAAAAGTCTAATTTTGTGAAAAAAAATGCAAATAAATAATTTTTCTTTATAAATGCATTCAACATTTCTTTGGTAAAAATAATCCAAATCCGTGTATATTATGTAGTCTGTGGAAAAGTTAGAATCTACTGATTATGGGTGCAATGCTTTAGAAGCTCCTAAAAAAAGATGAACATTTATTTATTTATTTTTTTTTTTTTTTTTTTTTTAAAGGGGAACTTATTCTTTAAAAAATGGCATTCCCCATCACAATTAAAAAAAATACAAACCCAATACAACTGTCATGCCACCATAGAACAAGTGTGTTGCTCTGGCAAGCAGTCTTATCGTTTTTTCTTTATTCATTGTGTGCTACCTCTGCTCTTTTAACAAATGACCTATGAAGGATTAAAGTTGGGCAGCCAATGTTTCATTGTGTAGGGTGGAGGAGGGTGTCTAATTTATCACAACTGGTGAAAAGTTTCTTTCTTCTGTTTTATAAATTGGTCAGAATATAATATTAGAACATGGATGTTGCTATGCAGATGTAACAAGGAACACCGGAAAATGTACAAATCACAGAGGCCTTTTATAATGCAAAAGTGCCATACAAAAAAAAAAAAAAAAAAAAAATATATATATATATATATATATATATAATTAAATGCATTTTTTCATCGGTAGACTGTTCAGATTTCAGTATGATTGTTTGCAGCTGTATTTAAGCGATCTGAAGTATTTAATTGATGTAACTCTTCTGTAGTAGTGCATTTCCAGTGTTTTAGACAATGACATAACTATAAAAAAAGTATGTCTTTTATGTGATCCCTATATGGATCTACTATAGCTTAAGTAGGCATATTCCACACTGGAAAGGATGAGATAAAAGTTTAACAGATGCATTTTACACAAGACAAATTTAGTAGAACAAAAATAGTGTAATATACACATTCTATGGTTATGTAATTACTGTGTTCATGGACATTA
>BLSH010414487.1:1076778-1092305 GCA_018402905.1 Glandirana rugosa | reverse complement strand
AAAAGGGATTTTTTGTATAACTTACCGTAAAATCAATTTCTCTGAGTTCACTGACAGACGCAGCACCCACCCCTCTGCGTTGGTTTTGTACGGCTTGTTACGAACTGATGTGCTGTACAGAGCAGGGGGATTATATGCTAAGGTGAGGACGGCCCCCTGGGAGGAGCCAACCTACACTTTTGTTTGTTTTGCCTAGGCTACTCCTAGTAGGATGAGCATAACCCCATGTGTCATGAGAATGCTGCGTCTGTCAGTGAACTCAGAGAAAAGGATTTTACGGTAAGTTATACAAAAAATCCCTTTATTTCTTGTACTGCTAGGTTAAACATTGGG
The DNA here is from genome assembly GCA_018402905.1 of Glandirana rugosa. NCBI lineage: Eukaryota > Metazoa > Chordata > Amphibia > Anura > Ranidae > Glandirana > Glandirana rugosa. The sequence goes on along the minus strand of BLSH010414487.1, from coordinate 1,091,972 downwards.
TAGTAACTAGGCAGACCATTTTATCTGTTTACGTTAAATGTACTTTATGGTCTGTTCACACAACTATGGCGTGGTATTGTTACATGCATTGGAGTGCATGGCACCTCAACATACCTGTGTTGTATTGTTCAAATAGTGCACCACTGTGTGTTGTGGTGTGCTGCACTAGCAAAAATGTAGCATTTTTTGATTCTTAGTCCATTACAGTCAGCTTACATATTGGGCTGCCTTAACCTTTTGCCTACTGGGCTCTTAAACCCCCCTCCTGCCCGGACCAATTTTCAGCTTTCAGTGCTCTCACACTTTAAACGGCAATTACTCCTATACATTTTTTGTCATTTTTTCACACCAATAAAGCTTTCTTTTGGTGGTATTTAATCACTACTGTGTTTTTTATTGTATGCGCTATAAATGAAAAAAGACCGGAAATTTGGAAAAAAAGGCACATTTGAAAGTAAGTGGCGGTTCACGCTAATGCGATGACATACATTGCATGTGATTCGCAGCACATTACTGTTCACCTCAAATGCGTTGTCTGAGTGATGCGATTTCAGCCATACTGAGTATGGCTGAAATCGCATCATATTCGGACCAAGCTCGCACGGGACCCTTTTTTGCGTCAAACCAGAATCAGATTGCATGGGTGTTCACACCTATGCAATCCAATTCATGTCTGAACTGTCAGTGCGGTATTTGAGCTGAAATGGGGGTGTCATTAATATTGTATTGACACTCCCAACTGTTCGTATATGGCAGTGTGAATGACCGTGCAAGTCGGGTGCGATGCGGGTACCCGCAGTGGATTGGCAGGGTTCTCACAAAGCACCAGTGGGAACCGGGCCTTTATGCCCCTTTCACACTTGTGCGACCCAATTTTACCGCAATTTTTGCCACAATTTTACCACAATTTTGACGCTTTTAGGGATCAGTATGACTTTGGTCCGACTTTGTTGCAACTTTGGCTCAATGAAAGCATATTACAAAGTCGTACAGAAGTAGTACAGAAATCACATATATATTATTCAGGTGTGATTTGCATGAGACTTTGAGGGTTTAACATTGACGTCTATGGACCTCAAGTTGCATCAAAGTTGGTCCAAAGTAATGCAGGGATTACTTTGAAGTCGGCACAACTTGAAAGTCGTACAGATATGAATGGTACTCATTGGAAATAATGGGGAACGACTTGTCATGGGACTTTGCAGTCCCAAATTGCAGGACAAATTGCACAAGTGTGAAAGGGTTCTTAAAAAGTCTACAAGCTATGGTGCTAATCATTGAAAATTGATTACACCTAAAGTACTGAAGGCCTATCTCATTTCTTGAGTCACTAACAAGCCAGGAAAGTACAAACCCCCCCAAATGACCCATTTTTGAAAAGTAGACTGTCCAAGGTATTTAGATGCATTGTGAGTTTTCATTTTTTCCCACAATTCTTTGCAAAATTTATTTTTTTCCCCCACAAAATTGGCATTGTAACAAGTTATTTCTCTCACATGGCATATGCTTTCTTGCAACTACACCCCAAAATACATTCTGCTACTCCTGATTATGGCGATACCACATGTGTGAGACTTTCACACAGCCTGGCCACATACAGAGCCCCAACATTGAAGTAGCACCTTCAGGCATTTTAGAAGCATAAATTACACATCATATAATCTATGAGACAAAATGAGTCTTTTGAACATGTCATTTTTTTCCAGAGGTTTTTTGGAAAATGTGGAAAAAAATTAAAAGCAAAAATGACACTCCAAAATACATTCTGCTGCTCCTCCTGAGTATGGAGACATGAGTGAGACTTTTACACAGCCTGGCCACATACAGAGGCCCAACATTGACGTAGCACTTTTAGGCATTTTAGAAGCATACATTACACATCTCATTTCTCAACCACCTATTACACTTTTGAAGGCCCCGGAGCACCAGGACAATGGAAACGCAGACAAAATGACCCCATTTTGGAAAGCAAACACCCCAACGTATAATCTATGAGGCATCATGAGTCTTTTGAACATGTCTTTTTTTTCCAGACATTTTTTGGAAAATGTGGGAAAAAATAAAAACATTTTTTTTCACAAAGTTGTCCATTTATAAGATATTTCCAACACATAACATGTACATAGCAAAACTAATACCCCAAAATACATTCTGCTACTCCTCCTGAGTATGGCAATACCACACGTGTGAAACTTTTACACAGCCTAACCACATACATAGCACCGTCAGGTGTTCTAGGGACACATAGCATGCACCTACCAATAATTACACCCCAACATACATTCTGCTGAGCTAAGGGTAAACTAAAGATTACCTGTGGTTTTAGTAGCACAGTTGTCCGCAGGAGGATAGCACTGGTCCAGGCAGCAGGCAGGGATTTGGTCAGGGACAGCGAACACAATTGTCCAGGCAACCGACAGGAATAATGTCCATAGTCAGTACAAGCAGCAGACAGGGATACTTTTCATATACAGTCCAGGATCAGTGCAGGCAGAGATATTGTCAACAGTGCCAAAATATTGGTCATAGTAGTAGGCAGAAACATGGACCATAGTACAGGTAGCAGGCATCGTTGTGGTCAGTTTGGGTGACAGGCAGAGGCATGATGGCAGTAAGTTCTATAGGCAGCAGACAGAAGTAGGGCCCACCCACATCTCTTTGAAGCCTGCAAGTCTCCAGACCTTATTTTGGGAGAGAGAAAACAAAAAAAAATGTTTTCTTCATCCAGAAAAACAATTCTGAAGCCCCTCAAATATGTGAGACCCCTGTGTTGTGAATCCCACTACTCCAGTAGCAGGGTACAAGATCAGTCCAAGAGGCAGGCAAAAAACATGGTCAAACAGTCCAGGGTCAGTTCCAAATCAGGCAGAGGTATGTACAGAATCGTTAGGCAGAAGCATGGTTGAATAACAGTTCAGGGTCAGTTCCAGATCAGGTAGGGGTATGTACAGAATCGGTAGGCAGAAGTGTGGTCGAATAACAAGCCAGGGTCAGTTCCGGAGCAGGCAGAGGTATGTACAAAGGTGGCAGGAAAAGGCATGGTTGAATAGCAATCCAGGGTCAGTTCAAGAGCAAGCAGTGGCATAAGGGGTGTGAATATAAATGGCAGGAACTGGGAATTGTGTTTAGCATAATTACTCATAATTTACTGAAGTATGGCAACAGCGGAAACATTCACCTATGCAAAGGCCTAGTTGGGAAGGGCACTGGGGACAGTAATAAGTGGTTTCTCTCCTAACTCCTCCACTGGTACACACCTTACATCTTTTCTGATGATTTTGGCCTGTTGGTTTGGGAGGGATTTTATCAGCAAAATGATGCTCGGAGAGTCTGGTAACCACATCGGATCTAATGTTTTCTGGTGGGCCATTCGGGAATAAAAGAGCAGTGATAATTTCCTCCTGGTAGCCAAGGAAGGGTTGGGGGTTTTTGGTGGAGTGCGGTAAATAACAAACAAGTTGTATATGGCCAATTGAAAAAAAAAATAATTGCTACTTTTTTGTACAATGATATGTCCGTCTTGGGGCAAGGTAGGGTTCCAGCATTTGGTTAAGTCGACTCCTCGCCATAAACAAATTGTACTCATGGATACAGATGGCCTTTTTGGATTGGGCCATTCCTTCTGGGGATCTCCACGTGGCTGCTATTGTGGATCGAAGACAGCGTGTAGACATCCCTTCTGTCCCTCCACTTCACAGCCAGAATTTCCTCATTCTGCAGACTCGCTGTCTCTCCTCTTCTTCGCTTCATGTTGACAAGCATTTGAGGAAAGCCCATTCTGTTCTTTCTTATGGTACCACATGCTGGAGTGTTTTTCCTGCGAAGGTTGCGGAACAGGTAAACTCGTTGTCTAGATACAAGTGGTAGCTTTTCTCCAGGAGTGAGCAAATGAGGTCCCAAACGACTCTCCTGCTTGAGCCTAAGTAGTCTGGGCAATTAGGTAGATGTAGCTGGGTGTCCTTCCCTTCGTACACTATGAAGGCATAATTGTACCCTGTGGCTTGGTCACATAGTTTATAGACTTTCACCCAATAGCGGGCCCTCTTGCTGGGGATAAATTGCCTGATTCCTAGCCTACCACTAAATTTAACAAGTGACTCATCCACGCATATGTGTTGGTCCGGGGTAAACATCTGGGGGCATATTTTAGAAAAGTAATTGAGTATTGGCCGAATTTTATAAAGTTTGTCATAATTTGTGCCATTTTGGGGAGGGCACTAGGTGTTATCATTGAAATGCAAGAACCTCATAATCGTGAGATATCTTGTCCTGGGCATTACCGCTGAGAAGAGCGGCATGAGGTGGGTGGACCAATAGGAGCACAGCTCTTTTTTTTTGGTGAGTCCCATGCATAATGTGAGGCCCAAAAAAGTCTTAAACTCCTCCACCGTTAGGTCTCTCCACTTAAAGGGATGTGAGTAGTAGGATGTTTGGTTACTTGCTATGAATTGATGTGCATACAGGTTCCACTGGGCCACAATTGATGCAAGCATGTCCTCCGTAAAAATTAATTGAAAAAAAAATGATTGGGGAAAAAAACTCTCCTTATCCACCTGGCCTCCTGGCTGGGTAGTGAAAGGGGGAATGTTAGCTTCTCCTGAATTAGGAGGAAGCCACAAGGGCTGCTGAAGGGAATAGGGAAGGCTAGCATGGGACCTAACCCTTTGGGACTTGCACCCCACTGGTACTTGGCCTTCCTTGCCGAGATACTGCAGGTGCTGGTGGCTGGCACTGTGGTGCTGGTGGATGGCACAGCAGAGCTGGTGGATGGCACAGCGGTGCTGGTGGATGTTACTGCTTCCTCACCAACACAACTTCGTCTGGCGGGTGGACTATATTCCTCCTCTGAGTCTGTCAGTGTTCCACTGCTTGAGACTGGCTTATAATTCACATCTGAATCTGAATTTGAAGAGGAATCTGCAGCAGAGAACTCCCCATTGCTCTCGTCGGCTGCAAGAATATTGTACCCCTCCTCAGCCGAAAAAAGATATTTTACCCATTGTTGATGATGAGCCTGCACAGATGTGCAACACTGATGGCACGTGACACTGATGACACGTGACACTGATGGTGCTTGTGACAGTGATGGCACTTGTGACAGTGATAGCTCTGGTGGTACTTATGACACAGTGACACTGATGGCAGTTATTGCACTGTGGCACTGATGACAGATGGCACTTTTGACATGTGGCACTGATGACAGACAGCACTGATGACACGTGACACTGATCACAGATGGCACCAAGGACACATGACACTTATGACAGTTTTGACACTGGCACTGATGACAGATGGTACTGATTGGCACTAATGGCACATGGCACTGATGGTGGGTGGCCCTGATGGGCATTTATGGCACTGGTGACACTGATGAAAGAAGGCACTGATGACAGGTGGCACTGATGGCACATGACACTGATATCATGTGGCACTGATGACAGGTTGCACTGATGAGCACTGTGGCGCCAATGGGCACTGTGACACTGATGGGTACTATTTGGGCACTTTGGACACGGAGTATACTGAGATTATTATCTCTCACTCACTTATTAGCAGCACAGGTCGCTCTCCCTCCTCACACGCAGTCTCTCTGCGAGGCGAGAAAGCCGTCAATGAGAGATGATCGCATATGTTTACATTTGAGATCATCTCTCATTGGACACACCGATCACTTGGTAAATGGCCACTGTGATTGGCCATTTACCATGATCTGGATGTTGTCCCGGCAATCAGGTCCGCGCTGTAGCCATCTTTCGGCTATAGTGCGGATGCGAATGGGTTAAAGAGTAAGTGAAGTCAAAATAAGAAACAGAAAAAATCAGCACAAGGGACATTACTTACAAATCAGTAGGATTCATCCCTTTTGCTGATGTCTCTTCTGTTAGCTGAAATCACTTAATAGAACTGATGGAGCTGTGACAGGCACTCATCAAGAGTTCCGCAATTTCTAACGATCTCAGCAATTTTTAGAAACTGTTCTATGAATAGAGTGGGCAGACCTTTCAATCATTTGCCTGTCCTCCATTAATTGTTTTTCACCTAAAGCTGAAGTTGCGGCTTTTACGAAACCATCTTCTTTTTGCCAGTAGCAGAACTAACTTTTTTGTGCATCCTGGGCTGACCTGTCAAAATGGCCAAAGACGGTGAACCCAGGAGAGGACTAGTCAAAGATGTTCGTGACCGAGCATTACGTAAAAGAGAAGATATGCTTAACTGCAGGGGAAGCTTTGGAAGAGAAGTGTGCCATAATGTGCGAATATGCTGTGGACATGCTTGTACATTATGGCCTCCACATGTCTGGAAAACTTAAAACAACATGTTTTTTCTCTTACTGCATGCTCAATGATGAACTCAGCTTGGCAATATTCTTCACCATAGGGTTATAGCACTTCCTTAAGGAGTAGCACACTAGGCTGAATAAAAATCACAGAACACTGCCTATGTGCAGTCCTTACTGGAGGCTAAACCCCCCACCCACTAAAGACCTCTCAGATTTTGTCTGTATTGTTGGATGGAGCAGCCTAAGGGAAATTCAGTCTTGATCCAGTCAGCCAACACCATGGTGTGGAGCTCCTTGTCCCTGGTTCCTTGGCAACTTGTATTCCTGGAGTGGGGAACAATGGCAGGCAAATTACCTAAGCCATCAAATTTTGCACCACTGAATGATCCTTACACAGAGGACTTCCTTCAGATATGCTAGCGGTGGGGTTCCACAAAAGTGGATTTCTGGCATCTTGTCTCAACAGAGGGCTATCCAGGTTCCCAGCGAGGATGATTGGTCCTTGGGCGGATGCGACAGATGCCTTGGTGTCGCCCTGGGACTGTTAAAGTCTCTTTTATGTCTTCCTTTATTTGGAGCTTCTGTGTTTCCTGCCAGGATGGGGGCCAAAGGCTTTCCAGTCATTCTTGTGGCTCTGGATTACCCTCGTTGGCCCTTGTTCGAAGCTGTGGTGCACTTGGTCACAGGCACTTCCTGGCTTCTTCCTCTCAGTAGGGCCTTCTTTCCCAAGAGCTGATGTTCTACCCTGCTTTCTTGCCTCTGACTTGTTGGCCTGGCACATGGAAACTGGGTCCTGAGAGTTGGGGGCTGTCTGTGTATATTTTCCAACTCTATTTGGGCGTGTGCATTTTTCTTCTCGTGGTATCTACCATCATAACTGGTGGGTCCATATTGTGTGATACAAGTATTAGGGTTTCCTCCACACACTGTCCTGTTGTCTTGGACTTTGTTCTAAAGGGTGTTAATTTGCTTCTGCCTAGAGTGTCATTATGGACAGAGGTTTTTAGTCCCTTGCATTTTTCTTTCTATGCCTTCTGTATATTCCTTGCTTCATGCCTTCATTCAGGCATTGACATGCAACTCCTGTGGTGCATTGTTCATGTTGCTATGTGACTTGGACCTGATTCTATTAGCTCTCCAGAGCCCTCTCTTGGCTGATGTTGGGGTCCTTCCTCTGTTGACTTTCCAAATGATTTTTTTTTTTTTTTTTTATGTCTATCCCTTCTGTGCCACATTGTTGACAGCAGTCCATGTTTGGCTGGCAGCTATTTCTGCTTCTTTTTTACATTGGCTAGACTGCTATTATTTAGGCCTATGCCATTCAGGGACTGACCCCCTCCCTTTTTCCTGTTGTAGAGTACGCCACTAGAGCTATTTGTGTGTATTGAGCTTCAGCTACTGGCATTGGTGTCTCAAGGTTTTTTTAATTATATATATACTGCATTTTTGTTATCAATTTTTGCAGTACTTGTTATGTATAAAAGTATGTTTATAAACTCTGAATCTGCACATTGTTTGGGGCCTATTCACATCTGACTTTTTTTGTGAGTTGTGTTAGGCATATGTTGCATTATACGCTTTCAAACTACAGTAACAAACTCTTCTACTATATATACCACCATAGCCAGCCGCTTTCTGTGAGGGGCAGATGTATGGGCTCAACCCGAGCCAGCCTGTGTGTGTCCATAGCCGCACAGCACAGCTCAGATATCGCCCCCACTCTCTGCCCACAGGATTTCATTGACAGCAGCAGGAGTCAATGGCCCTTGCTGCTGTTTCTGTGATCTGTGAATGCAAGAAAAAAAGCCGCTACAGAGGGGCACAGTGCTAAATCGACTCAGGACTACTGAGGTAAGTATTTAGGGGAGTGAGGGGGAGTGAGGGGGCGATACTCCTGGGTTCATCGACAGACACAACGCCTCCTTTAATCTTGACAATTGGGTTATTTGGCCTCTGCAGGAGTAGGACTAGGCAGAACATAAAACTTGGCTACGCCCCATGGGCTGTCCTCAGCTGGTATATAACCACCTCCCTGCTCTAGGTATTCAGTTTTTTTCTGTCTAGTCAGGAGTAAGGACCTAACTCCTTGCTGTGATCTTTTTGGTCCTAACAATTTTTGCTTTTTTCTCCTTCCGTGCATCTTTTTGCTTTTTCTCCTGGGAGATCTACAATCAACTGCTGGGCTGGGTGACGGGCTGGATAATCTGGATCCAGTGATCTCCCCCAGTTCAGCCAGCGAGTGTGTGCAGACCGCAACTACATGCTAGGTCGGCTGTGACATAGCCTCAATGGACGGAGGCTGGCCCGCGAGTTAAACGTCTCACAGGGTTGCATATGACTGGGCTCTGGTCCAAGTCACAGCGTCCCCCTGGCTGACAGCCCCTCAATTCTGTGGCGAGGGTCTTCTTTAGGAAGCAGCTAAATGAGGGGCTTTAGTCCTTCTATAAGGTGAGACAACCCATTTCTACAGTATTTTTCCTTTCATTTATTTCTTGGCTGTAGAAATCATATTCAAATCATTTGGATAAATGTTTTCCTGTTAACGATATAAGAAGATCCATGTTTGGTTAGTGCTGTCTCAATAAATGATGGTGATGACCATCTTACAGCTGGAAATGTTTGATTTGCTGATGTACACACCACATGATGAATAGCTGTTATGTTAACTGTGAAGTGTGCTCATTGGGATAATGCACATTTATTGATTGTGAAGGTAATTCTAGATAAAACTCATAAAACAATTCACTGAGTGTATCCCTAAACAGTACATCTGAGTGTTCAGGCATGAATAATAACCACATGTCTTTGTGATCTAGCCAACCATGAATCTAAGACACTGAAACAAATGGCAATCAATCACAGATTAAACTATGATGGTAGTTTATTGAGTGGATGTCAGATATTTAATGGATTGTCCCAGTATTGTTGATGCAAAAAGAAAGCAGCATTTCATGTCTGTGGTGTTTCAGGTGTGTTTGTCCCCTTGAATATCTAGTCAGACATTTTACCACTGTACAGCATTCCATGTGCATAAATGGGAGTTGAATGGGGCATTCTTATTGGTTTTACTGGTCATTAAATAGTACTTATAAATATTGATATATTTATTATTTGTACCAGATTATTCTCATTTGACCAGAATGGTTTAAAGATCTGGATGCCTTTAGTCACCTCAATACCTGAGATGACACTCCAGTTATTTAAAGTATATCTAAACCAAAAAAAAAATGGAGAATTATCAAAACATGTATGTTTTTATTGGTTAGAAGGGTTGTTAGGGTATCAGATGCATTAAGGTTATATAGTTTGGAGTAGAAGGTTGCAAACTGGTTTGCAATCTCTTTAGGGTTAGTGAGTTTCTTGCCTGTGTCACTTAGGATATGTGAAATTTTGGATTTTGTCTGTTGGTGCTTGTATTGTGTGGCTAAAAGGGAGCCAGAATTGTTGCCTTGGACATACCTGGTCATTTTAAGTTGTCTGAGGTAGAAGTCAAAGCTATAGCGCAGAGTGTCTCCTAACTCCTGGCACAGTGTTTTTAAGATAGCAACAACTTGTTGGGAGGGGTTAGATTTGTTGGCTTGCTCTAGAAAGTTGAGTGATCTTGGCATTCCAAATTTTTTTTCTCGTGAGCTCCTATTTTTATCAGTGTCCCTCTCAAAAAGGTATTGTGAGCATTCTAGAGAACATAGAGATGGCTCACAGAGCCTTTGTTTTCTTTAAAACAGGTCTCAATCTAATAACGCAATCTACTCTTTGTGTGGAGATCAGGCTATGAGAGAGGTATTTAGCCTCCATATTTTCCCAGTAGGTATAGTGGGGGTAGTAAAAATTTTCATACTAATTGGCGTGTGGTCCGACCAAGTTATCAAGCCAATTTGGTACCTGAGCTTGTTTGTAGAGTGGCTGAATCGGTTAAGAAGAGATTCTTAGGCAAGATGTTTGAGTGTTGGAGTAAAAGTTATAATCTTTTTCCTCGTTGTGGTGACACCTCCATAGATCATATACATCTTTCCTATCTTTAAAAGAAGACTGTGCACATGAATGTCTTGAGGTGTTAGTGGTGTCTAGGGAACGGTCTATAATATTGTTGAAATCTCCACAGATAATATGGTGGGATCTCCTAAGGGGTTGTATTTTGTGCATGAGATCTTTGTAAAACCAGTTCTGACACTTGTTGGGAGAGTAAATGTTGGCTAATGTGATGTAACAATCGTTGTTAATGGCAGATATGATCAGATAGTCCCTGTTAGGGTCAATTTCAATGTTTCCAAGCTTGAAGGCAAGGGAAGCTCTAACAGCTAGCATAACTCCAACCACCTTTTTAGGGACATTAGCAAAGAAGTATTGGGTGAATTATTTGTGGGAGCATTTTGGAAAATGTCTAGCTGAGGAATGTGTTTCTTGGACACATACAATATCTGTTTATTGGGATAGGGCCTCTTTCCATAGTGTATTGCTTTTTAAAGGTGAATTCTGGCCATTTGCTTTAATTGAAGTTATGGTGTATGCCATGATGGGGCATAGAGAGATGCCTAAGAGTGTATGATAAGATTATACCCTTTGGTACTCCGAGTGTCCAGTACACATATATTATGGAGAGAAATGCAAATTGGTGTACAAGGTTTTTCCTTTAATAGAGAAAAAAAAAAAAACAAGGCAAATACAAAAGGAAAAAAAAATGCAATTGACACATTATTAACAGTGTAAATAGCAAATAATACTATCATATTATAATCTATAGGTGTGCTTAGCACCCTATGCAAAACAGAGGTGACAAGTAGTAAGGGTAACGATGAACCACCACTGGGACATTTTTGTGGCTGATTAACAGAGAACAGGTAATTTCTGGAACAACAGAGCCACTAATCAGTATTACAAAGAAGAGTATATTATGATGTATGATGTTTGGTAGGGTGTGGCTCAGAGTGTCTCTGGGAAGGTAGGCTATGTGAAGGAGAGAGTGGGAGAGCCTTTGATGCCCCAGTTAAGGCTTTTTATACCATCTTTAGGGGAGGCAACCGTGGTAGAGTGATCTTGATATGTGACAATGAGCTTAGCTGCAATGCCCCACTTGTAGGGAATGTTTCGGTCTCAGAGGACAAAGGCAACTGTGGCAAATTATTTCCTGCATTGAGCAGTAGCTGCAGATATGTCAGCATATAGAGAGATACCTGTGTAGGGAGCTGGGAGACACTGTGAGGTTCTGGCTGCTCTGAGGATCTGATGTGCCAATACATCACGAGGAACATCATTAGTTAGGTAGGCTGGCTTAGGAAGTCTGTGGGCTTGATCTATGGTGAGATGTGGGAGCAATTTTAGAAATAGATGATGTAGATATGTATTTATGTCAGCAGGTTTAATGTTCTCAGGTATGCCACAAAATGTAATGTTATTACGGCACAACCTATTTTCAAGGTCCGCCATCTTTACTTGCAGGTATCAGAGCTCTTGTGACTACTGCTCGAATGCAGAGACAATGTCGCTTGTCAGCTATGTTAACACGCTCTTCAATGTGGTCTACTCATAGTAAGATGAGAAATCGAGGAGCAGAGTTCTCTCTGAATTTCTTTGTGGAGTGAGAGCAGCATAAGTTTTAGTGTGTGCTCAGATGCAGGCTGGCCACTAGTAGGAAGAGCTGCCAGTTGATTCCTGAATGTCTTCCTCAAAGTGGGGTTGTGGGGGAGGGGAACATATTTGTTTTTTTATAGAGAAGGGCCTTATCAGGGGATTAATTTGGTGTAGGTGGAGGCCGCTTACCTCTGTCAGAGAGCTGTGAGAGAGAGGAGTCCATAGCCGTGGCGCGGGGCGGATAATTTCTCCCTCATGGTATGGTTGCCCACCGGTTCCGCAGTTACTGCACTGTGTGCTGGGGTGTGTGTCACCCGTGACCACTGCTGCTGGAGGCTGCCTAGGGTTGGTGTGGAGTTAAGCTGCCCGTGTATGTGGCGATTTCAGTCTGCTGCTCGTTCTCTCTCTCTGGAGTGTCAGGAGTGAGAGCACTGCCAGGTGAGGTGTGTTTCACCTGTTTCCGTCGCCGCTGTGAGCTGCTGTGTACCAAGCTGCATGATCAAGCAGCCATCTCGGCCCACCGCTTGGCCAAGTCCCTCGCATCTCAGGCTGCATCTTTATCCCCAGAGAGAGATATATTCTCCTCTCAGTCTGACTTGGATAAGGTGCTCTGTAGCATTGCCCTCAGCCAGGGAAGCATAGAAGATAGGTCTCCTCTCACACCTATTGTCCCGGCCGCTCTGCCACCATTAGAGTACTCGGGGAACCCTATCCTCTTGGGGAGATTTTCCTTGCTCCTAGACAAAGGCCTAGAAAAGGCAAGTAAGCACATAACTTCTGGACTGAAACATGAGTTCCAGGAACTGGGCTCCCGTATAGGGATACAAAGTGCACACTTACAAGACAATTTAGTAAAAAATATAATCAAATAGTGGTGTTTGGAGTCACACAATGTGGAGCCTTTTGTCTTTGCACATATTCCCCACCCTTTGACTACAACATTTGGACCCTGTGGACTCCATCTGCTAACACGTGGAACAGACGCAAGCCATCCATTGATCCTGGGACCCTACTACAATTGATTCCACAATGGGGTATATCCTCTTACCAGCCTGATTGACCCACTAGCCATACGGATATGTGTGTCCATCATATCTGGTAAGCGCACAATCTTACCACTTCAGCTTTTTGGTTACACAGATGGTTTTATGATTGGATTTTCATCATACGCATGTACAGTATATGATCATCGCTGGTTCATTGTTATCACCCATCTTTTCAGAGTTACACCGGTGATTTTTCTTTTATTGATTGCACTTAAATCACTTCTGTTACTTTATTTGGGTCATGTCCAAGACCCCACATATGAACTTAGGAATGGACATTTATTTATAGGTTGTTTAACCTATATTTACTATAAACTAACTTTGATCATAGCGCTGCACTTATTTTCTTATTTTGTATTGTATATGTCTAGTGGAGTGGTAGCTGCTCACTTGTCCTTTTGCACATTTTTTTTTTACATATCCCGTATAGGGTCCCTTGAAACTTCACTTGATGAAACCATTAACAGAACCAACCAAAACACTGTATTGAGGATCTACACAAGTGGTTGGATGAAGCTTTAAATAAGATTGATGATCTGTAAAATTGGTCCCACTGTTATAACTTCAGGGTCTGTGGGATTCCTGAATCTTTTACAGATTCTGAAGCTATAATTAAGGAAATAATTTCACATCTTATCCCGGACATACCCTCCCCCTGGCTGGAGTTGGATAGACCCAATAGGGCCCTGATGACACCCTGGGCTGATGAATTGCCACAAGACATTATAGAGACATTATTATGTAGTTAAAAAGTGAGTAATGGCCAGAGCAAGAGAAATTGCTGACCTGAAGCTGCAAGATCATCAGCTACTGTCCAAAAGTGCAGGGCATTGAAACCCCTGTTGCAAACAATCATTGCCAAGAGTATAAAACACTACTGTCCTTTCCTTTTCAAATGAACTTTACCTTGCGTAACAAAAAGCATTCTTTCTCTACATTCCTTGAAGGTGAAGCTTTACTGAAAAAAAAAAAATGGGCCTTCTTTCAGCTGAGTCGGAGGTATCCCCCTAAACCCCACAACTCAAATTTCCTGCTAACAGGCTCTCACAGACCCCTTTATCTCCGGTGTGACATTCCACCAGAAGTAAAGCCAAGCTCAAGGCAAGACCCCTATGAGGACCACAACTGCCATATGGTCTTCTTTGGATGTTGCAAGTTCTTCTTCTCTTTACTACTTTCCCCAGTTAATCCTAGGGCTGGATCACAGTTGTAGCATCTATGATGGTTCCTGACTTTTCGCTATATTCAGTGAGAAAGGAAACACCTGTTGGCTCGACCTAGACTCATTTCATTACTCACTTTCTACGTACTCTATGTAAGGACCAGACATAACTATCAGGACTTTATTTGAAAATAAATGCCTGCACGGTCCTGAAACACAGAGAGATTTCAGAATTATATGTTCTGTTTACTAGCCAACGTAACAAGCCTTCCTACCAAAAGGCATGGGACCTGGGTGAGGCTTTAGAGGAGGAGGTGGAGCTACAGTGGTCAATCATGGTGCATAGAGAAAAACTCCATACCTCCCTAGTGGAAGCAAACTATAAGGCACTGTCTTGATGGTACCATGCACCGGCGAGGATTATGTAAGGAGTATTAAATTAATTTCAGTTAGCCTGCTCAATACTTTACTCTTCTGTTCACTGACAGACACAGCCTTCGTATGACACGTGGGGTTATGCTCATATTACTAGGAGTAGACTAGGCAAAAATAAAACAAAAGCATAGGTTGGCCCCTCCCAGGGGGCCGTCCTCACCTTAACATATAATCCCCCTGCTCTGCATAACACATCCATTTTAAATTGCCTAGTGCAAGGAGTAAACCTGGTTCCCTATGGGATCTGCGGTCTCCTGAAGAGTTTTTCTGATGAAGACTGCTATCAAGAAGCTGGCTGGTGGTATAGATGATATCTAGAATCCGAAAACTTTCCCCAGTCCGGCCGACACTATGCGAGCTACCCTTAGCGGGGGCCCGCCGCATAGTGCCCGTTCCGTGCATGTGGCCAGTGTCTAAAACCCACTAGAGCCCAGTGACTGGTTTTGTTCCTCTCCAGGGGCCTGGCCAGCAGCATGCCTCTCTATGAGGAGGTAAGTCTGCTCCGGGTGGCTACCCGCTGCGCCCGTCGGATTGGTGAGTTGACCCCTCTTCCGTCCTAGGGGCGCGGAGAGTGGGCACCTGGGCAGCTTCTGTGGTAGCCGGTGGGGGTCCGTTAGTGGGGACACACTGGGTGGTACCCCTTTGAGGATTGTCTCCCGTTCCCCCCTTGTTTTGGTCAGTGACCCGAGATCACCCAAAATCT
>BLSH010414487.1:1043445-1071782 GCA_018402905.1 Glandirana rugosa | reverse complement strand
CATATGTGAACCATCAGGAACAAGAAGCTTGGCAGCAGCCGTGGAGGCGGCTCTGATCTTTTGGTGGGCAGAACTTCACGTGCCAGCTCTCTCTGCAATCTACATCCCAGGCATGGAAAACTGGCAGGCAGACTTTCTCAGCCGCCGGACTCTGGATCAGGGGGAATGGTCCCTACATCTAGAAGTGTTACGCCAGATTTGCCTCACATGGGGCACGCCAGAGGTGGACCTCATGGCCTCCAGGTTCAATGACAAGGTACAGACCTTTGTGTGCAGAACACAAGATCCGTTGGCGGTTGCCTCGGACACACTGGTAGCGCTCTGGGGTCGGTATGGCTTCTGTACATCTTTCCTCCTCTAAAGCTTCTACCGCAGGTTCTGCACAGGATAGAAGCAGAGGGAATCCTGACAATCCTGGTAGCTCTGGATTGGCCTTGGCGTCCTTGGTACGCCGACATCGTACGGATTGTGACAGATGTTCCGTGGCGTCTTCCACTTCGCGAAGACCTACTGTCTCAGGGGCCCATCTTGCACACTGCTTTACCCTCGCTGGCTTTGACGGCTTGGCTATTCAGTCCCAGGTGTTGAGGGATAGGGGTGTCTCGGACTCTGTGATCCCTACTATGATTGAAGCACGTAAAGGTACCTCACGTATGATTTATCATAGGACCTGGACGGCCCATATTACCTGGTGCGAGGCAGGGGGTTGGAACCCCCGCTCTTATAGAGTATCCAGAGTACTGGCATCTTTACAGCAAGGTCTGGACAAGAACCTGACATTAAGTATGCTTAAGGGTCAGATTTCGGCCCTGGCGGTTCTTTTTCAATGGCCCTTGGCGTCTCATTCATTGATCCGTACATTTGTACAGGGGGTACGTCATGTGGCTGTGCTGCAGAAGCCACCATATGAAAAGATTAGGGACATTCCCTTGCGTCTGTTGTCACAGAAAGTGGCTTTTCTGGTTGCTGTCACATCCGCTAGGCGGGTGTCTGAGTTAGCAGCGTTATCCTGCAAGTCACCTTACTTGGTCCTTTAAAAGGGCAAGGCGGTTTTGCAACCTTCCCCTTCATTTTTACCGAAGGTGGTTTCTTCTTTTCATTTAAATGAGGATATTGTTCTTCCCTCATTGTGCCCGCACCCGTCACATCCCAAAGAAGTTGAACTGCATTCTTTGGATGTGGTGAGGGCTTTGCAGGTGTATTTGATTTTTACAGCTTCTTTTCGGAAGTCTGATTGTTTATTTGTGCTGACGGAAGGGTCACACAAAGGTATGGCGGCCTCATCAGCTACCATTTCTCGTTGGATAAGGAAGACCGCGACTCATGCATATGAGATTCGGGTCACGGTTCCCCCGTTTCCAGTTACGGCTCATTCCACCAGGGCAGTTAGTACTTCCTGGGCGTTTAGACACCAGGCCTCAGTGTCTCAGGTGTACAAAGCGGCTACTTGGGCCTCAGTGCACACGTTTACTAAGTTTTACAAAATTTATGTTTCAGCATCTTCGGATGCTGCCTTTGGCCGCAAAGTATTACAAGCGGCAGTGTAGGCGCGATTAGCGCCGCCTGAGAGGGCTTTTTCTTTTGGGTACAGTTGTTATAGTTTGCCCACCCCTCTTGATTGGCACAGCTTCGGGACGTCCTCACGTGTCATAAGAAGGCTGCGTCTGTCAGTGAACGGAAGAGTAAAAGGGATTTTATTATAACTTACCGTAAAATCCCTTTCTCTGAGTTCACTGACAGACGCAGCACCCACCCCTCTGTGTTGAGTTTGTACGGCTTGTTACGAACTGATGTGCTATGCAGAGCAGGGGGATTATATGCTAAAGTAAGGACGGCCCCCTGTGAGGGGCCAATCTATGCTTTTGTTTTATTTTTGCCTAGTCTACTCCTAGTAATATGAGCATAACCCCACGTGTCATAAGAAGGCTGCGTCTGTCAGTGAACTCAGTCACTGATTTGAATATCTTTTAGTGCATGACGTATTTGAAGGTACTGGTAAAATGAAGTACGGGGAAGCTGATAGGATGAGGAAAGGTCTTGGAAGGAGCAGAATACCTTGTGGGCGTATAAATGCCCCACTGTGGTGATTCCTGCCGAGGTCCATTTTTGGATGTTGAGGTCCGGTATTCATTTTCCCAGGGAGGATAGTGGGATGAGACCCAGGGTATTTTGGGACAGTTGGTAGTTGCTATGTTCCTAAGCGAAGACCATACTGTGTGGGTTGCATTAATGGTGTCCAGAAAGTGTCTCTGGGGATGGGGATGAAGGATCAAGGCACCTAGGTAGGCTTTCAAGTCTTGTTGTAAGATCTCTTTGTCAAGTTGTAGCTTGGGTGAAGAGGAGTTGGGGGACCACCATGTTCTGGAGTGGTTTAAGATGCTGGCTTTGTAGTAAAAGGAGATGTTCGGGGCCCCCATTCCGCTAAATTTAACCGGGCGGAGGAGGTATATTGTTTTGAATCTGGGGCGTTTCCCTTGCCAAATTGTGTTACTAATAATAGATTGTAGCTTCTTCAGATGAGTTGTAAGAAAAGGTATTGGAAGGGTGCGGAAGAGGTATAGAATGTGAGGTAGGATAAACATCTTTACTAAGGCGATGCGGCCTGTCCATGAAGGTGTTATCTTTTGAACTGAAGAGGAGATGCTGTAGATTTTCGATATCAGTGCATTGTAGTTAGTGTGGAACATATTAGAGCCTGGTGTGGTCAATTGGATCCCAAGATATTGAAGAGAGGATGCTGGAGCCCACGAGAAAGGGGTAAATTTAGAAATATATTGTTTAGTAAGAGGGGGTAAGTTGATGGGGAGCATTTGACATTTATTATGATTTAATTTATAGAGCGAGAGCGTGCTGAAGTGATCTAGAAGATGAGTTAAGTGCGGGAGAGTGAGAAGGGGATTTGTAAGGAAGAGAATCACATCGTCAGCATATAGGCCTATTTTATGTTGAGAGTTACCTATTTGTATACCGGTAATTGAGGGGTTGGATCGGATATGTTCTCTATAGGCTCTTTTTTTATAAACATATTGGTCTATCTAAATATGTAACTCAAGACAATGTGGTGGCTCCATAGAATTCTGCAAGTCAAGCAATCACTCTGAAAAGGAGAAAGTGAATACAGTATTCAGGGGACCATGTGAAACTTCAGTAACAGCTATCTTTAAAACATGATGAAGCTGTACACAATTTAGTTCTTGAGGTCAGCTGCCAAAATTGTTTATTATAACTTCAAATGAGAGGTATAGCCAAAGCTTTTTTTGTACTTCTATGGTTTACAGTAGTACAGTTCGTTCTGCACTCCTGTGACCCATTTTCAGCTGACAGCAGCCTAAAGCCCGCTGTCTGCTGACATCACAGATCTGGTCCAAGCTCTGAATAGATCCCTACCATATGGTTGGGATCCACCCAGATGCCTGCCTGGACCAGCAGCTGGCTCAGCCTCTCAACAAGCTGCTGAGAGGCTGAACGAGCCTTTCCTGCCACTCCACAGCCCAGCGTTCCAGTGAACAGTCCCCAGCTCTCATCATCTTGAAGACTGAGAGCTCAGCGATTAGCAATGTTTGAGCTCTCAGTTCTCGGTCTAAGGGCCGGCGGTGGATAGGTGCGGTATTGGACCAATGTTGCATTCACCTAGGTGAGTATTAGTTTTGTTTTTTATCATTTTTTTTTTTTTTTTTTTTTGTGAAACCCAAATGTCTCTTTTAAGTAAACAGAGCCAAGGTCAGTATGGTTTAAAAAATGGGTGGTGCGGAGCGTCTGGTATGGACGTGTGAGCCCAGAGCTCTGCACTGACTCAGCCAACTGGGTCCTTTACAGCAAGAATCGGAGCCAGTATTGTTCCTGGCCGGTTCTCAAGAGCACAGCTAGACCGGGGGACTTTCTTGGAGCCGAGCGTTACCCGACCGCGGCACCCGCGATTGGCCTTTCATTTACGCGAGGCCGTTGCTTGGGCTTACGCGGCGGACAGCAAGTCCCAGGAGAGGGGTAAGGGGGACTGAAGGAGCCCATACTCTTCTCAGTGGGGGTCCGGAGACTCCCCTGTAGATAAAGGGGTCACCTGGATGGTTTGGAGAGCCTCTATGGTGGATAAGCAACCACACTAAGCAGCGCTTCAGGCCTACCTTTACCTGAACTGATCTACACAGACCTTGCTGTGGTACACAGAGCCTGGGGACCCAGTATCTCTTTTTTATATATCGCATGGACAGCAGTTTATATAAGTCATATAAGAAGTACATGATTAATTTGCATTGAAAGGCTTAGTTATTATGGAGAAAGGGGCAGTCAGAAGGGACTTATCTCGCCAGCCGGGCTTCACTGATCCAGCCCGTAAAGCAGACCCTATTGCCTTGAGTTCGCCGCAGGCGACAGTTGATAGAGAAGACGACATGGAAGCAGGGCCAGAGGGGGGTCACAAAATAATTCCTCACCCGGGCCCCTTCCAGGAACTCAACTACCAGCCCAGACCCTTTCTCCAACCTCCACTATTTCACTTTTGGAAAGGACGCTAGAAGAACTGCTAACAACCCCACTTAAGGACTAAGCAGCGGGTAATTTTCCTATGGTCTCTCCCGGTAACCTCTCCCCCGCTCTGCATGCTGATTTCCAGATGATGATGGGGGTTTTTTTCAAAGATGCTCTCTAAAGGTTTGGCCCAAACAGCCTCTCAAATAACGGTTATTCAAACGGATCTCCAAAACCTGGGTTCCAGGATTGAGGCTATTGAACACAAAACAGAACAAACGGTCGCAAGGGCTAATCAGAACACAGCACATGTCCAGGATCTTCAAGACCAGCTAGAAACAGCACTCTCTAAAATAGACGACCTGGAAAACCGCTCAAGGAGATACAATTTCCGGATTAGGGGTCTCCCGGAGAGCATTACAGATATCCGAGTAGCAGTCACTGAGTTTGTCAAAGATATCATTCCGGACATTCCATAACATCGTCTGGAGCTAGACAGAGCACACAGGGCGTTACATCCCCCTCGCTCTGACGTATTGCCCAGAGACATAGTTGTGAAACCCCATTTTTACAGTGTGAAAGAGGAGATCATGAAAGCTTTTAGGAATTCTCCCCATTTGTCCATTCAAGGACATCCTATCCAAATATTTGCGGACCTATCACCTTCTACCATTCGAAAAAGGAGATCCATGAAACCTCTTCTAGAGGTCCTCCAGAAGTCGTCTATCAAATATCGGTGGTCCTTTCCTTTCCGCCTTTCCTTTATATACAAAAGCAGGACTCATGGTTTCTCCACTTTTCCAGAGGGAGAACATCTCTTGTTACGTCTTGACCTCATTTCACAGGGTTCCTTTGTGGTGCTGTCCAACAAAGCTGCGGGACCCTCCAAGAGACCCTAAGAGGTCCCTAACCGGGGGATCAAAGTTTTTGGGCTTATTGTGGCCTTTAACTCTTTGCACTGTTAAGTGCTCTCACGTTTTGTTCTTCTGAGTGACTGCTACACAAATCTGTTCTTAGTTGCTATCCAGTTTATTTGGAGGATAGGTTTGTATGTTTAAAGAGCCCATAGGGCCATGGCCCTCAATTTGTTACCAATATTCATTAAGGTCAGCAGAGTCAGGGGCAGGAGGGGAGGGCTGGGTCTCTTTGGGAGGGCTGGACTTCCCTCCGGCTCCCTTGGTAGGTGATCTCCCTTTGATATCCACAGAGGCCACTCTTGATAGCTCACCTCTGTGCAAAATTTTTGAGGGTTTGATTAAGAGTTTAGTTTATTTTTAGTTTTGGGGTTTGGCTGAGGCGGTTGCTTGGCACCTCCCGCTGCTTTGGGGAACCGTATGCGGGTACTCCCCAGGTCAGGGGTAGTTCTGCCGGTAAGGCAGATACAAATTGATCCTTGTCCGTCTTTGGGGGTGTAACTTTTTCCCCCCAATGCCGGACTCCAGAGATATTGGGAGGTGAGGCTTCATCTCCCCCCTCTGCTTCGTTCTTGTTTCCTATTTCCATTTCTGATATTTTCCTCTTTTTCCTTCTTAACCTCTTTCTTCCCTCCTAGGCACCAGGGACACGGTGATGCTGCTGAGGTACAGTGGACATTTTCTATTTGCTCCATATTTGTTTGGTCTCCTAGTAAACGCATATGGATACAGGTAGGTCCTGTCTCAGTGATGCATAGTTCTCCACTCCTATATCATGACCATGTCTGTTATTCCTGCAGGGAAACTTATTGTCGCTACACACAATGTACAAGGTCTTAACTCCCCAATGAAGAGGAAGAACTATTTCTCAGCTGCCCACTCCCAGCATGTTGATGTGATTATGCTGCAGGAAACACACTTTCCAGGGCAGTTTAACCCTAAGTTTGTCCATTCTAAATACCCCCTATTTTTCCTGGCTAACGCTTCTGATAAGACTAGGGGGGTGGGGGTGTTTTTTGCCAAACATATAGCATTCTCACCTCGTGAAAGAGATCAAGGGTAGGTTTATTTTAGTATCGGGGGACCTGGGGGGTGTAACCTTTACTTTTATCTCTTAATTTGCCCCAAACCAGGGACAAGCAAAAATTTTTCAAACAATGTTTAAGCTTCTCTCCCCTCATCTGGAAGGGACTGTGATAATGGGGGGTGACTCGAACTTGGCGTTTGATCAATCGCTGGACAATTCTGGGGGTATTAAATCCAGGCTCCTCCGCCCAACAAAACATAGCCTCAAACTTGCGAAACTCCTCTATAATTTAGGGCTAGTTGATATATGGAGGGAATGTAACCCCAGAGTTAAAGATTACACTCATTACTCTGCCCCCATCAGAGCTTGGCAAGAATAGATCACATCTTTACTCCAGCCTCTATCATCCCCTGGATTTCTAAAGCCTATATAAGAGAATCTCCCCTGTCGGATCACTCGCTAGTCATAATACATGTTAAAACGGCCTTGGACCAAAGAGGGAAACCTCCATGGCGATTGAACGAATCATTGTTTAACAACCCAGTACACTGTACGCTTCTTGAGAAAGAACTCAAGGAATATTTTCAGCTAAATGACAATGGAGAAGTTTCTCCCTCGACACTCTGGGAGGCTCACAAGGGGGTGATGAGAGGCAGGATTATGCAGCTTTCAGCTAGGCTGGAAAGGGAGAGGAAGAGTGACATTGAGAGATTAGAGAGGGACTTCCAGGCAATTTCTAAGGCTCATAAGAAGAACCCAACTCCCCATTCTAAGGCGCAGCTAGAAGCAGGTAGGGTGGCCCTTAACCTTGTCTTGACCACCAAAACTGAGAGACAAATCCAATGGTCCAGAGCCCATTTCTATATGCAAAAAGACCAAATAGGTCCTAGACTGGCTGCCAGGCTGTCCCCCAGGTTTCGGTCATTTTCTTTCCCAAAGATCAGTGATGAAGCGGGGGACTTAACCCAAAACCCCCTGAGGATCACGAGTACATTTCAGAAATATTATGCTAGCCTTTATGAAAAGGAGCATATATCCCCTCTCCCTTCCCAAGACACTTTTCGAAATAGATTTTCTCTTCCTAAACTTGCCACCGAACACAGGGATTCCCTGGAACAACCATTCACAGAAACGGAAATTCTGGAAGTAATTAAAAACCTCAAGAAGGGCTCTGCTCCCAGGCCTGATCGTTTTTCCACAGGCTATTATAAAACTTTTGGCCCCACCGTTGCCCCCTTTCTGGCCAAACTTTTTAATTCCTTGCAGGATGGGTCTAAGCTCCAGAAGGAAGATAATCTAGCATTTGTCTCAGTTATTCCCAGACCGGGTAAAGATCCATCGAATGTTCGCAATTATAGACCCATCTCGTTAATTAATACCGACCTAAAAATCCTGACTAAAATCATGGCTAATAGACTGTCTAAATGTATCAGTAAATACATTCATAGAGATCAAGTGGGTTTCATCCCAGGCAGACAAGGTTCGGATCAGATGCGAAGAGCGGTTGATATTATCTCGCTCCTTAACTCTAACTGGGATGGAGGACCACTTCAAGAAGGATATATATTGTCAGTAGATCTGCAAAAAGCATTTGATTCTGTTAGTTGGTCTTTCTTGTTTGAAATCTTGTCCAGATGGGGCTTTGGCCCTAAATTTATCCAGATTCTAAGAGCGCTATACTCTAACCCTAGCGCTCAGGTTAAATTGCAAAACTGTTTCTCGGAGCCATTCCATATTGCTAAAGGGACCAGACAGGGATACCCTCTCTCTCCCTCGATTTTCGCAATGTCGATTGAATCACTGGCAATCGCTGTCAGAGAAAACCCTGATATTCAGGGAGTGCAGTGTGGTGGGCAAACACATAAATGTGCTCTGTTCGCAGATGACTTGCTCTTATTCATTACTTCACCCCTCTCCTCTACCCCCTGTATTATAAAACTGCTGCAAGAATTTGGGAAAATCTCTGGGCTGCATGTACATTGGTCTAAATCAGCGGCCCTAAATATCTCCTCTCTGGCCCCCACCGTCCAGAAACTCAGGGAACTCTATACGTTTTCTTGGAGTCCTGACTATATTCCCTATCTGGGGGTAAGCCTGGTAGCTAATTTCAAACACTTATACAAAATGAATTACCCTCCATTGTTTCGGAAGCTTACTGAAGACCTCTCCAGATGGGACCAGGAGGGTCTTTCATGGCTTGGTAGAATAAATGCAGTAAAGATGACATTACTCCCCAGAGTCCTGTACTATTTCAGATCCCTCCCAATCCCTCTGAAGAAACAGCAATTACAAAGTTTGCAATCACATATAACTAAGTTCATCTGGGGAGGGAAGGGTTATAGGTGTCAAACCAATGTTCTTTATAGGAAAGGTTCCCAAGGAGGTCTAGCACTCCCTTGCCTATTTGAATATTGCCAAGCTGCCCAATTAGCACTGTTTTCAGTTATTTATATCAGGGGGAAAGACCTGACTGGGTTTCGATGGAGAGGCAATCGGTACCGCAAAATACTATTGATTTTCTAGTGGATGTTCCCGGCATGTCGAGACCCCCAATCCTTGCACCTACCCTCTCTCACTCCATGTCCCTCTGCGATTCCATACTTAAACCACCCCTATTGATATCTCACCTTTTCCCCCTCAATCATTTGTTCAGTAATCCTCAATTTCCCCCGGGCCTTGAAATCCAGGCCTTCCATTGGTGGGCAAATAAAGGATTATTCCGCATCAGACACTTCTTTACTTCCACGGGCCGTATCTCTTTCATATTGTGTTAATAAACTAGATATGCCACTTTCCGAGAAATGTCGCTTCCAACAAATATATCATTTCTTGGCCTCTCTTTTGGAGGTCCAGAAATGACCCCGCAGGCATCACCCCATATGAGAGGTGATGCTCTGAGCTGCAGGAACAAAAAGGGGGATCTCATTAATCTATACATCACTGATAGACAGTCCTACTAAGCCCCCTTATGTGTGTAAATGGGAACAGGGCCTCTCTGTGGTTTGGGATGTGGATAAGTGGAGCCCCATGTTTCAGAGATCCCTCAAAGGGATGATAAATATTGCCTTAAAGGAAGCCAATTTTAAGGTCTTCATGCGCTGGTATCTTGTCACGTCAAGATTGGCGGCTATGTTTCCGAATGCTTCAGATCTTTGCTTCCGGGGCTGTGACCTTACGGGCTCATTTGTCCATGTCTGGTGGGAATGCCCCCGCATCCGAGGTTTCTGGAATATAATCTTTCACCTCCTAAGAAGGATTTCGGGACAGGCGATCCTCCAAAGCCCAGAGACGGCCCTTCTCAACGCTAGACCGGATGGGCTTCCCAAGTCCCTCTTTAAACTGATTAATTTTATCCTACTGGGAACTAAAATTATGATAGCCAGGGCGTGGAAGCGTCCCTCGGTCTCTTTCTATGCGGCCAAACAAAAAGTTTCTTGGGTTATGACACATGAGAGGCTTGCCAATATAATCCTCGACTCTTCGCCTAAATTTGATTTAATCTGGGAACCTTGGAAGAAATACCTCAACCTGCCTGTATGATATTTCAAATGTCTTATCACTATACTATTCGCCATGGTGCCATTCTTCACTTTACTCACCTCGTTTTATTCTCTATTTTCCCTTCTGTCCTAGCTTTCTCCCTATTCTATAGTAGATAATTTTTTCTTTACCATTGTGACTCTAACCATGCAGTTTGTGTTTGACCAGCCCAAACTAGCTCCTGGTCTAGGTTCAGACATTAGGGCATGTCCCTCTTAATTCTGAGTGTTTAGTCAGGGGCTGTAGTGCAGTACAGTTTTATGGTGGCCCTAATCTTTTGGGTCTCTTTAAGAGTAGCATTGGTTTTCAGGGCTTCTATGGTCGTACAGATTACTTTTTGGTATGGAAAGTTGCGTTTCATTCCTAAGACTGTGGGGGGACTCCTATTGCCTGGTTACCACCTCAATGTCACTTGACTCATAGCTTGCTCCCTTTAGGGGTGGGTTCTGGGACATCCGGGATTGGGGGTAGTGGAAGGGAAAGCAAACTTTGATGTATTCTTTACGGTCTTTTCAGGTCAATAGTTTGTTTCTGTTTTCCATGCACTGTACATTGTTTCCTAGTTGGCCCTGCAAGGCCGAAGTATACTCTATTGTACTCGCTATTTTGGTTGAGTCCTAAATGAATACTAGGATGTTGGTTTGTTTATCTTTCCTGTACAAAAATTCAATAAAAACTATTAAAACAAAAAAAAAAAGGGTTGTAACGCATGAGCAACTATATTGCAGCTTCCTAGTCCTTGGTGTGGTGGCTGCATTACTTTTCATCTTTCAAGCTTCCTGTGCTTTATTTTCTGGCAAAAACAACAATCTTTTTTTCTGTAGACAATTGTCAGGGTTTAAAAAAATAAACTGCCACATCTAGGGACTATAAGCTGCAATATATTGTATTTTTGTTCTTGGGTTTAGTTACCCTTTAGCATGAATCACGTCAGCTTAGAACTGATTTCTGATTCTTATTGTTTACTACAGATTTTCTGAATTGTCTCACTGACAATACTGTTCTGTTATTTGTTACCTTTATTGTAAAGTAAAACACAGATTATTAGGATACCCCAGAAAGATTTCTGGAGAGGTGATGTTTGTGGGGACAGTGCACTGATGAGTCAGGGATATGGAGACTGATGTTTTCAGTGGCACTGCTCTGAGTCAAGGATAGAGGAAGTAATGTTTTCAACAACACAGCAAGTAGACTAGGATGGGGGCAGTAATGCCTTCAAGAACACTGCAAGTAGTTTGGGATGGGGAGAGTAATATCAGAAACACTCCAGTCTGAGATTGAGGGAGTTGTTATTGCAAGGGCACTGCACCGAGCCATCTGTGGGGAGAGTTTTGTTTCCAGGGGCCCTGCAGTGTGGCAGAGATGGACAGAGTGATATTTTTAAGGACAGTTCAAGGAGTTTGGGATGAAAATTTGTTTCCAGGGGAACTGCGTGGAGTGGGGAGAGTGCGGTTTTCAAGGGCACTGCCCTGAGCCAGGGATAGTGATATTTACAACAACGCTGCACTGAACCGGGAATGCAGAGAGATGTATCTGGAGGCCATTTTGTAGCTGAGCTAAAGATGGGATTTTGGATCAAGGGTGGAGAACACACAGATTAGGAAAATAAATGAATAAAAAATAATAAATTAAATATTTTATATACTGCATGTTTTGGTGTATAAAATGACCAAAGGGTTACATCCGAAAAATACCCCAAAAAGCATGAAATATATTTTGTTTTTCTTTTGCTTTAAATATTTGGTGTCATTTTAAAATTCAAATTGCCTAATATTTAATACAACTTCATTTTCATTTATTTTTTATTTAAATAACAATTGTCTCTTGCATTTGGTTTATAAACCCCCCCCCCCCCCCCTTTGTTCAAATTAAATCAGTGCTGGCTCTGTTATTTTATTTCCACAACTGCTGAACAGGAATGATAACTTTTTACTAAAAGACAAAAATACATTTTAATTTAGTTTTATGTAATGAAATTGAGCCGAGTGCCGTCTTGTAGTCTGCTCCAGTAGGTTCAATACAAAGGGTGAGAATAGAAAATTAACATTAGTTTGTTAAAGTAACATCAATGTTCCCAATTCAATTTGCAAGATTGATATGCCTTATTGGATATCTTTGTAGAAACAAAGGAGTTGTGCTCCATTGCGCATATTTGTTAAAGTGATGTTCTCTATGGTTCGTGCTAAAGTGGATATGGCTATGTTCACTTAGATGTAATAGAGCAAAACTGAAGAATGAATATTTGTAACATGTGCCTCATTTACAAAAGTAATCTCACCCATGCGCATAGTTTCTTCAGTGTTTTTTTCAAATGAATGAGTTTTGAGCAGTGTAATATGTTTTGAGTGCACTATGCTGTTAAATGGATAGTGTATGCATTTAGGTATTCTATCCTGGCTTGTGTGCCATAAATATCTTTCTAGATTAGCTAATATGTGAATTTGTATTTCAGTCTTTTTTATATAGTTTACTAGAGTTGTCATGTCTATGTATACATTTTAGATTAGTAGTGTTAAACCCAATCATTAAAATCTCATATAACATTTATCATGTAATTTTAGCTAAAAGATTATAGTTTGATTGTATAAAGTGTAAACAAGGGACCAAATACATCTCAATAACTTATATTTTAATAACTTAAGTTAGCCAATATAGGATATAGTTTAAAGGGTAATATCCTGTATGTTTTGACAGTCTTGTGCCTTGTCAGAAATAATAGATGTCACTCAGGGTTCCCATTTAAAGCTTAAGAGTTCCAGGAAATCTTTTCTGAATAGAGAAAGCATGTTTTTCAGTCTTTTTCCATGATTGGTAACATAAGACTGGGTTCCACGGTCCAGAGGCTTTATAGAGACTTGGAGAGATGAAGCCACTAAACCACGTTTCCACTGGAAACCAGCAACCTGATTGTGCAGGTGTGCAAAGCCTTTTTAGTATATGGGCTGTCTATGGTTCATGGTGAATTAATATAGAATTTAATTTGCTGACATCATGAGATCTGTGTATATATAGGGCGGCACAATGGTGTAGTGAATAGCACTTTCGCCTAACAGCAAAAGGGTCGCTGGTTCGAATCCCAATCACGACACTACCTGCCTGGAGTTTGCATGCTCTCCCTGTGCCTGCGTGTGGGTTTCCTCCCACACTCCAAAGAAATGCTGGTAGGTAAATTAGATCCTGTCTAAATTGGCCCTAGTAGATGTATGAATGTGAGTTAGGGACCTTAGATTGTAAGCTCCTTGAGGGTAGGGACTGATGTGAATGTACAATATATATATATATATATATATATATATATGTAAAGCACTGCGTAAATTGACAGCACTATATAAGTACCTGAAATAAATGTATATGCAATTGACTGCTTTTATTAAGAGGCGTTATATGAACTTTATTCATGTCAAGCTAATTTGTGTATGTATTGGAATTTATATTTATGGACTATACAGTGTAGGATGCAAATAGGTAATATAATAATGCCTGGCTGCCAGAATGAATCAGGTGTTATACTGTAATTGTTGATTCTAACGAGGTACCACTCTAAATTATGATTAATGCCATACTCATACTTTGGAGCAATATCCAGTGGAGGAAACATTTATGTATATAGTAAATATAATTAGATGGCGTCACTGGACGGTTCCAACTGAAGGTTCCGGGGTCCAGTTAAAACTAATGGTGCACAGCTTGAGTATTAATACAGAAGTGCTGCAGTTGAGCCGTCTTCAGGCGGCAAATACAGGGTTAAGTCTTTCAGGCCCTTGCATCCACATAAGCCGGAGTGCCGTGCTGTGTGGTCACGCCCTCTGTAGAAGTCGGAATGACGAAACGCATAAGAGCGTGACCATACAGCGACCAGTAGTGACGTTGTGCATTCGACCAGCGGAGAGATGGAGCGAGTCTGACTTGTGGTGCACACTAGGCAGGTGATGCAGTCTCCACAGACTGTTGACTATATAGTGTGATGTGATATGCGCACATCATATAGAGCAATGATAGTGATTTTATGGGGGAATGTGGAATAAAAGCAGTTGAACTGAATTACACTATGTAAGGCTCTTTTGTTTTACCAAGAGTATTACAAGGAGTGTGCAGTCCCTAGTCATCAGGTGGATTGGAATGTATCTGCAATCTCTTGATTTAAAGGAATAATTGAATGCTGTCCGGTGAGTGTTTACCCCGAAGGGAGTGGGACAACCCCTGGATGTGGTGATTGGTGTGATACACACTCTTAATGATGAACTGTTAAGAATGACAACATCTTCACTGCACATGATCAACCTTTTCCAATGGAATGTCCCTTAAACTAATGACTCTTAATGTGAGTTGCCTTAATAGCCAATTTAAATGCAGAACTTTATGGAAGACTGCACTAGAACAGAACTGTGACATCTTAAGTGTACAGGAAACCCACTTTATGGACCTTAAAGTGGATGTAAACCCACCACCCACCCAGTATAAACTAATGGCACAGTATTAATGTATATATACATTATATCTATTTGTATGTATAATGTATGTATACATTATATATATTATATACATATATATCTTTTTTTTTTTTTGTCCTTCCCCTCGTATCCCTCCCCCCCACCATCCTCTTAGGCCCATAATTGGATACTAGGTACAGGGGGGCAGGTCCAAGACACTAGGTGCGAGTCACGTCTCCCCCTGCCCTCCCTGGCCCATGGAGATCTGTGATCTTATTGGCACCTAGGTTTCTTGCGTGAAACCTTGTGACTCTCATGCACACAATGCGATGACCAGTTGCAACTTATAGAGACCCTCATGAGAAGAAAATCAGGATAGTTATTAGTTTTCAAAGACAAAAAGCTTGGCGGACATCCTGATACATTCTCACCCACAATACCCTATGGTGAATTGCCTGTAAGTCCAACTCGGTCTCAAAAACCTTGAATAGATACGGTTACATGCCCTCCCCACCACGTAGCCATCCCTCCTTCCCTCTGGCCCTCCCCGATCAACATATTGATATGTGATGTACATCTCTCTGTCAAATACAGTGTTAAACTTTCTATGTTGTTATCACAGTGTTTGTCTACCTTATGTTCTTGTACCTTGAAAACTCTTCAATAAAATACTTGGAACAAAAATATATAAGCAAGCATAAAAAAAAAAAAAAAAAAATATGATTGGCTGCAGGTAGTGATATTAGGGGTTGGTGAGCAGAAGGATCACGTCATCTGTGAACAAATTGATGACGTGGGAGGTCGAGTGTGTACAAAATCCTGAGATTAGAGGTTGTAAGTGAATGGCCTATTACTGAAAATAATTTTGTACGAGATTGTTAACAAAATTATTTGCCCTGGGCATCCAATTCACAAAGTATGCCACATTACTTGTTTTTATTTTTTTTAAAACTGTCTTTCATGCTAATGTACTGTATTCTGTAGGTATAATCCATTTTAGCAGGGGTTTTCCAAGAACCTACAGATTATTTCAAAAGTTTCCCAGAAGTAAAATGGTTGAGAAAGGCATTTATTTGATGAAGATAAAAGATAAACAAGTACCTTCATATTAGCCCTGTTTCGTTTAGCTGTTGTGGCTCTCTGACCATATACTGTATGTGTTTTAAACTCAACTTTATACATGGTTAGTAAATAATAGTTACTAACCATGCACACAGTTTTAGGGAAGAGTAGGTCTGCAGAGCAAGGTTAATTTACATCTGATCGAGGGCTTGCTGCCAGAGAAATCTCGGAGAGGTTGTCCAATGCACAAATTTACCAGTCCTCAAAACAGGCAAGGTAGAATTGTCGACTCCCCTAAGATCTATGTGTGTATATATATATATATTTTTTTTTTTACACAAAATCACACTGAAAAATGAAAGTAAAGGCACATACACATGATGCAAAATTCGGACGGGAATTGTCGTTCAAAATTCTTACCGTTAGTATGCTCCTTTCGACAGCTGATTGGCATTTTTCGTCAGACAAAAGCTGGATGTGCAGTTTAGTAAATTTTCGTTGTACGACAATGCCACGTCCGATTATTGTTCCGTTAGTACGGTTTTCACACAAAAAAAATTGTACGCCCGAGACTACGCATGATCAGAAAGGAAAAAAAAAGATGCAAAAATATTCAAAATATTACGTCACTTCTGACGTTGAGTTCGGTGAAATGAAAATTTTCAGACAGTCATTATGCTTTACAAAAGCATGGACACGCTCTTTTGACAAAAATCAGAAGCACGATCGTTCGGCAATCGAACCGTGTGTACGAGGCTTTAGACTTAGCAGTGTATTTTACTTTCATGCTTCACTTATGAAAAAATTGCCATTTTAGAGTTTAGTTGTCTTTTAAATGTTGCATAAAAATGTGAAGGACTCATAAAAGTTGCAGTTTCACTTGTGTCTGAAAAATACATGTTATATAAATAGTTTTACTTCTTTAAACGCTTGACCAAAGAAACAAGTCAATTTTATCTACTGGTTACTGGTAATATGCATACTGTATGATTGAAGGTCCATGGAGACTGTGTAAGTTCTCAGAAATATGTGAAACTGCTCAAGCTACATAATTGCTATGTGAAGCAAATTAAATATTGCTTGGAAGAGCAACATTTTATGTCTGCCATGAAAAATTGTTAAAGGGAAGTAGTATATTACATTTCAGTTACTGTAACAAAAAATGTCATCCTTTTGATAATTGCACAGTTTGCGACCCTTACAACAAAGAGACTCCTAAGCACATTTTGAATTTAAAATAGCCACATCTTTTTCCCTATTATAGTTTTTTTGAAAATTCACAAATCATGTGTAAAAACAGGCATACTTTTGGTGTTCCCATGACCTTAACAGCCATCCGCATCTGCAAGAATTAGAATTTTAGCGCTGTTGTGGTTACTCCTTTTCAGAACATGTAATAGGTGAGTAGATCTCAACCGGCGAGTAATCATATACATACATATTCCCTGTTCTGATGTTGGGAAGGTATGCTATTAGTCAACATGGTTTATTGGAGGCGGCAAAGAAAATTTTTCTTGGTGTCAAATACTTGGATGTGTCCAAGTATTGGGTCACTTATCCCATGACAATGAAAGTAGAAGAAGAGTTTAATTTGTAGAATGTATTATTTCAGCAGCTCTTTATTTTAAAACCGAATCCTGTTTCTCGTAGGTTTGTGTTTTAACACAAATATTTGAACTGTTTTTAACAACCAGGATATCTGGAATTATGTTCATTCAGGTACCCGTTTTGACTTTGCATAAAGCTATTCTCAGGTTTTTACATATCCCTGGCAGAAACTGTAAGATGTGGTCATTTTTAAGAAAATATAATCAGACTACACATTTTTTATTTGGATCAAATTAACCCCTTCCCTCCTAAGGGTAAAACAAATGTCAATGCCTAAACCACAATTTTGCAACTTTGACATGTTAGTATAACCATACATATCACAACTACTTTTGCGCACCCAGGTGAATTATACCTTGTTTTTTTCCAAGACAAATTGAGCTTTTATTTTGGTGGTAAATGGTAATCAGTATCTCCTGGATTTTTTTTTTTTTTTTAATTATTATTATCAAAGGAAAACTGACCAAAAATAATAAAAAAGCAAAAAACATTTATTTTTGTTAAATTTAGCTGTATATTTCTTGCTACTACCACAAAAAAAACAACCCAAAATAAATTCTCCTGCTCCTGACTATTGCAGTGATACCACATATGTGTATGTCATATGTACCCATAGTACAGCCCAGAAACAATAGTCCACATTTTGCTTTTTTTTTTTTTATGCAGCCCTACCTAAAATACACTGACATGAAAAAATCCTACCAAAAATATACTGTTCTTTGAACTTTGACTCAAACGTTAACCCTGACACTGACCTAGATCAAACCCTTTATCTAAGATTTTAACAGAACATTGTTTTTTTGTTTTTTTCTCTCGGCAATGAGAGAGAGATACAATGTACCTCTCCCCTCCATTTAGAGAAAGAGAAAACACAGTACCCAAAGTTACTCATTGGCAACATTATAAAAGCCCCCACACCATCTGCTCTGTAAACCATCCAGATAAATTTAACATGACAGTTGGGGGCCTGTTTAATATAGCAACAAGCTCATGAGCTTGTTTTAAACACTTCACTCTCTGGATGTGCATTGTACACCAAAAGAAGCAAAATATTTAAAGTGTTTCTACAGTCACTTGTGCAAAAATTACAAGTCAGCAGCTACACAATTTAATAAACAGACACTCGCCTGTCCCAGGATCCAGTGCTGTGCTCACTCAGATAGGATGTGTGCCAGTCTATGGTCCTCAGCGCCAGCATATTAACTGTGGGCAGCCACCTGTGACTGTTTGTTGCTTTACAGCCATCTGCCTGCTGCACATGTGTGAGCCACGCTGCACTTTGTGAATGGCAATGTGTCCCAGGAGAATGGGAAAGTGGGAGCCAGTGCCGTTCAATAACAGTTACCAGCTCCCCACCACAAAAAAAAAAAAAAAAAGTGTGCCAGAAAACATCAGGGGAAGGGGGTAGGAGGAGGAAGAGTGGGATGTCCGTTTTTGGGTGAATTTTCGCTTTAAGTCTATTTTGTATTAGGAAGCGCTTTTTATTGTCATAAACTTTCTGAATTCTTATTTTCATTGAAATTTGTATAAGGAATTACAAGGACACAAATTATATGAGCCTATATACAATATCTCACAAAAGTACACCCCATACATTTTTGCAAATATTTTATTACATTTTCTCATGTGACAACACTGAAGAAATAACACTTTGCTACAATGTAAAGTAGTGAGTGTACAGCTTGTATAACAGTGTAAATTTGCTGCCCCCTCAAAATGACTCAACACACAGCCATTAATGTCTAAACCATTGGCATCAAAAGTGAGTACACCCCTAAGTGAAAATGTCCAAATTGGGCCAAAGTGCCTTAACCCTCTTGGGCATGGAATTCACCAGAGCTTCACAGGTTGCCACTGGAGTCCTCTTCCACTCCTCCATGACAACATCACGGAGCTGGTGGATGTTAGTGACCTTGCGCTCCTGCACCTTCCGTTTGAGGATGCCCCACAGATGCTCAATATGGTTTAGGTCTGGAGACATGCTTGGCCAGTCCATCATCTTTACCCTCAGCTTCTTTAGCAAGGCAGTGGTCATCTTGGAGGTGTGTTTGGGGTTATCATGTTGGAATACTGCCCTGCGACCCAGTCTCTGTTGGCATTCATGGTTCCCTCAATGAACTGTAGCTCCCCAGTGCTGGCAGCATTTATGCAGCCCCAGACCATGACACTCCCACCACCATGCTTGACTGTAGGCAAGGCACACTTGTCTTTGTACTCCTCACCTGGTTGCCGCCACACACGCTTGACATAATCTGAACCAAATATGTTTATCTTGGTCTCATCAGACCATGGGACATGGTTCCAGTAATCCATGTCCTAAATCCGCTTGTTTTAGCAAACTACAGGCTTTCTTGGGCATCATCTTTAGAAGAGGCTTCTTTATGGGACAACAGCCATGCAGACCAATTTGATGCAGTGTATGGTCTGAGCACTGTCAGGCTGACCCCCCACCCCTTCAACCTCTGCAGCAATGCTGGCAGCACTCATACATCTATTTACCAAAGACAACCTTTGGATATGACGCTGAGCGTGTGCACTTAACTTCATTGGCTGACCATGGCAAAGCCTGTTCTGAGTGGAACCTGTCCTGTTAAACCGCTGTATGGTCTTGGCCACCGTGCTGCAACTCAGTTGCAGGGTCTTTGCAATCTTCTTATAGCCGAGGCCATCTTTATGTAGAGCAACAATTCTTTTTTTCAGATCCTCAGAGAGTTCTTTGCCATGAGGTGCAATGTTGAACTTTCAGTGACCAGTATGTGAGAGTGATAACACCACATTTAACACACCTGCTCCCCATTCACCCCTGAGATCTTGTAACACTAATGATTCACATGCCACCTTGGAGGTAAAATGGCTAATTGGGCCCAACTTGGACATTTTCACTTAGGGGTGTACTCACTTTTGTTGCCAGTGGTTTAGACATTAATGGCTGTGTGTTGAGTTATTTTGAGGGGACAGCAAATTTACACTGTTATACAAGCTGTACACTCACTACTTTACATTGTAGCGAAGTGTCATTTCTTCAGTATTGTCACATGAAAAGATAAATAATAAAATATTTACAAACATGTGAGGGGTGTACTCACTTTTGTGAGATACAGTATTTAATATGCTTTAAAATAAATAAATAAAACATAGACAAGCTGGCCAAATGTGTACATGCATGGCCTAGGTGTTAAAATGTACTGACCAGTAGTTGTTAAAAAGAAAAAAAAAAAAAAAAAAAGCTCAAAGTGCTTGGCTCCAGTAAACTAGTAAACAAATGAAGATTTCTTTACTCCTCTGTGACTGGGTCAATACACTTAACATTAACACAGTCTATTAAGTTCTGTGCTACCTGTGTTATGCAGTATAAGTCTGGCTCTACATTACAGAATCCAATTTTTAATTCAGAACCTAAGGTGTTAAAAATGTAGCTTATATGGTTTCAACAAATAATTTCTGCTTGTTTTTAATTTGTGCTGTATGTAATTAGTGTTAATCCCTCTCTGCATCAAATACTTATCATTACCTTCACATTGACTGGAATCAGACTAGATGCTGTAATTCCTGCAGTAAGAAGTTAAAAGGCAGTTGCAATTAATAACTCATCTAGTGTCTGCCTACCTAGATTACAGACTTAAATTTAGACATTATTGTGTACACTCCCAGACAGCAGAGTTAAAGTAGGACAGGTGGGTATATATATATATATATATATATATATATATATATATATATATATATATTTATTTTGTGGGAGATTAGCTCGTGGGGATCAGCTTTCCGGAGGAAAAATAGTCGGCGCACAGGCAACTTTCCTTAAAATCTGGTGGCTTGCCAGGTTTATTTATGAATAAGGTTTGCAGGTAAAACAAAACATAAAAATAAGTAATTGCCGTCCGGCGCTAAACTAGACAGTATAGTTTCCTCACTATACGGTGTGGGGCTGGCCCCTGACACCCAGTAAACATAAGCAAAAATGCAAACCTTATATTTTAAAGCCCCAACAAACACAGAGCTCCCTCAGATCCCTCTCTGAGGTTCAGGCCAGAGCTCAAGTGAGATTTCTTCCTCATTATTTAAGTCCACCTACTGGTGGACTCCAGTGGACCACAAACTCCGGATCGGAACCAACCCTGCCATAGTGGCTGGTAAAATCTGGATTGGACTCCGCTTAATCTAGTCCACATGAACACATGCGAGGCAACAGGTAGCGTCCATCTACCACTTCACATATCCTCCCCCTCTGCTAAAGTCCCTGCCACTGAGCAACTGTCCCAACCATACAGTGGACCCGGGAGAGGGCATCCACATTGTTCTGGAGTCTTCCCGCCCAATGTAATACTGTGAACTTAAATGGCTGTAGCACCAGGAACAATCTAGTCACCCGACTATTTTTCTTCCTGTTGCCACACATCCACTTCAGGGGGGCATGGTCGCTGACTAGCCTAAACGCCCTACCTAAAAGGTAGTATTTCAGCACCTCTAAGGCCCCCTGGATAGCCAGGCACTCCTTTTCCACAATGGCATAGTTCCTCTTATGCCTGTTAAGCTTCCTGCTTAAGTCGACAACCGGATGCTCCTCACCGTCTCTGATCTGGGACAGAACAATGCCTAGTTCTACCTCAGAGGCGTCCGTCTGTACAACAAACTTCTTTGTGAAGTCGAGGGGGGGCAAGCACCAGTTGTACACAAAGGGCCTGTTTCAGCTTCAGGAATGCCTTCTCGATTCCCGACCCTCTACCCTTTGTCAGATCAGTCAGAGCGATGGCAATGGTGGCAAAGTTGAGGAGTAACCGTCTGTAACACCCTGTAATCCCCAGGAAGGCACAACACTTTTTTTTATTCAACGGTTGGGGCCATTTTTGGTTTGCCTCGATCTTATTGGTCTGGGGCTTAATCAGTCCCCAACCAATAACATACCCAAGGTCGTTGGCCTCCTCCAGGCCTAGGGCACACTTTTTCGGGTTGGCTGTTAAACCTGCTACCCTCAGAGAATCTACGACAGCTTGTACTCAGGGCAGATGCGATTCCCAATCTGAACTGTGGATGACCACATCATCCAAACAGGCGGATGCATAGGCCCAGTGTGACCTCAAGGTTTTGTCCATCATTCTCTGGAAGGATACAGAGGCCCCATGCAGACCAAACATCATTCACATGTACTGGAAGGACCCCTCGGGGGTAGAAACAGCCATTTTTTCTTTTGCTGACTCCTTTAAGGGGATCTGCCAGTAGCCCTTAGTTAGGTCTAGGGTTATGTACCATGCACCTCCCAACCCGTCCGTTTTACATTTACGCTGACCCCTGGTTCCGTGATTGTCTTGTTGTAGTACAGTGGTCAGTCCGTGTAGGGGAGAGAAAAAAAATCTTGATTTTTACTGATAAACCCCTTAACGTCATTATGTTGCGTTGACAAGGACTTATGGGGATGTCCGGGGTCATGGATAGCCTGTCCTTTTGAGGAGTGGGCACTGCCACTAAAGTCTCTGTCTTTTCCACGGTTTTAAGAGATTCACGCAATCCATGCCAGTTCACTCAAATGGACCTTCAATTATGGGAAGTGGGACAATGGGACTACGAAAATAGGGTGGTGGGGCCATCATCTGACACTCAGGGCATGATTCACAATACTCTGACATGTGAACGCAACCCGGGCCTGAAGAATCGCTGGGTTATTCTCCCCTGGTCTTATCCATACCCAGATGACCACCCCCCCATTACATGTCCATGGGTTAGATCTAGCACCGTGTTTGGGAACCACTAGCTGTTCCACCTCGTCCTCCCTGCATCTCACCACCTGGTACAACAAATTATTTTTAAGAGCCAGGTAGGGAAAAGACACCCCCCAATTAGGGTCCACAGGTTCCCCATTCATCATCTTCACATTTTCTCTGGCTCTGAGGGTGACATCCCGTAGTTGCTCTGTACAGAAGTCCTCTGTGGACCACCAAGTCAGGTACTACATTTGGTTCACTCTCACGGTCAGAGTCAGAGACATTGTCTGGGCCATTAGCCTCCAGCTGGGAGCTATCTTCCAGATCCTCTGGCTCCCCAGCCAGTACAGGAAAAGGAAGAGGATCTCCTCCTTCCCCGTTCCTGCCACCAGTCTCCCATTTGGCAAAAAGGGTCAGGTGAGAGTTCCCCTGCTTCTGCAGCAGGGGGAGCTCTCTCCTCCAGACTCCCTGTGCCTTCCCATAACCTCCAAAAATGGGGAAAATCCCTGCCCACTAGGGCATCATATAGCAGTGAATGTACTACCCCCACCAAATGATTCACACTGCCCCAAGGGGTGTCAGTCTCAACCACCACCGTCTGGTAGTCACAAGTGTCCCCATGGATGCAAATGACCCCAACAGTGCTAGGGTGTAACCTTGCAGAATTTACACAATTGCTTTTTTACCAACGTTACTACACTACCAGAGTCAATCAGGGCAGTGATTGGCTTTCCTTTAACAAAAATCACACGTTTGCCTCTCCATGCGATTTGAACATGATGCTGTATATGTGACCTGTGCAAAAAGAGAAATGTGTATATTCACGTAAGTATAATCACATTGCATAAGTTCATCATTCAGGGGACAATTGGCAGCAATATGGCCCAATGCATGGCATCGGTAGCACTGTATGTGCTCTACACCCAGTCCTTTCCAGGGTCCCCAAGGACTTCCTGGCTTCTTTGGCCAGTCTCCAGGTCTAGAGCCCACAGTCTCTTTAAGTTTAGCAGTCTTATCAAATTTCTCCACGCCCCTGAACCCTGGAACAGTCTTACCAGGTCTGTCAGGCGATCTTTCACCCCTAGATACATTGGAGTGAGGCGTAGATGGGTGCAACAAGTCTTCAGCAGCAGTGTCTCTCTCCACGAGGTTCACAAGTTGGTTAGCGGTTTTGGGGTCCCCATGGCTGACCCATTTTCTCAAAGCAGCAGGGAGTGCACGGAGATACCGGTCCATGACTACATGCTCCACGATCTGGGGGCCTGGCAGGGTTTCCGGCTGCAATCACTTCCTCGTAAGATGGACCAGGTCAATAGGCCTTATTTAGTGGGCATTGCCAGGGTGGGTGACAGTATGGTAGCCGATGTGGGTGCTTCCCCACTGGACCTCTCGGTGCCTGCAGCTAGCACTTCAGGGACTCTAGTAGACACAATGTCGACGGTCCTGGAAACGTTCGTCTCCCGGGTAGAGTTACTGTTGGACTGCAGGGACGCCAAAAAGCGCCCCTTGCCCTCCCCTTCTTCGGAGGAGGACTCGGACCGCAAGGGGGGCTTCTCCGTTGCGGGGACCCCCCTCAAGCTGTCGGATTGCGAGGTTCCCGACGCTCCTGATAGTGGGGATGAGTCTGAGCCGCCCGCTGCTGCGCACTAGAAGGCTTTTGTAGACGCTCTGATCACTTCAGTGCATGGGACCCTGCGATTGGACAAAACACCGGGACCCTCTCGGAGGGTGCCCATTCCCTTCGGGTCACACAGACAGGGCCCTGCGGTCAGGGTCTTTCCGTATGTGGACTTTCTCAATAAGTATGTTTATAAGGATTGGGCTCAACCCCAGAGCTCCCTTCCTATCCCGAAGTGTTTCACTGTGTGTTATCCCTTTGAGGATAAAATTATTGAAGAAGTGGGCATCGCCCCCCGTGGTTGACCCACCGGTGTCCCGCCTGTGCAGGGCGACCACTATCCCGGTGAAGGGCACGCCGTACTTTAAGGACCCGGCTGACAGGAAGGCTGAGGCTTGTGTCAGGTCCCTATTTGTTCTGACGGGATCGGCCATGCGGCCCGTGGTGGCTTCTGCGCTGGCGTCACAAACGCTCACGGAGTGGGCAGAGTGGTTGCACAGCGAGTTGAACAGGACTCAGGCTTCTCCTGAGTGTGTGGACCTCGCTGACTGGATGGTTCAGGTGGCTCAGTATCTGTGCGATGCTGCCCTGGACGCAGCCCCCCTGATATCCAAGGCGTCTGCGGTCTCTGTGGTGGCCAGGCTTTGGCTAAAGTGCTGTTCTGCAGACATGCCTTCTAAGAGGACCCTGGCAGATTTACCTTTCCAGGAGGGATGGCTCTTTGGGGACTCCTTGGATGAGGTGATCAAAGATCTCACTGGAGGCAAGAACTCCTTCCTCCCTAAACCCAGGAGGAGCGTGTACTCCCTACGCCATCAGGGGCCTTCCTTTCCGACCTATAGGCAACCTTTTTGTCCCTCCCGCGCCTTGGGGAAAGGGCCACAGCCCGCCAAGGCCCCCGTGCGTGGACAGAAGCATCTCTGGCCGCATAAGCGCACCAAGCCAGAGGACAAGGTCTCCTCCACATGAAGGGTTGCCCCCGCCCGGTGTTCGGGTGGGGGGACTTCTCCTGGGGTTCGCGGACAGGTGGTCTTCCCGCATCTCAGACCGCTGGGTGATTAAGGTGGTCTCCTCGGGGTACAGCATAGAATTCTGTTCCCGCCCCCCAGACAGGTTCTTCGCCTCCAACTTGCAGCTGCCTGCGGGCCCTGTTAGGGGCGGTGCAGGACCTTCTGGGTCATGTGGTGATTGTCTCCGTTCCTCAAGCGGAACGTTCCCAACGGTTTTATTCCAACCTTTTCGTGGTTTCGAAGAAGGATAGGGTTCGTCCTATTCTGGAAGCTGAGACAGAGGGGTATTGCAGTGGTGGCGTATCTGGACAACCTAGTTCTGCGAGCAGAGTCGGCTCCAGTGCTCAGGGACAATGTGACGATTACCCTGCACACTCTGCAGGAATTTGGATGGGTGATCAACCTCCCGAAGTCGGTCTTGATTCCTTCTCACCGTCTGGAGTATCTGGGGCTGATCCTGGATGCGGCCCAGGTGAAGGTTTTCCTTCCGCCAGCCAAGTGGCAGACACTTCAGCCAGCGGATTGGTCCCTGCTGTCCCAGAGATGGGCCTTACTTTGGTTTTGCTTGCGGGTCCTGGGCCTGATGGTGGCCTCCTTCGAGGCAGTCCCCTATGCCCAGTACCACACCCGGATTCTGCAACGGGAGATTCTCTTGAGATGGGACAGGTCCCCATCTTCTCCGGATCGGGTGATCAGGATGGATCACCCAGTGAGGGCCTCACTGCTCTAGTGGCTGTGGTCCCCGGCTCTTCGGTCAGGGAAGTCCTTCCTTCCCCTTCACTGGACAGTGATCACGACGGACACCAGCCTGACAGGCTGGGGTGGAGTCCTGGGGTTGCTTTCAGCCCAGGGACGGTGGTCTCCGGAGGAGTCTCGTCTCCCGATCAATGTCCTGGAATTTCGGCCGATTTGGTGCTGCCTCTCCCATTGGACATTGAGGCTACACGAGTGCCCAGTCCAGATTCAGTCGGACAATGCCACGGCCGTAGCATATGTGAACCACCAGGGTGGGGCAAGAAGCTCGGTTGCGGGCTCGGAGGTAGCCCTCATCCTGCGGTGGGCAGAAAGTCACGTCCCGACAATCTCTGCCATCCACATACCTGGCGTAGAAAATTGTCAGGTGGACTATCTCAGTCGTCAGCGCCTGGACCAGGGAGAGTGGTCCCTGCACCCGATGTGTTTCAGCAGATTTGTTTGAGATGGAGTTGTCCCGGATGTGGACCTGCTCGCGCCCCGTCTCAATCGGTATCAACTCCTGTACGCTTTTCCTCTCATCAAGCTTCTACTGCGGCTACTGCACATAGTGGAAGCGGAGGGGATTCCGACAATCCTGGTGGCGCTGGATTGGCCTCAGCGTCCTTGGTACGCCGACGTGGTGCGGATGGTGACAGATGTTCCCTGGCAACTCCTGCTTCGCGAGGATCATCTGTCCCAGGGGCCCATCTTGCACCCTGCTTTACCCTCTCTGGCTTTAACGGCCTGGCTATTGAATCCCAGGTGTTGAGGGATCGGGGGGTTTCGGACTCTGTGATTCCTACCATGTTGAAGGCACGAAAGGCTACTTCACGTAAGAGTTATCACCGCACCTGGAAGGCTTACATCGCTTGGTGCGAGGCTGGGGGGTGGAACCCTCGTTCCTTCTCGGTGTCTCGAGTTCTGGCCTTCCTACAAAAGGGCCTCGACCAGAAACTGGCGTTGAGCACTATCAAGGGTCAGGTCTCTGCTCTGGCAATCTTTTTTCAGCGTCCTTTGGCGACGTATTAGTTGATTCGTACTTTCATGCAGGGGGTTCGGCATGTCCCCCCCAGGTACAGTCGCCTTTGGCGCCATGGGACCTCGATTTGGTCCTTTCGGTACTTCAGAAGCCGCCTTTTGAGAATATCAGGGAGATCTCTCTGCAGTTGCTTTCACAGAAGGTGGCTTTCCTGGTGGCTATCACATTCGCCCGGCGGGTGTCTGAGTTGGCGGCCCTGTTTTTTAGGTCCCTGTATCTGGTCCTACACAAGGATAAGGTGGTCTTGCGCCCATCACCTTCTTTTTTGCTGAAGGTGGTATCTTTCCACATCAATGAGGACATGAGGACGTTGTCCTTCCTTCGCTTTGCCCGTGCCCGTCTCATCCTAAGGAGGTCACTTTGCACTCCCTGGACGTTGTTCAGGCCCTGCGGGTGTATCTGGCATCCACAGCCTCCTTTCGGAGGTCAGAGGCTCTTTTTGTCGTGGTGGATGGCCCACGCAAAGGTTTGGCTGCCTCATCGGCCTCTATCTCACATTGGATTAGACAGACTGTGACCCGAGCCTATGCGGTTCGGGGTCTGGAGCCTCCCTTCTCGGTCATGGCTGACTCTACCAGGGCGATTAGCACTTCCTGGGCTTTTCAACATCAGGTGCCTGTGTCTCAGGTGTGCAAGGCGGCTACTTGGACCTCTGTGCACACCTTTTCAAAGTTTTACAAAGTTGATGTTCTAGCATCCTCGGATGCTGCGTTTGGCCGCAAAGTTTTGCAGACGTCTGTATGCGAGACATGTGGTTTCTCACTGAGGGTTAGGTTGGGCGTAGTTTTGTTGTTCTGTTACCCACCCCTCGTTTTTGGCACTGCTTTTGGACGTCCCACTTAGTCCTAAGAGTCGCTGTGCCTGTCGGCGAACGAAAGAGAAAACAGGGATTCACCCAATATGACGGGAGAAGTCCTCAAATGATCCGACTTGTCCGTCAAGATTGTTGTTTTTTTCTTGTCATTGTCCGTGTCGGGGAGGGTCCCCCGTCAGGGGTGACCATTTACTGGGGTGTGGGTCGAGACGATCGAGTCAAGCATTGTTCGTCACGTTGTAGTCTCCCCACCCACGACACGGACAGCTGCTTGAGTCTCTTTTCCTAAAATGCCATTCAGTTTTTTAGGACAAAAGAGAAAGCAAGCGGCTGTCCGTGTCGCTGAGAATCCTGATTCACCCTGCAGGTTTTCGTCA
>BLSH010414487.1:1029154-1043435 GCA_018402905.1 Glandirana rugosa | reverse complement strand
TGTCAAATCTCTACCAGAGTCTCTCGTTCAAAGATTGGCTGAAGCAGCTGGTTAGATGGGGGAGCATGTTTGGGCTAAGGCATTATGCAGTAAGAGGGTAAACACCAATATGTTAAAGGGCAGGAGGGGAGAAGAGGCAGGTCAGGAGCGATCCTCTCTTTAGGGGCTTTGTTTTGTGGTTCGGAAGTCTCAGGGCACATAAGAGAGTAAAAGTCAGTGTTAAAGCCCGACATTCCTTCGTTCTCCTCTATGGCTTCATGAAGCTGGGACAGGGTGTGTTGCAGTTATCTTCTATCTGTTATTTTGGGGTTCAGGTGTGCAAGCACGTTGTTCCGAGTCTCTTTGGAGGTATTCCGTCTCCTGGTAGGTGCTTACTCTCCTGAGAACGGGCCACAGGGGGGAAGGTCAAGGGGCCATGAGTCATGTCCAGGTTTGGGATGCGATTAAGGGAAGGGGAGGGGACAGTACTGAGGGTGCAGGTAGGCTTACCCAACATAACAAAAGGGTACATAGGGTACGTAGGTAGGAGTACTGGGTGATTCACAAAAGCCAGGGTGTTAAAGGGTTTGAGAAAAGATTACACAGGGCCATCTTGTCTCGACCTTCTGTGGGCCGGTGAGGCTAAAACAGGATTTTTTGACTTACCGTAAAATCCTTTTCTCTGAGTTCGTCGACAGGCACAGCACCCACCCCTCTGATGTTGCACTGCTTGTTACGAACTGAGCTAGCAGAGCTGGGTGTGGGGTCATTTACCAGTGGGGACTGCCCCCTGGGAGGGGCTGTGCCTGTTACTGTTCTTTTTTTGTTGTTAGAACTGCCTGTTCAGCCTAGTAAACTCCTGAAGAGGGCAGTATAACCCACTTAGTCCTAAGAGTCGCTGTGCCTGTCGACAAACTCAGAGAAAAGGATTTTATGGTAAGTCAAAAAATCCCATTTTCCAGATGGAATCTAACACAGACTGAAGCTTTGGTAAGTGTGAGAATCCTCACTATGGATGACCACTATGGATGCCATCTAGGTTTGCAGCAGCATAGGCTCAATGAGGTCTTATCCATTACCCGTTGAAATGTAGCCGAAGCATAACCCAAAAGGCATCCTCTGATACTGGAAAGATCCC
Source organism: Glandirana rugosa (assembly GCA_018402905.1). NCBI lineage: Eukaryota > Metazoa > Chordata > Amphibia > Anura > Ranidae > Glandirana > Glandirana rugosa. The sequence goes on along the minus strand of BLSH010414487.1, from coordinate 1,042,318 downwards.
TCTGGAATTGCAAATGCAGGTTTTTCCATGACAGATGCCAAGAGAGGAATTTACCAACACCCTTTGGTCAAGTCTAACGTCGTCATATACCGGGCTGTCCCTAGGCGATCGATCAGTTTGTCTATGCGGGGCATGGGATAGGTGTCAAATTTAGTGATTTTTATTTTCAAGTGACGAAAGTCATTACAAAACTGCCGACTTCCATTTGGTTTGGGTACTAACACAATAGGACTGAACCAATCACTATTTGACTCTTCTATAGTCCCCACCCCAGCTCATGCTTTCTTTTACTTCTTGGCAAATTGTCTCTCGCCAGGCTTCAGGAATTCAATAAGGTTTCAACTAGACCCTTTCCCCTGGTGTGGTGACCATGTCATGTTCAACCCCAGACACCCAATCTGGCAATTCTGAAAATGTCTCTTTATTTCGTAGCACAAACTCTCTAGCTTCCTGTTGCTGAGTTTTGGACAGAGCCTCCACTATCCCGAGTTCAGGGATAACCAGTATAGGCAGAGCAGAAAGTGTGGTAGTCTCAGCGACCAATTATTCCCTATTCTTCCATGGTTTTAGAAAATTCACATGATATATCTGCTCAGGTTTTCGTCTTCCTGGTTGGCTAATTTTATTATTCACATCATCTTTTTTTTTTTCAACACTTCAAAGGGACCCTGCCATTTGGCTAGAAATTTACTTTCAAATGCGGGGACCAACACCCTATCACCAGGTGTAAAAGAACGAACCTTGGCCCCACAATTGTAAATCCTCTGCTGAGCCAACTGGGCTTGTGCCAAATGTTCCTTCACAATAGGCATTACTTGCAAATGCAATTCTGTGTGGCATTTGTGCCACATGTTCAATCACACTTTAATGAGGGGAACTCTCACTCTCCCATGTTTCCCTGGCAATGTCTGGTTGTCCCTGTGGGTGCCTTCCATACAGTAGCTCAAAAGGAGAGAACCCTGTGGACGATTGGGGAACCGCTCTTATAGCAAACATCAAATAAGGGAGTAGACAATACCAATTCTTTCCATCTTTATTAGCCACCTTCCTCAGTATTTGTTTTAACATTTTGTAAAATCTTTCAACCATCCCATCTGGTTAAGGGTGATACACTGAAGTACATAATTGGGTCACTTTAAGAAGTTTGCAAAGCTCTTTGGTTACTCTAGACATAAACAGGGTGCCCTGATAAGTTAGTGCTTCTTTAGGAAGGCCCACATGGCTGAAAAACCGAAATAGCTCTTGGGCAATGGTTTTGGCAGATGTGTTTCAGAGAGGAAACACTTCTGGGTAACGGGTGGTGTGGTCCATTATCACCAAGATGTGCTGGTGCTGTCTAGTGGACTTCAGCAAGGGGCCAACCAAATCCATGACAAATCTCTCAGAAGAGACCTTGATGATGGGCAGAGGTACCAAAGGACTGCAGAAATGTGCCATGGGTGCAGAAATCTGACACACTGGCAAAGGGGAACAGTACATTTCCACTTCCTTAGTAATCCCAGGCCAATAGAACCTCTGGGTGATGCTTTCCCAGGTATTTTCATCTCCTAAATGCCCCCCAAGAATGTGCACATGGGCCAGTTCTAAGACCAACTTGCGTTAAGGTTTGTGCACCACCAGTTGCTCAATGGTTTCCTCTACCCTCTGTGATTCCCGGTATAACAGGTCCCTTTCCATGATGAAGTACAGGAGGGCAATCCTCTCGTCAGGGTTAACTATTTCTGCATCTATTTTTACTACATTCTCCCAGGCCCTTAGTAATGTGGGGTCCTTCAATTGTTCAGTGGCAAAACTCTCTGTGTACCTCTAGATCATCACACTAGAGGTCACTGTTCCTCTTCTGAAGTTGCAGGCTCTTCCCTAGGCCCTGTTGTTTCCCCTGCTAATACTGACAAGGGAAACCCAGGAGAATCCCCACACTTAATCTTCTGAAGTTGCAGGCTCTTCCCTAGGCCCTGTTGTTTCCCCTGCTAATACTGACAAGGGAAACCCAGGAGAATCCCCACACTTAGAGGTTTCCTTAAGGCTTCTAAGAACCACTTAATGGTGAATCTGGGCAATCCCAAAGCTCCCAGAATTTTGGGAAATCCTTTCCCACAATGGCTTCATGTCGTAGTTTGGGAGCCAAACCCACCTGGTGACACAGGTTACCAAGGTCAAAGGACTTCCATTTTCCTAGGGTGCAAGGTTTTTTCCACCACCAGTACAGTTTTTACCAAGGTAATCAAGCTACCTGAATACAACAATACAACAACATTTTTACCATCTAAACACATTTTGCATAAAGGTTTCTCATGTGTCTTTACTGCAGTGCATATAGTTGCAAATAGGGACTGTTGTCTCTCTGTTAGAAACTCAGTGCATTGATTCATCAATAGCTGGTCAAACTGCCGCTACATGTCCCTCTTCCCGGCAACAGTAACAAATTAACTTTCTAGTCACCTCCTGTGGGATTGGTCTTGCAGGCCGCTCTCGCCAGACATTAGAAGCAGTCCCAAAAATACCATTAGTTCCCCATTTTTCACTCTCTCCACCCCATCCCTTGGTGCAGTCTTACCCGTATTTGGGGATAGTCTGGTCTTGGGGTGGAAAGTCTGTGAGTCTCTGAGGGAAGACATCAGATTCTCAGTTGTTCGGTACCTTTCCACCAGGTCTACAAGTGTGTCTGCTTTTTCCTTATCTCTGTGGCTCACCCATTTCTGCAAGGTAGTAGGGAGAGCCCTCCCAAATTTGTCCATGACCACCCACTCCACAATTTTTGGACCAGACAGAGTTTCTGGCTGCATTCATTTCCTGGTCAAGTGGATAAGGTCATACAATTGTGACTGTGGTGGCTTTCTCAGCCAATAACTCCAACTGTGGACACGCTGAGCACGGGCAGCCAGGGTTACACCCAGTTGTGCCAATATTTCCATTTTCAAACAATCATTTTCTCTTACGTTCACTGACAGACACAGCCCTTCATTAGACAAGTGGGTTATATGCACATCCTACCAGGAGTTGACTAGTCAAATAGAAATAAACCAAGCTGGCCCCTCCCAGGGGGCCGTCCTCTCTCTCTCATAACCCCCCTGCTCTGTATAGCATATCAGTTTTCTATGCCTAGTGCAAGGAGTTAGACCTGGCTCCCTTATGGGACCTGCAGTTCATCTTTTTTTTTGCTACCACTTTTTTTTATTTTTTTCAAGCTATCAGATGAAGACTGCTATCAAGAAGCCGGCTGGGGCATAGAGGATTTCTAGTATCCTGTGATTGTCCCCAGCGCGGCTGACCGATGCGAGCTAGCTCTAGCCTTGGCGGGACCCGCCGCTTCATGCCCGTTCCGTGAGGGTGGCCAGGGAGTGACCCCCCCCTTACACCCAGTGACCAGACCTTGTTCCCATCCAGGGGCCTGTGGCCTGCAGCATCCCTTTCTGACAGTGGGATGAAGGTCTGCAACCGGGTGGCTACCCGCTGCGCCCGTCGGACTGGTGAGTGACCCCCCTCCCCCTAGGGGCACAGGGGGGTGGGCGATTTGAGCCGGCCAGTGGAGGGTGTTTTGCTGGGTTAGAGCCTCCCCTGGGAGTTCTTGCCCCCCTCCTACACCCCCCGCTCTTCCAAACCGCCATGCAGCGACCCGCCGCCATTTTCCGGCAGATCGCCGCCATTTTTCCGAGGCCGCGGCCATTTTCTTGGGGTTTTCCCTCTAGTGCTGAGCGGCAGCCATTTTGCCGTAGTCACGGCCTGTATGCAGGTTTTGGCCTCTTGTAACCGCTCGGCGGCCATGTTGGATGTGCCTGGAAAGAAAAATGTGCTGATAGCCGTTTGCTTCCTCTTCACCCTGGGACAGCGTAGATGGCACAGGCGGCACATGCTCTGGGACTGGTGGTCACTAAGCACTCCTACTGGGAAGCAGCGCTTGTGGGCAACAAACAGCAAGTATAGCTGGGCTCTCCCTGGGGTACTGATAGTGGTGGGTGCAGTCCTCCCGGGGTCTCCCTGGTTTCTCTGTGAGGTGGCAGTGAGGCTGTATTGTGGGGGTGTCCGTGCATTTTTTTTCCTGCCTGTCAGGTCCAGTGGTGAAAATGGCAGATGACCCTGCGTTTCCTTCTGAGGAGGAGTCAGCGTGACCTGCACTGGGGGCCCTGGTGTCCCTGGACCAGCTGAGAGCAGTTTTTGGGGAATTCTTTCCCCGGGCGGGACCGAACCAAGTTAAGGGGGCCCTTAAAAATTGTCCGACTCCCCCCTTTTCTTCGGGGGAAGAGTCTGAACCGGAAGTGGCCTCGGAGGAGCTCCGTAGAGCTCTGAGGGCGAGCTGGATCCCTTGGACGGCGAGGAAGACCAGGGGGCCTTGGTTGCGCGTGAAAAGGCGCTGGTGGCTGCACTGATTGCAGATATCCATGCATCTCTGCGACTGGACCAAGTTGGGGTGTCACAGGAGTCTGCATATGTTTGCGGGTCTGCTAGGCCACCCAGGTCCCCTAGGGCTTACCCTTATGATCAATTTTTTGACCATCTGGTCTATCATGAATGGCAGTGTCTGCAGAATTATTTTGCCCTGCCAAGACGCTTCGCTATACATTATCCATTTGAGGATAGCTTTGTGAAGAAGTGGGCATCCCCCCGCAGTGGACCCTCCGGTGGCACACCTGAATAAGGCTACGACCATTCCCTTGGAGGGGTCTCCCTCTTTTAAGGACCCAGCTGATAGGCGGAAGGAGGCGGTGTCCAAAGCACTTTCTGCTGGCAGGCTCAGCCATGCAGCTGGCCCTGGCGTCGCCGTCTCTGTCTGAGTGTATGACGGAGCTGCAGAATGACTTGAACTGCGGGAGGTCGCTTGAGGCGTCGCAGAGAGCTGACCATGTGTTTCAGGGGCTTCAGTACCTGTGTGACGCAGCTCTGGACCTGCTTCCCGTGTTGTCTAAAATGTCTGTTTTCACAGTCATTATCAAACGGGTACTCTGGTTACACTCGTGGTCGGGTGACCACACGTCTAAGAAGGGCCTGACGGATCTCCCCTTTCAGGGTGGTCGGCTCTTTGGAGCGCAGTTGGATGAAATCATTAAGGATTTCACTGGAGGGAAGGGTACTTTTCTTCCGGAGCCTAGGCGGCGGGAGTTCCGCCGCAAGCAGGGTCCTAATCCTTTGGGTCAGAAGAGGTATTTTCTTGCCCCCAGTGCAGCGGGCAAGGGGTCGAGGCCCAGCAAGTCTGCTACGGGGGGGCGGTAAACGACCCTGGCAATGCAAGAGCGAAAAGACAGAGGATAAGTCTGCCTCCACATGATGGGTTGCCCCCACCCGATTATCGGGTGGGGGGCTGTCTTCTGGGGTTCACAGACAGGTGGACTGCCCGCATTTCCGACTGGTGGGTGCAGGAAGTGGTGTCCCCTGGGTACAGGATAGAGTTCAGCACTCTACCCCCAGACAGGTTCTTCCCATCGAACTTGAGACTCCTTCAGGGGTGTCGAGAGGCTCTCTTAGGGGCTGTTCAGGCGCTCTCCGAACAAGGGGTGATTGTGCCAGTACCTCCGCTGGAAAGATTCTGCGGCTTCTACTCCAACCTGTTTGTGGTTCCCAAAAAGGGGGGGTCAGGCCGGTTCTGGACCTAAACGTGCTAAATCACTTTGTGAGGGCGCGGAAATTCAGAATGGAATCTGTCCGTTCGGTCGTGGCCGCCCTACACCAAGGGGACGTCATGGCGTCTCTGGATATCAGAGACACGTACCTCCACATTCCCATTTGTCTCCGGCACCAGCACTTCCTGTGCTTTGCGGTGGGAGATCTGCACTACCAATTTGTGGCACTTCCCTTCGGTCTGACCTCGGCTCCTCGGGTGTTCACCAAGTTGATGGCTCCAGTGTTGGCGCTGTTGAGGCAGAGAGGCATTGCAGTGATAGCATACCTTGACGACCTGCTCCTGAGAGCGAAGTCTGCTTCGGCGCTGGAGGAGAACGTGGCTATCACCATGGCCTCATTGAAGGACTTCGGCTGGCTGATCAAGCTGCAGAAGTCGACATTGACTCCGTCCTGTCGCCTGGAATACCTGGGTCTGATTCTGGACACGGAGCAGGCAAAGGTGTTCTTGCCTCCGGCCAAGTTGCTGACACTGCAAGCAGTGGTGTGAACCCTGCTGTCACGCCAGTGGTCTTCCTTACGGTTCTGTATGCGGGTGTTGGGACTCATGGTTTCAGCCTTTAAGGCAGTACCTTACGCCCAGAGTGACACTCGGCTCCTTCAGCGAGCGATTCTGTCACGGTGGGACAGGTCTCCGCTGTCCCTGGACCGGCTGATCAGATTAGATCATCAGACCAGAGGATCATTGACCTGGTGGCTTCGGGCCCTGGCCCTGACGTTGGGGAAGTCACTTCTTCCCCTGAATTGGTTGATAGTCACGACAGACGCCAGTCTATCGGGCTGGGGGGGTCCTGGGGCAGCTATCTGCTCAGGGCCACTGGTCGGCACAGGAATCCCGCCTTCCGATCAATGTGCTGGGATTGCGGGCTACCAGGCTCTGCCTCTCCCACTGGACGGTAAGGTTGCGCGGCCTCCCGGTTCGGGTTCAGTCGGACAACGCCACGGCGGTGGCGTATGTGAACCATCAGGGCGGAACGAGGAGCTCGGCTGCGGAAGCGGCTCTCATTCTGCGATGGGCAGAACTTCACGTGCCAGCAATCTCCGCCATTTACATTCCGGGCGTAGAGAATTGGCAGGCAGACTTTCTCAGCCGCCAGACGCTGGATCAAGGGGAATGGTCCTTACATCCAGAAGTGTTCCTCCATCACGTAGACATCATGGCGTCTCGGTTCAATCACAAGGTGGAAACCTTTGTGTGCAGGACAAGAGACCCACTGGCGGCCGCCATGGACGCGCTGGTAGCGCCTTGGAGTCGGTATCGACTCCTGTACGCTTTTCCTCTCATCAAGCTTCTACTGCGGCTACTGCGCAGAGTGGAAGCGAAGGGGATTCTGACAATCCTGGTGGCTCCGGATTGGCCTCGGCATCCTTGGTACGCCGACATGGTGCGGATGGTGGCAGATGTTCCCTGGCGTCTTCCGCTGCGCGAAGATCTGTTGTCCCAGGGACCCATCTTGCACCCTGCTTTACCCTTGCTGGCTTTGACGGCTTGGCTATTGAGTCCCAGGTGTTGAGGGATAGGGGGGTTGCTGACTCTGTGATCCCTACCATGCTTAAGGCGCGCAAGTGTACTTTGCGCACAATTTATTATCGCACCTGGAGGGCCTCTATTGCCTGGTGTGAGGCGGGGGGTTGGAACCCTCGCTCTTACGTTGTGTCCAGGGTCCTGGCTTTTTTGCAGCAGGGCCTGGATAAAAATTGCCATTGAGTACTCTCAAGGGTCAGATTACGGCTCTGGCGACTCTATTTCAATGGCCTTTTGCGTCACATTCGTTGATTTGTACATTTGTACAAGGGGTGCGCCATGTGGTTCCTCAAGTACGGTCGCCTTTGGCGCCGTGGGATTTGAATTTGGTGCTTTCTGTACTGCAGAAACCGCCTTATGAGAAGATCAGAGATATTCCCTTACAATTGCTGTTGCAGAAAGTGGCTTTCTTGGTGGCCATCACATCCACTGGGTGGGTGTCTGAGTTGGCAGTGTTGTCCTGCAAGTCTCCTTACTTAGTCCTTCATAAGGACAAGGTGGTCTTGCGCCCATCTCCTTCGTTTCTACCGAAGGTGGTCTCTTCTTTTCACATTAATGAAGATATTGTTCTTCCTCCATTATGTCCGCACCTGGCGCATCCCAAGGGATTTGAGTTACATTCATTCCTTGGATGTCGTGGGTGGCGTTGCGGGTGTACTTGCGTCTACAGCCTCCTTTCGGAAGTCTGATGCGTTGTTTGTGCTGACGGATGGGCCACACAAAGGATTGGCGGCCTCGTCGGCTACTGTTTCCCGTTGGATCAGGCAGACCATGACCCATGCGTATACTGTTGGGGCAAAGTTCCCCCTTTAACAGTCATGGCTCATTCCACCAGGGCAGTTAGCACTTCCTGGGCTTTCAAGAAACCAGGCTTCAGTGTCACAGGTGTGCAAGGCGGCTACTTGGGCCTCAGTGCACATGTTTACTAAGTTTTACAAAGTTGATGTGTCAGCATCTGCGGATGCTGCTTTTGGCCGTAAAGTTTTACAGGCGGCAGTGTAGGCGCGGCTGGTGCCTCCTGAGAGGATTCTGTTGGGTACAGTTATTGTCGTTTGCCCACCCCTCTTGACTGACAGCTTTGGGACATCCCCACTTGTCTAATGAAAGGCTGAGTCTGTCAGTGAATGTAAGAGAAAAAGGGATTTTATTAAAACTTACCGTAAAAATCCTTTTCTCTGAGTTCACTGACAGAGGCAGCACCCACCCCTCTGTGTTGCGTTTGTACGGCTTGTTACAAACTGTGATACACAGAGCAGGGGGGTTATATGGGAGAGAGAGAACAGTCCCCTGGGAGGGGCCAACTTGCTTTCTTTCTATTTGCCTAGTCAACTCCTGGTAGGATGTGCATATAACCCACTTGTCTAATGAAGGGCTGCGTCTGTCAGTGAACTCAGAGAAAAGGATTTTACAGTAAGTTTTAATAAAATCCCTTTTTTTTAGTATCCGCCGGCTCCAAGTCAAAATAATACTTTTGGGACTCTCCAGATAGTGTGTGCGTGTGTGTGTGCGTGTGCGTGTGCGCGTGCGTGTGCGTGTGCGTGTGCGTGTGCGTGTGTGTGTGTGTGTGTGTGGGGGGGGGGGGGGGCACTAGTCCAGCCCATCGTTCTTTAGGCCAACTTTATTTTTCAGCTGTTCTTTCAAAGGTGGTCAGAAACCTCTCAGGGTTATCATCTGCAGTCATCTTTGGCAACAGATGGCTTACCCCAAAAGGCAGTATGTTACCAGAATCACTCCCAGCCTTGTTCTGCTGCCTCTGCTGAAGCTGTTTTGTGATGGCCTCAATTTTTTGTTGGTGTTCCTGGTCCTGCTGTTCCAGCGCTTTCTGCTGAATTGCAAGGCTCTGTTGCAAAGTTGCATTTGTCTGCTGTAGGTTTGCGTTTGCCAGAGCAAGCTGTCTCAGTAGCTCCTCCATGCTGGCCTTACTTCACCTGCCCCACAAACCTCCTCTATGTGTAAGGGATTAGCTCAGAAGCGTGGTGTGCAGGACCCCCTGGATGTGTCACAGTGCAGTGAAGTAGGCACGGACAGACGGTAGGATCTTTGTGAAAGCAAAAACTGATTTATTTACAGATCTGTGGTTACAAAGTGCAGGCTTGAGAACTGGTAAAATAAAACAAAACAAACCCTTGCCACTTTGGGAGTCTAACTACAAAGACACAGGAGCCTGACTACTTGTTCTGCCACAGCCTACTGCTGCCCAGACACTTGGCGGTCACAGAGAAATAAACAAAGGCTTTTAGTCACCCAGACTTAATCTTACCATTCAGAGCTGTTGCTGCTCCCCAGCCTGCAATGCACAGAGACCTGGTTCCTGGGTGGAGCCCCTTGTTGAAGCAACCTGGGAGTTTTATAGAGCCCTGATTGCTTTATCGCTACACCTGAGCTCATTAACCCTCATTGAGCCCAAACAGGCTCACTGCACAGCACAAATACAAAAACAATCAGTGAACAGAATAAACCTGGGGCAAATATATCTCCCATCCTGGACATAACCCATAGATTTTCCTGGCTTCATGTCACACTATTTAAATAGTTCATCAGTCAGTCTATACAGTACCTTAAAAAAGTAATCATACCCCTTGAAATGTTCCACATTTTGTCATGTTACAACCAAAATGTAAATGTATTTTATTAGGATTTTATGTGATAGATCAATACAAAGTGCCAATTATTTTTATTTTTTTACAAATATCTGAAAAGTGTGGCATGCGTCTTTATTCAGCCCCCCCCCCCAGCCCCCCCCCCCCCCACACACACACACCCACACACCCACAAACAAGTCAATACTTTGTAGAACCACATTTCACTGCAATTACAGCTGCAAGTCTTTTTGGGGAGGTCTCTACCAGCTTTGCACATCTGGAGAGTGACATTTTTGCCCATTCTTCTTTGCAAAATAGCTCAAGTTCTGTCAGATTTGACAGAGTGTCTGTGAAAAGCAATTTTCTAGTCTTGCCACAGATTCTCAATTGTATTTAGGTCAGGACTTTGACTGGGCCATTCTAATACATGAATATGCTTTGATCTAAACCATTCCATTGTAGCTCTGGCTGTATGTTTAGGGTTGTTTTCCTGCTGGAAGGTGAACCTCCGTCCAAGTCTCAAGTCTTTTGCAGACTCGAAACTGCAAATGGGACTAATTATGGCTTTCAACGATGGCTTTCTTCTTGCCACTGTTTCATAAAGGTCATATTTGTGGAGTGCACGACTAATAGTTATCCTGTGGACATATTGTCCCACCTAAACCATGGATCTCTGCAGCTCCTCCAGAGTTACCATGGGCCTCTTGGCTGCTTCTTTGATTAATGTTCTCATTGCCCAGCCTGTCAGTTTAGGTGTACAGTCATATATGTCTTGGTAGGTTTGCAGTCGTGCCATACTCTTTCCATTTTTGGATGATGGATTGAACAGTGCTTCATGAGATGTTCAAAGCTTGGAATATTTTTTTTTTTTTTTTTTTTTATATATACTCTAACCCTGCTTTCAACTTCTCTGCAACTTTATCCCTGACCTGTCTGGTGTGTTCCTTGGCCTTCATGATGCTGGTTGTTCACTAAAGTGCTCTAACAATCTCTGGGGGCTTCACAGAGCAACTGTATTTATACTGAGATTAAATTACACACTGGTGCACTCTTATTTACTAATTAGGTGACTTCTGAGGGCAATTGGTTCCACTAGAGTTTAGTTAGGGGTTTTAGAGCAAAGAGGACTGAATACAAATGCATGCCACACTTTTCAAATATTTATTTGTAAAGAAATGTTGAAAACCATTTATCATTTTCCTTCCACTTTACAATTATGTGCCACTTTGTGTTGGTCTATCAGATAAAATCCCAATAAAATACATTTATGTTTTTGGTTATAACATGACAACATGTGGAAAAAAGACTGTACATTAGCTTTTTGTTGCTCACTACACAGCAGAATTTTGACAGAGAGAAAAGGGCAGCAGTGTAAAGTTAATTGGGCTTTTTTACACAGTGAACTGGCACATAAGAGGAGAGCACATCATTGTTTTTTTTTTCTCCTTCAGTATCCAAACTCAGACTATGTTGTATTGCTTTAACTGCTGCATAAATAAAGTGAGCAGATACTAGATTTTTGACATGTATTTCAAGTAAACAGAATAACATTGTTTGGCAGAGTGTTCACAACTGTTCCAACTGTAGCTAAAGCTTCTTGTTGGCTGACGTCACTCAGCTGGTTCAGACAACTGGATGTCTGACCGGCAGTTGGCTCAGCCTTTCAGCACACCGCTGAGAGCCTGAGCCAGCTGCTCCCGCGCCCTCAACAGTCCAGCACCCCAGTGAGCTGAAGACTGAGAACTGAGCGATCAGTGGTCTTTAATCGCTCAGTTCTCGGTGTAGAGGCAGCGGGGGACAGATGCATGGTCAGATTAATGCTGCATCCACCATCCATCCATCATCACAAGTATGATTTTTTTTTTCCCCCAAAACCTGCACTTTTCTTTTAATTGATAAGCTGCTGGACTTGCAATCTTGCTCCAAGCATTCCCTTAACCACTTGCCGACCGCCGATCGGCATCTGATGGCGACTGAGTGGCTCTCCTGCGCAAAACGCCGTCATCTGACAGCGGCTGCGAGATCGCGCACAGTGAGCGCACGCGCTGCCGGAGGCGCGCCCACGCGCTCACTGTGTCCGGGGAGGGCCAGGGAGCGGGTGCGGCAGATTCGATCTCCGCCGGCCAACCGCGATCCCCCCCCCCCCGGAGTGAAAGAACGGAGGTCCGTGTAAGTAAACACGGACCTCCATCCTGTGAGGGGGGAAGGGCTGTGATCACAGCCTTCCTCTACATGGAAGCTGTGATCACTTCCCTTCCCCTGCTAGGGCAGCCCAAATACAGTTAGAACACGCCCAGAGAACACAGTTAACCCTTAGAGCGCCCCCTGCAGGTTAACCCCTTCACTGCCAATGGCATTTACACAGTAATCGGTGCATTTTTATAGCACTGATCGCTGTATAAATGCCAGTGGTCCCAAAAAAGTGCCAAAATGTTCTGACATGTCCGCCCTAATATTGCAGTACCGCTAAAAATCGCAGATCACCGCCATTACTAGTAAACAATAAAAAAAAAAAAAATAGAAACCCCAGAAATGAATTCTCATCGTCTGTAAACGCGACCACTTTTGTGCAAACCAATCAATAAATGGCGATTTCAATTTTTTTTTCATCACAAATATGAGGAAGAATATAAATCGGCCAAAACCGATGAAAAAAAAAAAGTTTTTTTTTTTTTTTTTTTTTTTTTTTTTTTGGATTTGTATTTTAGCAAAACTTAAGAAATTTGCATTTTTTTGCAAAATTGCCGCTCTTCTTTTGTTTATAGCGGCAATCAGAAATGATGCAGCGGTGATCAAATACCACCAAAAGTAAGCTCTATTTGTGGGAAAAAAAGGACGCAAATTTTGTTTGGGTACAACGTTGCATGACCGCGCAATTTTCAGTTAAAGCGACGCAGTGCCGAATCGCAAAAAAGGCTCTGGTCCTAAAGGGGGAAATCCTTCTGGGGCTGAAGTGGTTAAAGTGCTTTGTAGCACTCTGCATTGTGTTTAAATGTTAAATGTCATGATGTCATCAGTGACATCATCTGGGTTTCCTCTGAGTTTGGGGTGCTATGTTTGAATAGGGTACATCTAGTTCTCTGACATGATCCAGACCCCCTTTCTTTATAGGAAAAAGAAATGTTAAAGAAATGAAAGTAAATAATTCTGTAACTAATATCTCTCATTTATCTCCAACTCCCATAAAATACATTGGGTGCACTAAATGACATTTGCACATACAGTACATAAGTGAGCATAATATCATTTGACATTTTGGCAAACCTATAAATGTTACAGTTTTATTTTATTTTTCCACCCGAACCTAACTTGATCTAATTTTAATGTTATAACTAATGTATACTATCAGTATTGTATTTTCCTGTGTGTATAACTAAATAATGTCAAAAGGAGACACAAAAAAAAAAAAAAAAAAAACCTTTACCAAATTAAAATTTATGTTAT
>BLSH010414487.1:999975-1012486 GCA_018402905.1 Glandirana rugosa | reverse complement strand
CTGTGGAATCCATTCAAAAATAGATCCGGGACCTGGGCAAGTGTACTGAGAGATGATCTGGGGAGTTTTTAGTGCTCCCCAGACTATAGTAGGCTCAGATGGAGATGGATTGGGATCTGCAGAACGGGGGCTCTTCTCCTGCACGTCCTGCTGTCCTCTGCGTCTGGACACACCCTGTAACGGATGGCTTATACTTGATTGTCCTCTATGTAGTTGCTTGCCTGACTTCCACAACATCTTACTTTGGGGACTTTTGATTTGTCTGGATCCATACAACCCACAGTTGAAGATAGGCCCAGATGCAGAGTAAGTCTCCCCTGTTGGAGGTTTTCTGGCCAATACACCAGACTTTATGGTTACATACAGCTCCCATGGTTTATCTAACCTTTAATTATACAGCTGGGCTCATGCATCTTCTTGATATGGTGCTATGTTCTCAGTTTCACATTAAATAATCATAACCTTTTATGGGATATATTGAGAGACATATGGGTTAATTTACTAAAGGCAAATGGACAGAGTACCCAATCGCATTCAAAGACATTAAAAAAAAACAAAAAAAAAACAAAAAAAAAAAAAAAAACAGAATGTTTGCTTGCACATGATAGGATGATGGAAAACAACAGAGCTTCTGCTCATTTACTAAGTTCTGGAGCAACTGCACTTTGCACGGTGCACAGCATTTTTGCCTTTAATAAATCAACCCCATAATGTTGGTATCTGTTTATCCAAGGACAGTCACCATTTACTATGGAGTCATGGTCTGCTAGTGGTTCTCTTAGCTCAGTTAACACAATAATAATATTTGAGAATATATCACTGCTTGCATTCCAGCTGGATACATTGTGTATAACTGTGCAAACTGTCACATTTTTTATTTTTTTTTGGATTATTTATATTTACCAAATATATATATATATATATTTTTTTTTTTTGCAAGAAAAAATATGTGAACCCTTTTGGAATGATATGGATGTCTGCACAAATTGGTCAAAAAATGTGATCTGATCTTCATCTAGATCTCGACAATAGACAATCACAGTCTGCTTAAACTGATAACACACAAATAATTAAATGTTACCATGTTTTTATTGAACACACCATGTAAACATTCACAGTGCAGGTGGAAAAAGTATGTGAACCCCTAGACTAATGACATCTCCAAGACTAATGACATCTCCAAGAGCTAATTGGAGTGAGGTGTCAGCCAACTGGGGTCCAATCAATGAGATGAGATTGGAGGTGTTGGTTACAGCTGCCCTGCCCTATAAAAAAAAACACACACACCAGTTCTGGGTTTGCTTTTCACAAGAATCATTGCCTGATGTGAATGATGCCTCGCACAAAAGAGCTCTCAGAAGACCTATGATTAAGAATTGTTGACTTGCATAAATCTGGACAGGGTTATAAAAGTATCTCCAAAGGCCTTGCTGTTCATCAGTCCACGGTAAGACAAATCTGTCCTGTAAAGATGGCTGCGAAAGCACAGCGCAGACTGCTCAGTGAGGTGGAGAAGAATCCTAGAGTGTCCGCTAAAGACTTACAAAAGTTTCTGGAATATGCTAACATCCCTGTTAGCGAATCTACAATATGTAAAACACTAAACAAGAATGGATTTCATGGGAGGATACCACAGAGGAAGCCACTGCTGTCCAAAAAAACATTGCTGCACGTTTACAGTTTGCACAAGAGCACCTGGATGTTCCACAGCAGTACTGGCAAAATATTCTGTGGACAGATGAAACCAAAGTTGAGTTGTTTGGAAGAAACGCACAACACTATGTGTGGAGAAAAAGAGGCACAGCACACCAACATCAAAACCTCATCCCAACTGTGAAGTATGGTGGTTGGAGCATCATGGTTTGGGGCTGCTTTGCTGCATCAGGGCCTGGACGGATTGCTATCATCGAAGGAAAAATTAATTCCCAAGTTTATCAAGACATTTTGCAGGACAACTTAAGGCCTTCTGTCCAGCAGCTGAAGCTAAACAGAAGATGGGTGTTGCAACAGGACAACGACCCAAAGCATAGAAGTAAATCAACAGAATGGCTTAAACAGAAGAAAATACACCTTCTGGAGTGGCCCAGTCAGTGTCCTGACCTCAACCCGATTGAGATGCTGTGGCATGACCTCAAGAAAGCGATTCACACCAGACATCCCAAGAATATTGCTGAACTGAAACAGTTATGTAAAGAGGAATGGTCGTTGTGCACCTCTGATCTGCAACTACAGGAAACATTTGGTTGAAGTTATTGCTGCCAAAGGAGGTTCAACCAGTTATTAAATCCAAGGGTTCACATACTTTTTTCCACCTGCACTGTGACTGTTTACATGGTGTGTTCAATAAAAACCATGGTAACATTTAATTATTTGTGTGTTATTAGTATAAGCAGACTGTGATTGTCTATTGTAGTGACTTAGGTGAAGATCATATCACATTTTGTGACCAATTTGTGCAGAAATCCATATCATTCCAAAGGGTTCACATATTTTTTCTAGCAACTGTGTATATATATAATATATATATATATATATATATAATATATTTATAGGCTTACTTACTAGTGAGTGCTGTTCTTTGACTTATTCTTGGCCAATAATTGGTATATTCTTTGTTTAATTCCTTTAAACAGGGGTTAGAATAAAAATTTACTTTTATATATGTTTAACCATCTTGGTGTGTTTTTTCATACAATCTTATCTACCCAGTGGGTTTTAGTAGTCATAGCCGGGTTTTTATTGTTTGATGAATTTGTCAATGTATTCTAAGCTGACATTTCAGCTTTGAAGAAAAACCTGCAAGCTGTCTACCAGCGTTTTATATTAGTTGGAGACTCAGCAATGCATCTGTGCTCACATCTCCACCCACCTGTTTCAGGTGTTGCAAGGTGTGTCATTCTTTGTGTCTCATTCCTTATTTATTATATCCTTATTTTATCAATACAAAATGCAACTAGAAGAGGCAATTATGCAGCAGCAAAAGCCAAGACTCCATGGCAGAAGGTCTCTGATGTAGAACCTCTGATCAGATAATCCCATAGGGCCTTTGAGATATTCTAAAATATATTAAAAAGCAATGGGTGAGTCAGCTCATCTAACCAGTTATAGATTATTTACACAATGAGATTAATTCTGACATAGATTTAGTTCACATCTTTTGAATTGAATCTTATGCAGAAGTATACTCTTTTCAAATGTATTCATGTGATGGTGGCAGATAATATCAAATGTAAATAATCACAACGATATTAATATCAAGCATAGCTGGTATTGATACTGTACCATCAGTGTTTATTCTCTTATGTGTTTTGGAATTCCAGTACCAGTGCTATGCCTTTTTCTTCACCACCTACTGCACAAATAGGCAGACATAGTACCTTCTCATGTGAGAGATCTTTTGTCCAGTTTAGAAGATGCACCCCCACCCACCACTCTTTTCTCAGATTGTGATACTCCACTCCTGGAATTGATACCTCATCCAAAAATCTAACAGAGCTTGTGATTTTCTTTGTGCTAGCCAGTGTTTTTTGGTTACCCTGCCAAGTATTTCTTTTTGGCCTCCACAAATATTCAAATATTTGCCAAATATAAGCAGACTGGTTTGCCAGATGTAATCCTAACTTCATTTTGTTTTTTTTAATTTGCTCATTGCTGCAATGAACAAGCACACTTTATTCTTTTGTTCAATAAACTGTAAACTACTGTGTAATCAGAAATCTCAAATGCACCCACTGCAGGCTTTTTGGTGTCTCTTGTAACAAATATGTAACAGCTCCAGGGCTTTTATTCATTCCAAAAAAATAGCAGTTAGTTACCTCCTATACCTATCAGGTCTGGTTTATTTGTCCTTGGTGCCCACTTGCGAGGTGTCTTCATTGTATTATGGGATGTCTGACAAACCTTAAAGTGTATGCAAACCTGACTCATGAAATTTGAGCTGGGCACATATATCTCTCTTCAAAGCACTGTGTCCCATAGCTTTGTCCTGTTCAGTTCCTCTTTTACCAGCCTGACAAGTTCTCCATCACATGTGTTAATGTCAGAGTTTTTTGTTGGGGAGGTTGCTATAAATAGATTAGCAGAGTGGTGAACTATACAATGCACAGAGCTGAGAGTGTCTACCTATGAGGAGAATGGGCGTGTGCCTTTCCTCCAATCAGCTGTCTTGGCTGTGTGCCCAGGCTTCACTGCAATGGTAACCAGGAAGAGAAAATAGCCTAAAACAATCTGCACTTTCTAAAGGATATACCGTATACAGCTGAAGAAAGAAGATATACAGTATATCACAAAATTAAGTATACCCCTCACATTTTTGTAAATATTGTATTCTATCTTTTCATGTGACTACAAAGACATTACACTTTGCTACAATGTAAAGTAGTGTGTGTACAGCTTGTATAACAGTGTACATTTGCTGTCCCCTCAAAATAACTCAACACACAGCCATTAATGTCTAAACCACTGGCAACAAGAGTGAGTACACCCCTAAGTGAAAATGTACACTCACTACTTTACATTGTAGCAAAGTGTAATTCTTTTCAGTGTTGTCACATGAAAAGATATAAAATATTTTTATTTATTTTTTTTTAATGTAAGGGATGTACTCACTTTTGTGAGATACTGTACATGTAAAACTTATATAGGAATATTTATTTCATCTCTGTGTATCATCTGAGGCTGTTCACTTCACTGGGTATATGTGAGTGTTTGCATCCACTTTAAGAGCTTACTTTTGAAAAAGTCAGCTATTGCATGCAATATATGTATTGAAGTGATGGGGATTCCTAGTCACCATATGGGTTAATTTGTCCACACACACATAGAAGTTTTATGTTGGCATCTTTTGCTGCTGATAATTACATGATTTGGATGTTTTATCTGTGCTTGCCTGATAGTAGGTTTACTTATAGTTAAAATTAAAGAAAAAATAAATTGGTAAACTATGTTGGAAGACAAGAATATTGTCATGATTGTTATGCCTTAGAGAATGCATTGCTGGAGCAGGTAATTGCATTCAGTGCATGAGAAGCTTCTAAGCGTCCATGTCTTTAATTTAGTTATTTCCCATGAGAAATTGCAGGTTTTCACTTAGAAAGAAAACATGATCAGTACATGAAAATATATGCATAATTCCAGGTCTGTGGTTTTATGCATTTGGGGAAAATAATATTTTAATGTTGGCCTTTTCAGTTGGAAAATAGTTTTCATTTTTATCCATTAGCTGTGCAATTAGTGTTGAAACTAAGCTGCATACATTTCAGCTTCATATTTATTCCTGGCAAATTAAAACCTTACTTTTTTACATCATTACACATGTCGAGCAAGTTTTGTAAAACTGCCTGTCAAAACTATGGATCTCATACTCCTATCTTTTGTCTAGTTCTAAATGTAAATTTTCACAGTAGGAAAATATGACAATGGGGACAAACAAGCTGATTTCAGCTAAATGTGATCGTGTTCCATAGTTGCATATCAGTAATTTGTTTGACTAGATGTTTTATTGTGTTTTAGTTTTCTTGAAAATGCTTAATTACTCTTCTAGGCCTGGGTCACACATGATGGAATGTGGTATTTTTTGTTATGCAGGCTAAGTTTGCACAACTGTAGTAGTAAAAATACAAGCCAGGAGGTTAGTTGGCCATAGAATCACCAATAGACAGCTTTAAAAGAGAAGTGAAGGATTTTTTTTTTTTTTTTTTTAGGAGTCATACTAGCATCAGTCCAATGTTGCATCTGTCCCCCAACACCTCTACACTGAGAACCGAGCGATCAAACACCGCGATCACTCGATTTTTCAGAGCTCTGTGAGAAAAGAGCTGCAGACTGTCAGTCACAGCTCTCTGCTCTGCCCCCTCCTCGCTCACTGGAGCGCTGGGCGGTGGAGGGGGCGGGGGTGGCCTGCTCAACGGCTCGCTGAAAGGGTGAGCTGGGTGTCAGTCCAGGCACCTGGCAAATCCAGACTTTATTGTCATGATGACACGGTGCCTGTACTGAGAGCAGTGACGTCAGCCCGCTCTCTGCTTAAAACGAGTCACATGAGTGCAAAACAAACTGCACCCCTGTGATCCATAGGAGAAGTACAGCCAAACAAGCTTTGGCTGGACTTCTCCTTTAAAATCAGATGGAATACTCTTGTGTAGTAAATTATATTTTTTCTCACATTGATAAAACTGTGAGAATCATTCCTTGCTAGGTGTACAGTTGTTCAGCCCTAACATTTTTATCTCTTTTAATCAGACGTTGCATGGTTTACCCCATGCTAGTCATATTTTCATAAACAATCAAATGCAGTATTTTTATGTAAAGTGGGAACTGGCCTAAAAATCACACTGTGCACCTGAGGTACTTGTTTGGCATTGTTAGCATTTACAGTGAAATTGTATTTTGTGTATAGCTATATGGTGAGTGAGGAAGAATTGTATTTTGGTCAGGAAAGCTAACACAGAGACCCCTGTTTTGTGTAACACCCATTTTTTTTCTCTAGAAATCACATGCTAGTGAAGTCCTAAAGGCAAAGTTCACTTTTTATTTTCCTAGTTCCAGCTTCCCTATGTACCAATATGGCATTGATGTATCTCTTGTTTCAGAAAGGACAAAACTTTCTATTTGTCCTAGACAAGACCTTACTTCAGCCTCCAATTTGTTGTATAAAAGAGCTCCCACATTACTTCCTGGACAGCCCTTGGGAAAACCATTAAGGCACAGGAAGGAGTTCACCATTAACACTCTGCACCTGCCCTCCCATTCCAGGAGATTAATTTTACTCACCTCTGTAGGTTCATGTTTTTCCAATGCAATCATTGATACTGTTCCCCCTAAATACACAGCCATCATTTTTTTTTTTTTTTTTGCCTTCATTTAGCATAATCATTATTTTGGCAGAGTGTGCAGGAGCAGAACTGTAGTATTGAAAACAAAAGAAGTGTGTCCCTGGAAGTCTGTAAGGTTAGCCATAGAAGGTTTGTAAATCTAAAAGAGATCGTCCAGAGATTGTACAATCAGAGAACCCAAGTATCAAAGGAGTGTCAATCGGGATTAAGCAGTGTAAGTTAGCGGACTTTGCTGATGATGTGCTGCTATTCTTGACTGAGCCCCTTGTCACTTTACCAAACCTCCTGAAAGATCTCCAGCAATTTCAATTTATAGCCCACTTCAAAATAAACTGCCATAAATCTGAGGCAATGAATATTTTGCTTTCATCCACCGCAGTGCAGGCTTGCACAGAAAACTTCCCCTTCACCTGGCGTAAAGAGGCTATAACTTACCTAGACATCCAACTCCCGGCACGCCTCGGAGACATCTACACTAAAAATTTCTCTCACTTATTAAAGACTATAGGGGACAATTTCATAAATTGGAACAAAGCACACTTCTCATGGTTTGGTCGAGCGGCAATCATTAAAATTAATGTTCTTCTGTGTATCCTTTCCTTAACGTCTTTCAAACACTACCTATTGCTATTCCCAAAAAAATTATTCATGTCCATAAGATCTCTCTGCACATTGTTCCTTTGGAACCAGAAGAAGCCTAGAATTAGCTTTGCCCAGCTCACCAAACCCAATAATAAAGAAGGTATAGGCCTCCCTGACTTTAAACAATATTACATTTCCTGCCACCTTCAAAATATCATTGACTGGCACATACACGCAAACAGTAAAGACTGGGTTAACTTAGAAAAATCCCTCTCACAGCTGCCACTATGTGGTATACCATGGGCCCGCCACCACAATAAACGCCCCGACACACAAGACCACCCATGTATTGGCCCCACCCTCCAATGCTTTAAGGAACCTTGTAACAAAAACCATCTATCGAAGACGCCAGGTCCCTTGACACCCCCCCTCCCCTCGGCAACCCGTACCCCCCCAGGCTTGTCCAAACACCCTTGTTCCTCAGACCAACCCAACATTGGCCTTAGAATCGCACACTTATTACAAAACTGCAAGCTACTGTCCTTTGATGATTTTAATGCCCAACGGGCTGACCACAAAGTCTTGTTCTGGGAATACCGGCAAATTCATAATTTCCCATTCTCAATTCAAAAGACACATGCTCTCTCATCACCGCTGACTCCCTTTAAATCTCTCTGTTTAAGCCAAACCCCTCAGGGACATGTCATATCCCTACTATACAACATGCTATGGCACAACACAAAGGCTGATGAGGGTAGGATGTGCGCCATCTGGGCCTGGGAGCTCCGCCTGGATTTACCCGAATCCCATTGGGAGAATATACTTAAATGTATCCATAAAGGATCTATCAATGTGGCCATTCAGGAAAATAATTATAAATTATTCACACGTTGGTACCGCTCACCAGCACTCCTTCACACATTCAACGCTGCAACTTCAGACCTTTGCTGGAGATGCCGCCTCGAGAAAGGTCACCTCTTCCACATTTGGTGGAAATGCCCCCCTCATAGCGGAGTACTGGAGAGCGGTACGTCAAAAAACTGTGGCAATCACTACCACTTCACTCTTTCTGACGCCTGCAAATCGCCTCCTGCACCACCTAATAAACACTGAAAGGTCCTACTTCAAATCACTTGCCATGTCTTTAATCAATGCAGCAAAATTATGCATCCCCAAATGATGGGGGTCCCCATCTCTCAAAGACTGGTACTTAAGAGTAGACAAAATTGCGGAGATGGAAGAGCTTATAGCCATTGCCCACGATGCCCCCTCCAAATTCTCTAAAAAATGGGCCAGTTGGATTCACTTTCGCTCATCGTCAGAATACAGCCAAACAATGGGACACCCGTAATAGGCCCCTCCATTAATTAATTAATTGGCTCTACAACTGTTCCCCCCCTGCTTCCGCAAGACCAACTCATTCAGCAAGGACGTTAAGGACCCCCCCTTTTTTTTCCCTTTCTCCCCCTCCTCCCCATACATCCTTTCCCACTCCCATCACTCCCTATATACTACTGGAGAGCATGTGCTGGTCACATGCTCTCTAGCCCTTCAAGCTCTATACCTCTAACTCTTACAAAGGTACATCATACTATTGGTCCTCAGCCTTTTGGGCTATAATGCTATAGCGAATTTGTGTTTACTCACGTTCAATTTGCCATGTAAAAATGCATGTTCCTATGCAAACTACTGTTCTCATCCAAACTGCTTTGACATTTCTCTGTATGTACACTACTTTTTATGTATACCTCTGTATGCCCTATCTTTGTTCTCTTTTTCCACAATAAAAACTTTTTTTGGGAAAAAAAAAAAAGATTGTACAATCAGATTGATCACTTGATTTGATAAAGGGCCATGCCCAAAATGAGTTGTCATGTCTACAGTCTGCTGACAGCTTTCAATCTGCTCTACCACCCCATCTGTGTTCCATCCCAAGCTGCATTGTGGGGAGTCAGTCCAACATTGCTCTTTTGTTGGTGACGTCACATCCAGCACCCCATCCAACTACACCAGCTGCACCATCCAGCGAACTGGAGTCATCTGTTCGATCCGTTGGGGGGCCTCTCCACATCACTGTCCCTTAGACCACCAGTGGTCTGTCACCCCTTCCATTGGTTGCATGCCCATGCGACATCTGGTGCCTATACACCTTTTGGTCACCCCCAGCACTGGCCTTGATATACCAAGTCAGCTTGCGGGGGTTTGGGTGAGATTGAGGTCCATAATCAAGCATGATGTTTAACATTGATTGTCTGACATATTTTAACCCTTTTTCATTCTTGGAATCCTTTGGCTTTGATTTTACAATAAATATTTTTATCACAAATTCTGGCATAGGCATCTTTATGACTTTTCTGAGGTATGCCTCAAGTGGTTTGTAGCCATAACCCCCCAGCTCTGGATTAGGAGGAATCTTTTGTTCTTTTACACAACATCATGCCTGATGTTTTTGGTTCCCCTCTAGCTGCAGAGGGCTAATATTCATTACACAGACTACCACATGTTGGTTCTCCAAACAGTGCCTGAACTTTTTTAGGAGTACATTTATAGTGTATGGCCATCTTTATGCACCTAACATATAAAGAGAAGTACAAAATTACTTTTCATTTAAGAGTCATACTTACCTAGCTGGATGCAGCATCGGTCCCCCGGCATCTCTAACACTGAGAACCGCGCAATCAATTACAGCTGTTCGTTCGGTTATTAGAGCTCCCTGAGCAGAGAGCTGGTGACTGTCAATATTCAGCTCTCTGCTCTGCCCGCCCACCCCACACACACACACACACACACACACAAACTCACTGGAGCAATGGGCTGTGGAGGGGGCAGGAGCATCCAGCTCACTGAGAGACTGAGCTGGGTGCCCGTCCAGACATGTGGGCAGGTCCTGACCATATGGTCACAATCCTATCCGAGCCTGGAGTGGCTCTGTGACGTCAGCAGGCTTCACCCCGCTGTCTGCTGAAAATGGATCACAGTAGTGCAGAATGGACTGCACTCCTGTGATCCACAGGAAAAGTACAGCCAAACAAGCTTTAACTAGTCACGCTGTCCCAATTAATTTATAAAGGCACCCCAGACACGGAAGCAAAACCACACATAAAAACTTGCAACAAATGCAATGAAATGCAAAAAAACATGCAATTCACAACAAGCCAAAATGTCCCATGGGCTACTTTGCCATGTGTAACACAGTCCATTGAAATCAATGGGTTGCCCTATGCATGTTACTGGAAAATAAGCTAAAAAAAGGCTCCATTCAAATCTGTGAATCAGCCTAATTATTATACAGGATTTATATAGCGCCGACAGTTTGCGCAGCGCCTAATTGAGGTTCCATTCACATCTGTGCATTTGCAAACACACAACAAGCTGCACAGAAAACAAAAGCTTTGCCAGGCATTTTGAAAACGTGCTGTGCAAACATGCATAAAACTTTCAGCACAATTACATGTTAATGTCACCCCAAGCGCGGGTAGCAGGCACACGTCTGCCATGCGACAAACAAGCTGCAAGCACAAACAAAATGCAGTAAAAAATGTGCCACGTTGTGCTTTAAAAAAAAAAAAAAAAAAGTTCTGGCGCTTCTTTGGGGCGTTTGTCACACATAGGGCAGCCTATTCAAGTGAGTGGGCTGCCTTATGCGCGACGAGCGAAAACACTTCAAAACAAAACAAAAAATGCGTGTTCCTGCTATGTGAAGATGTGAATGGGGCCTGACAGCTTTGTATCTCTGTCCACTCCCTCCTATGTACTTGTTTAAAGATGGTCATACACTATGCAATCTTTATTTTCGATTTACCATAACTTTGGAATCGGAGGACCCACTTGAACAACTCAATTCATATCAAATCAGACAGACCCTTTCACTGCAAAACTGATGGCAAAGGAGATTGTACAGTCATATTGTACAGTGTGTGGTCAACTTAAGGGAAGAATTAGGAAAGTGGGTGGAAATAAAAGTAAGAGGTGATCTAGTGATGAGGGAGGTGTGGTCCAGACAGGCAAACTCACCCTATTCTGTGATGCAGCATAGCAGTGACATTTCCTAGCTTCTGTGGATGAGGTAAGTGAGAGAAAAGCACATTGGGATGGCTGGTGCAGAAAGGACATTGGAAAAGGCTTATTTTTATTATGAAAAGTTAAGTTCTGCCTGAAAAGGTGAACATAGACTTTAAACAGATTTGAAGGATTCTGTTTGAGAACAATTACATGTTTTATGATTTGACTTTAAACACTGAGGGGGTATGAAGAACCTGTACAATTTACTGCATAATTGAGCTGTCAAACGGGATTTAAATGTTTTCAAGTTTAAAACTGATTGGGGAAAGGTTAAAAATTCTGTCAGGTTTATATGGCTGGCTATGCTTCCCTCTGGGGTGATGCACCTTCTCAATTTATTCTGGTTGCCATTGTCACTAGGCCAGAAAATGACAAGGCAGGAGTTTGCCCTTTTTACTGCATATCTATTTGTATTTTATTTTATTTTTTTATTACACAGCTTTTTCTTTAATAAAAATATAATTTCCATGCTGCTGAACTTGGCTCTAAAGGCAGATAATCTTTAGTGCTGCATTGAAGGCTAGATCAAAAATTGCTGGGCCAGCCTGGATAGGACCTTTGGGCACTGGGCTCTGCCAGTAGCCCTTTCTAGACCTTCAGGTATTGTGTTAGCGACAGAGCACTTTCCAACTTCAGAGCCATGGCACAGCTTTAGTGTAACCCCTGTCTCTATTGTCTATAAATTAGTGTGCTGTTTTGTCCCAGCAACAGGAGCAATGTTGGTTACGTTGAAAGCATCCTTTATATCCCGTTTCCCGTGGAATGCCACTTAACATGCTAAGAAATGTTATGCTACATCCTTAGTTGAGTGTCACAACACCACTCCCTCTTTTTTTCCTGCCCTTTTTATTTAAAGCACAGTAGTTTCTTCCTGCCATTGCTCCTATCTGCAAGAGACTCACAGTTTAAACCCAGTTCACAGTCCTTGTGGATGCCTACATTGACCTGGTCACCACCAACCATTAACTTCCTGTGCTTATGCAGTTTAATGTAAGTAAACCAAGGCTTTTTTTTTTTTTGTTAACTTGGGGTAATCT
>BLSH010414487.1:948227-967967 GCA_018402905.1 Glandirana rugosa | reverse complement strand
TTTTTTTTTTTTTTTTTTTTTTTTTTTTGAGAAAAGATTGTTTTAATAGCAGTACTTTATGCCATGAACTCATATGGAATTGGCTCAAGGAGCTCAGGTTCCTTTCCAAATGTTCGGACAAAGTGAGCTTCGCTTGGTTGGGCTGGCTGACGTTTTAGCTCCACCCAGGTGCCCTTCTCCTTTGCTTCCTTTTTCTTCTTCTCGTTTTCTTTCACGCGCTGCAGGAAACTGTCTCTACTCTTTGAGTGGCGGATGTGCTCTACACGGACATTGATTTTTTTGGCAAGAATCTTACCTTTGACTTGCTTGTCCACAATTATTCCAACAGCATGCTGTGTGACATTGTAGATCCGGCCAGTCTTGCCATGGTAGCACTTGTGTGGCATACCTTTCTGGATTGTGCCTGTACCCTTGATGTCCACAATATCACCCTTCTTGTAGATGTGCATATAGGTTGACAGTGGCACTGGACCATGCTTGCGGAAGGGTCTAGAGAACATATAACGGGTTCCTCGCCTTTTGCCTCTTGTATTCGTCATTTTTCATTAACAATTGCCCCTAATGCAAGATGGCGGGTCCGGCGGAAAGCTATCTATTTCTATCTTCCAGTCGCCTCCAGGACTTTTACAGCCACATGGATCTTGCAGAAGCTCCCTTTTGAAAGAGAAGCACCTCAGAACCATCAGTTTCCTCAGTTTGTGCACTTATTTGCTCCATGGCAAATTACATATTACCATCTCACTCATTCAGAGTGGTCTCTCATAACACCCAGGGGTATAACTCCCCAGTGAAACACCGTAAAGTGGTCTGATGTTGTTCTGCTGCAGGAGGTGCATTTCCCTGGGTGGTACAGTCACTCTTTCCTTCATCCTAAGTTCCCGGTATTTAGTTTTTTTTTTTTGGCCAACACAGAAGACAAGACTAGGGGGGTAGCTATCTTATTCTCTAAGCACTGCAAGTTCACACCACAGTTAGAGCACAGGGACCACGAGGGAAGATACATTCTGGTAAAGGGAGTAATTGATGGACACTTAGACTCATTTGTATCATACTATGCGTCAAACAGAGGTCAAACACAGTTTTTTCAAGATATGAGAAAAAGGAACAAAGTATTGAACAGGACCGTATAGGCAGCCACTGCAAAGATAAGGCGTCAAAATGAGTATAAAAAGATTATTTTATTTTGATCCACATAAAAAACCTAGACATAGGTATGAATTTATACATATACAGCATATATATAAAAGGAGATACAATGCCTGGACAATAAGTTGTAAAGATTACTTCCAACGTTTCAAATGTAAACCGTCTTCATCAGGGATTTGTAGCAATCATAACAATGATGTCCCTCTAGTATTGAAAAATAAGAACAATTAGTGTTGTATATTAAGACATATCCATATTCTTTCAAAAAATCAGTGCATGTTTACATAACACAACTCTAATAGAGGAAGACTTGCAGTGTATGTGGTTAAACACATGAACCCAACATGAGTCATGGGGAAAGAGCCCTCCACAGTCCACACCACACAGCCCACAAAGGTACGCCAGGAGAGATCCCAGAGCCCAGGTCATTCAAGAGAGGATGGGGGGGTCTAGATTGAATCAAAAAGACAAATATATGAAAAATTAGTGATGGGTGTACTTAGACATCAATATTTAAAAAGGCAAGGAGAAAAAGGGGGGATCTTAACGACCCACCCACCTGTTCAGAAATTGATCCGCAGCGAAAGATAGAAGGTGTGATGTTGTCCTCCAATCATCTGCTGCTCCATTGGCCTTCTATCTTTCGTTGCGGCTCAATTTCTGAACAGGTGGGTGGGTCATTAAGATTCCCCCTGGCGTTGTATTTCATTTTATATATATATATATATATATATATATATATATACTGTATATGTATCAATTCATACCTATGTCTAGGTTTTTTTATGTGGATCAAAATAAAATAATCATTTTTTTTTTTTATTTGCAATGACTGCCTATACAGTCCCGTTCAATACTTTGTTCCTTTTTCTTTTACCTTTGGGATGAGGCAGTTCTATGCAAATACTATAGGTGTTGTCTTATTTAGTGCTTACTGAACAATGTGTATTGGTAGATTTTTTTCAAGATATGATTAAAAAGTTGGAGCCCCTACTGGAAGGCTTCATGATCTTGGGCGGGGACTCAAATATAGCATTTGATCAAGGCCTTGATAAAACTAGACCTATGAATTCCCAACTCATCCACCCCCCGAACAAAAGCTCCAAAATAGCCAAGCATATTTCTTATTTGGGCCTGGTGGATGTCTGGAGGGAACTTAATCCCACTAAATGGGATTGTATTCATTTCTCCAATCCCCATAAAACTCATGCCAGAATTGACCACATTTTTATTCCCACAACTTACATTCCACATGCAATAAAATGTATTTGAGATGTGGTATGGTCGAACCACTCAATAGTCTCCCTAACTACCTTCAAGGGACCCACACGGTCCGAAGGATTTCACTGGAGGCTTAATGAGTTTATCTTAAGCGACCCAATCAGGGTAATTGAACTTGAAAAAGCCATAAAAGAATATTTCCTATTCAACAAGGTGAAGGGGACTTTAGCAGAAACCCTATGGGCTGCTCATAAGGTCACAATTAGAGGCAAAATCATCCAGATGGCATCACAGATTAAATGGGAGAGGAAGGTAGATATCAAGAAATTAGAAAGGGAATTCCTAATCCTTAAAAAGCAACATAAGAAAAATCCCTCTAAAGTCCCAAAATCATAATGAGACACAGCGAGACTCTCTTTAAACCTAGCACAAACCACAAAAGCAGAAAAGAGCCGTCTTTGGACAGGGGCGAGGTTCTACCATCAAAGGGATATATTGGGACTCATGCTGGCAACTAAACTTTCCCCTCACCAACGCTCCCATTTCTTCCCTAAAATTTGAACACCGGAAGATACTACAACTCTAAACCCCCAGTGCATAATGAAAATTTTCCATTCTGACTATGCAAAATTGTACAGTGCCCCCGACTAATGAACCCCTTCATGGTCCCTCCATCTTTCTAGACAGTTTACCACTTCCTACTTTGGAAGATAGACATTGGGACTTACTAGAAGCTCCCTTCTCCTCAGAAGAGGTATTTGAAGTAATTAAAAACTTAAAATGGGGAACTGCTCCTGGGCCAGACAATCAGTCCCTCATACAAAAACATCTGCGTCCATTCTACCCCCCCCCCCCCACACCTAGCCTGTTGGTTTAACAGCAAGCACAAGGGTATCCCATTTAACCCCCAACTAAATTTAGTGTATGTATTGGTCATCCCTAAGCCAGTTAAAGACTCTGGGAAGGTTGGTACTTACAGACCAATCTCCCTTATTAACAACAACATGAAGATATTGACCAAAATATTGGCCAACCTTTCATCAGTCTCTACATACATAAAGACCAAGTTGGCTTTATCCCGGGCAGACAAGGACCCGATTAAATGTGGAGAGCAATAGGCATCATCCAATCAGGGTGGGATTGGAATCCTTGCCAGGAAGGGATGTTACTTTCCCTTGACCTTCAAAAAGCCCTTGATACTGTTTCTTGGCCCTATCTTTTTTCCACTCTGAGACAATGGGGTTTTGGGTATAAATTTCTGGGTCTCCTGGGCATGCTCTACTCTAACCCGGAAGCGTAAATCAGGCTTCAAAGTCACTACTCTGACTCTTTAACAATAACGAGGGGCACTAGACAGGGATGCCCCTTATCCCCCCCTTATCTCCGCTATAGTAATAGAATCCCTGGCAATCGCTATCCGTACTAATCAGAACATTATATTGTTATTATATTATTATAAAAAAAAAAAATATATATATATATATATATATATATATATACACACTTTGTGCACTGATCAATGCACTATTATTGTTCAGGATTAATATATATTTGAATATAATATTTTTTATTGATTGAATTCACATACCATTTTTTTTTTAAGGTTGCGCTTTTGTATATTAATATGATTATCTGTTTAGTCTAGTGTCTCTGGCTTATATTAAGTAGCAGCACCTGCCACACTAATTAATTTGAGTTTCAATTTGCCTTTATTTGGTCACTAAGTTTCACAATAGGGTAAGCGCAGACTATCTTTTTTTCTTTCATATACCACATTTAGGTAACAGCACAATTAGTGTGGGTATTATTTACTTGTTACAGTCTAGTATGCTTTAGTATTGTTTTGAAAAGTTGCTGACTGTATAGGCTGCCTAATAGTGTAAAGTCTGAGAGATAGCGAAAGGTAGGAGGTAGCATTACCTAGAGACAACTGCTGGACTGTTGAAGTAGCCATACAATGTGGATAGTTATAGTTTGTTCATATCAAGGTTGTTGATATGAAGAGTTACTCTCCAGTAGCATCTGAGATGACGAAATCTGACACAGCGTACCCTTAAATATATTACAGATAAATAAATAACCAGAAAACAAATGAGACATATTATATGTCTCAGTTGTTTTCTGGTTATTGTTTCTTAGGTATGCACAAAAAAAGTGGTTATCCGCGGAATGGTAGGCGGCATAATACCACAATATTTCTTGAGGTATAAGAAGCACTTGGTGGTTTCATAATGTGTAAGGGGCCTGCCAGGACCAATATTATGAACGTATGTAAGAAAATGTGTTTTGTACTTAAGTTCTCAGAGTTGGGGTTCCGGACATCCCTATTAGCTATTTTTTTTACCAAAAGAAGACCCCATGGGACTTTAATGGGAAAAAAATACCAAATAAGTAAAAACTTTACATTTTTTTAGAAAAAATGATTTCCTTTAACATACAAATATCATATAGACAAGTAACAGGTTCATGCAAAATTATTGCAGATTGGTTACATGTAAAATACAGTAGGTCATATTATAATAGTCATGTCGCCACATTAACTCTGTGTAGTAACAGAGTATAGCCGACGCGTTTTGAGTCTCAAAAATTATGCTCTTCTTCAGGGGTAGTGGCTATTGCACTAATTATGATCTCTGTTTTTACAAGAAGTTATATAATACATGCAACCTGTGACATATTTAAAAGAGTGTAGATCTCCACCTGTAGACTTCAGCAAACCGCCACAGTTTGTCATGGGGAAGCGACCAACACCATCCCCAAGAGGGAAAGGACGTCCCACCCGACCCAAGATATCCACAGGGCACCAAGTGGACGAATCAGCCATAGCAAGAAAGTATGACTAGAACGGATGGTAATGATCCCTGGGACCGTCAGACTACCATCAGTCAAAGAGTGCAATTGATTCTGAAGATCTTAACCAGGTCTGGGGCCAGTATAGGATCATCCTACATCTGCAGGACAGAGGCAGAAAGTTGTGGTGCCCTGTGTATATCTTGGGTTGGGTGGGACGCCCTTTGCCTCTTAAAATATGACCTACTGTATTTTACATGTAACCAATCTGCAATAATTTCACATGAACCTGTTACTTGTCTATATGATATTGTATATGATATTCGTATGTTAAAGGAAATAATGTTTTCTAAATAAAATGTAAAGTTTTTACTTCTTTGGTATTTTGTTCCCATTAAAGTCTCATTGGGGGGTGGTCTTCTTTTTGGTAAAATATTATGAACATAATCAGCACTGTAATCGAAGTCAGTCACTCATTATCCTCCTCATTCTAATCAAAGGTGATTAGCCTAGAGGGTGAAGGCTGGGTGTGGGTGGTGGGTTCTGAATCCAAAATTCCCCATGTTTTGAGGATGGTAAGACCCTCACCCAGACTCTTGACAAAGAAATCCTTTCCATCTTTTTTAATGGTCAATTTGACCGGGTATTTCCAACGGTAGGGGATACCATGATTTCATAGGGGTTTGGTGTAGTGGATAGGTTGTGTCTTTGTTGCAATGTGTATTGTTAGAGATCCGTGTAGAAAGACAGTCCCAGCATGCATGGAGGAATTTTGTCTGGTGATTGCCATTCATTTTTCTTTGGCATGAAAAAAATTGATACGTGCTAACATGTCTTGGGTTATTCTGTCTGGTAGATGTGGGGGCATAAGCAGTCTGTGTATGCGATTGATTGTAAACTCCTCAGGTAAGGAAGGGCCTCTGCATTGATTTGGGAGAAGTAGGACTGCAAATATCGGCTTTATAGCTTCCGGAATCCATCTTATCTTTATATTATTGCGCCTGGAGCAGTCCTCCATATCTGCTTATTTTACTTGAATCCAGGTAATGGCATCGTATTGATCATTATGTGCGTCAACAAGATCATTGGTTTTACAGTATTGGCAAACTCCCTCATCGTATTTTCTATGCGATTAACTCTATCTCCCACCTCTTGTGTTACTATTTTTTTTTGTTTTTTTTTAACAGAAAGTGTTGTGTTTCTAGTTTAAACTGTTGCATTCAAGACATAATGTCAGAATGGAGAGTGCTCCTTAAGGGAACTAACATATCCTTTAAAGTTCTGTCTAAAACAGGCTGGTTTGATATAGGGTAGGCTAAGATGGAGTCAGACAGCTCCCTAGTAGCATCCATGGAAAGATCAGAGACACTTACCCCTGAAGCTGCAGTATGTGTTTGTGTCATCCTCTGCCTAGATTTTGCAGGGCTGCTGCTGAGAGATGCTATATGTGTTCTGTGTTGGGATGAAGTACAAACGCTTGAGATTGCCTGTCAGGGATCCCCAAACAGAGAAGAGCGGCTCTGTGGAGAAGAGGGAGACCTGCTGGTGCCACCATCTTGATGAGACTGCCAGGGTGGCGGGCAGAATAAATTTCTCAGTTTTCCCAGCCGCCCATGCTCCTTTCTCTCTCATTTGGTCCCCATCTGTTTTCCATGTGTAGAGGGAAAGAAGAGACCCTGGCGCTCAGTGCTGGATGTCACTGGTTATCTGCCCTGGTATCTGAGATACAGAGCAATCAGCTTCAAGCAGCCATTTTCCTTGGCGGCCAACCAAGCCGCACAACAATTTATTCCTAACCTATCTTTCTCATCCTGGAAATCTAAGGGCCTAACTCACTTATCAGATTTGTATGTCGATCGGATCTTGGGTCCCTTTGAATCCCTCTGAGATAGCTTACACTTGGCACCCCTAGATTATTTACTTACAGTACATATCCACCACTTTCTCCATAGCCACCCTTTACCTTTATACTTAATCTACCTATTCCTGTGTATACACATCTTAATACTGTATCTCATAACCTGAAGGGCGTGACACTGTTTTATACATTGCTTAATACACTTTATTTCCCAAAGAATTCTTCTCCCCGTCCTACACTGTACCCTGCCCTGCATACCAACATCTGTGTGCACAATTCCAGAAAATAGAAGACATGTTTAATGCTATCAGCTTTCAATGGTGGGACAAATTATTTCTGCAAAAATACTTGCTATACAAAATCAGCCCTAGGAGCCTCAGAAACATAACAACCTGCTCTTTTCTCTCACCCACTCTTGCCTGTGAATGGTCCAATATTTCTGTATTCTGTACCAAAAAATGGACCGAAATTGTGATTCAAAGAGCCGCAATATACACAAATTCACTGTCCAGTCCCTGCTTGGAAACTTCATCAAAAACACATTGCATCTACCCATTTATTGGTACAATGCATTCAAATTCAACACCAAGCAAGAGGAAGATAGTTATCAAAAGCAAATTGAGTAAAATCCGCAGAGATTTTGAGGACTATAAGACAAACTGCATATTCAAATGGAAAAGGCCCTCAGTCTCACCTTGAGACCCACACACCATCCCCTCACACATTTCTGCTCCCAGAAACCCTACATGTCCCCACTTCTCAATCCAAGCCACTCCTGTCAGTCCCAGTGCGATCTGCCAACCACATCAACGGGGCCTTGCCATCCAACCATGATCAGTCCAGGCCACAGTTCAAAAATTCTGCTCCCCGGCCATCCAAAACCCAGAGGCCAGCCCCCAAGATCCACTCTGGCAATACCAGTCCCTCTGACAAGCCTGGCCCTTGCTACAGATCGTCCTCGTCCATACACAGACCGCAGAGCGCTTCTACCTCCAACACTCCACCTCCCTGTTGTACCTCTGATCAGCCCTCATCATCACAACAGCACACCTCTGACTGTACCTGCTACGACTGCTCCTTGCCTGCCCTATTCCCAGTCCCACCCCACCCTCCCATCACGACTACCCCACATGATACAGCTGGATCAATTCCAGCCAAGCCTACATCCACTCTCACTTCGTAGGCTACCGCCTCCATCCTCCCCCCTGCCACATCACCGTCTCACAACGCTACCAGTGACCCCCCAAGTGCATCCACTTCCAACATCTCTGATCATTCTTTTTTAGTCCTCACCCCCTGCCCATCCCAAAAAGAAAACTTGCAGACGAGGGGGAAGATACCGAAACAAAAAGGAAAGTCTGCAGACTGTCAAAATCTTCAACCTGTCAGGCCACACTGTCTCCTCTCTCTCTGAGATCTCCTTATTGAGCTGTGGTCTCACATTTGCCCCTTCAGCCACACCAGAGCCCTTTCAACTATTCATTGACCTCAACAGATTTATCAGAAACTTCACAGTTAAAGTGGTAGTAAACCCTCCTATCATTTTCAGCCAAGGAAGCTGCCATCTTGGCCTCTGTTTAATCTACAACTGCCATGATGCTGCACATGTGATCAGCTATGACACCAGCCATTGGATGGTTTGACAGTTTGGTTTAGAGCACAACCAATGGGAGTGTTACATTTCCGGAACATGCCGGAAATGTGAATGGTTTTTAACCTGTTAAATGCATGGGTTTACTACCACTTTAAGACATTTCCACCTTTAAACCCTCAAACAAGAAAGCAACTCTGCAGACATCCCAGAGCCAGATGTGCCCCTAGAGGTTATCACTGAATTTACCCCCTCTGATCTCACGGCTCTAGCTTACCTAGAACAGCAATATACGGAGGATATAAATCTATACGTGGAATTACTAACCCAACCTGCACCCACATCCCCACCTATCCAACACACTTCCTCCCACCCCAAATCAGTGTTTAACCCCACCTCTTCCATAGGTCCCTATATTCAAACTTTTTTTTATCAGGTTGTCTATGCTGACATCCTCCATCTATGTCAGCATACCCCTCGTACATCATTTTCATTATCCAACCTCATCCAGGCTGAACACATTGCTCTAAATAGGCTCTCCAAAAACTCTGACATAATCATCAAGCCTGGGGACAAGGGAGGTGGCTTGGTTGTCCAGAACAGGTCTGACTATATCAAGGAATCTATCCGGCTACTCTGACACCAAAACCTACACCAAGTTACCCAAAGACCCCCTCCCCAACTTCGTCATAGAAGCACATGACAAAATCCAAAGAGCTTCCACAGAGGGGATCATTGACAAATTAGAAACATCTTTTCTCAAACATCAGTTCTATCACAGACCTTAGTTTTACCATTTACCCAAAATCCACAAAGATCCTGAAAACCCACCTGGTAGACCTATTGTGGTCGTAATGGAGTGCATCACCAGCTACTTCTCCATCTACATTGATCCCTTCCAGCTTTTAGCCCAAAACCTCCCCTCCTACATCAAGGACGTTATACAACTACTACAGACCCTCAAAGACTTCACCTGGGAACCATCCTACCTGTGACTCTCCTTGGATGTAGCCTCGCTTTACACATCCAACCCACATGAAGTAGGCTTAAGAGTGGTACAACACTTTCTTAATGAGGACTCCATGATCAACACACGCCAGGCACAATTCATTTTGGAAGCCACCAACTTATGCCTGACCCACAACTACTTTGAATTCAATGGTGAATTCTACCTACAGACCCATGGCACAGCTATGGAGGCAAAGTTTGCCCCAAGCTATGCCATCCTCATTATGGGTCTGTGGGAGAACCGTTACATCTGGCAGAACAACCCCTTCTCTTCACACCTGGTTTACTACGGGTGATATATTGATGATGTGGTCATCATTTGGGATGGCCCCAAATCCCTGGTAGACCAGTTTGCGACACACTGCAATTCAAATGACATGGGTCTCTCTTTCGCTTCTGTGTGTGATGAACATTCTCTAGCTTTCCTTGACCTGCTGCTGAGCCATGACAACAGACACATTCAAGCAAAAAATTACAATAAACCCACCGCTGGAAACTCCTGTTAGCATTACAGGAGTGGCCATCACCCACTGTGGGTAAAAAACATTCCCAAAAGCCAATATTGCCGTCTCAAACACAACTGTACCCGAGAAGAGGACTACAATAAACATGGACAGTTTCTAAAGAAAACATTTCTGGAATAAGGCTATCTGCCTACCCTCAGAGATGAGGCTTTTTCTTTCTATAAACAGAACTCAGCCATAGCCAATAGAGAGCCAATCACCTCCCAGTCAATACAACTTCTCAAATTCACAACCAAGTTCTACACTCAGTTTCAGAATATGGAATGTTTATTTCAAAAACACTGGGCCATCCCACACCTGTAATCCACCATTACAGCTTGACCACTCAATCACCCTTACCCTCTGCTTCTTCAGCAAGGCAGTGGTCATCTTGGAGGTGTGTTTGGATTTGTTATCATGTTGCTCCAAAGGGAGGAGATCATGCTCTGCTTCAGTATGTCATAGTACAACATCAAAACCTGGAGAGCCCCCAGCAAAATCAAATCAGTTTCCATCACCATCAGTGCCCCTCTCAAGTTTTTCAACATCCATGGCATGTACCAATGCCGTAAACCCCTATGCCTAATGTGTTCACATGTCACCCACAGACAGAATTTCACGCCAAAGGCAAGAGCTATCCCATCACTTATTTCTATACATGCTGTTCTGACTTTGTTGTATACTGTTTGTCCTGTCCCTGTGTCCTACTGTATGTGGGCCACACCACCTGTACACTACAACAGGTTTGGACAACACAGGCGGCTAGTCGATGCTGGCTCTGACCAGCATGGTGTCCCCAAACATTTTCTCACTCATCATGAACATTCCTCCCAGGGTCTCAGAGTCTGGGTAATCAATGCCATCTCCAACACCCTTCCAGCAGCCGAACGGTTCAGACGCTTGTGTGCCGAGAATCCTACTGGATACACTTATTGGATGTCTTGGCATCAGGGGGGCTGAATGAAGAACTGGAGATTAATCCCCTACTCTAATTTCTGTACCGCATACCATAAAATTATGACAACTACCCAGTTTTTCATTTCATATTTTTCTCTTTTCACTTTCAGTTTCCTTTTTCAATTTTATTTTTTTGGTTTTTCTCCCAACTTGCCCTGAAGCACCCCTTGCATTAGGATTGCTCTTCCCAGTCAGTTGAGTACATTACAACTCCAAGCAGGTGGTGTTGTGATCGGGATTTGATCTAGTGACCCTTTTGCTGCTAGGCAAAAGTGTTAACCACTACACCACTGTGCCGCTCATACTCAACATAAAGAACTCAGTCCCTTTCCAAACATCCCCACATATCCTGGGAACATGAAACCAGGGTGGGCGGAGACTTTAGCACCGCCCGACCTGCCCTTTCCTAACAGATAAAAAATCACCACAACATGGCCGCCCCCTATTGCCTGAGGAAGGAGCACAAATGCTCCGAACGCGAGCACCTCTCACTCCACCCTGCACCCGGTAGTGACGTCAGCGGCGGTTCCTGAGCCCCATCTGTGTCTCTAGAAGTGTTGGAAGCCACCAGCTCAGCCAGTACTAGCGGCCACTAGTGTTCTCCGTCTGCAGCCTGTCGTCCTGAAGGATTGGATGAACCTCTACATAAAGCCTATTGCCACACATGTGCTGACAACATTTTTATCTTGTAAGTTGCCATTTGTCTTTTTAATAAAGATGTTTTTAATTTTAATACGTCTTTATTAATTTCAATAGGCAGTACAAAGTAATACAGAAAAAGAAAGATTACAGCCAAGGTACATTGCAAGATGTCCAGTGCATGAAAACCACATATAGCATAAACCCAGGCACATTGTTGCCACTAATTGCTTGTAGTTTCTAGGGAGACTACATGATGCCGGCATAGACATTATAGGGTCGTGGTATTTAAGACATAGTCCTCTGGTCATACTGCTGGCAGCGGGTGTGAGTCCCGACCAATTACCTGTCCTGCCTCACCGTATTCAGGTTATCTGAACTATGCATAATGCGTGAAACGTGATCAGACCCCCAGATGCTAATATGAGGACATGTTAGTATAGTGGGGTTAATACTCCTTATGATGATCAAAGAGAAGGGTAACAATTTCTCGATGGCCTCACCCCAGACACCCCTCTGGGAACATACTGTGCCTCACGGGGTGGGCCCTCAAGATCATCCTGGGGAGGAGTAGTTTGGGCTTCTTCCAGCTCTGGAGAAGTCTAGATGGAGTCTGATCAGAGAAAACCGTAATAGGTACTTTGTTAAGGAATAAAGAAAACAGATGGGGTAGGAGAAGATACAGAGGGCAGTGGGAAGGGGAGTCAGATTACATGAATAGTAATCAGTCTAGAGCGAACAGTATGGACTCTTGAGCCATATGTCCCATCTTGCCCTGAACTTAGAAGAAGTGGACATAGCGACTGCCAATGTTTTTTTCCATCTCACATTGGTAGTTGAGAGTTTTAATTGTATCAGCATCTGATGGTGTTGTGGATGTCTTCCACAGTTTGGTGATACTGAGTTTAGCTGCTAACAGGAGTTGAATTACTACTGTGCGCACATTTGTATGTAGGGAGTGAATATTTAAATGTAATATTGCCAATTCCGGGTTTGGTGAAACCTGAGACGAGCACAATTCAGAGATCAGGACAAATATTGCATTTCAGTATGACCTTAAGAACCTACAGGTCCACATTATGTGGAATAGATTGTCTGGCTCATCACAACCTCTCCAGCATCTATCCGAAACGCTGGGGTAGGCCCTGGAGAGTTTAGTGGGTGTATAATACCAGAGATGCACTGTTTTTTGGAAAAGTTCCCACTGATTTGTACATTTTGTAGCGGTGAATGTAGTGGAAAAGGCCTTACTCCAAGAGGCCTCTGGTAGGGGGTGGCCTAGGTATGTTTCCCACTTAGACATAGTGGAAGATTTAAAAGGTTGTGATTGGTTTTGTAGAAGGGAGTAAAACAGTGAGATTCCCTTTGTTACTGCTTTGATAGAACATAAGTAGTTATA
Source organism: Glandirana rugosa (assembly GCA_018402905.1). Taxonomy (NCBI): domain Eukaryota; kingdom Metazoa; phylum Chordata; class Amphibia; order Anura; family Ranidae; genus Glandirana; species Glandirana rugosa. Next base: position 954,855 of record BLSH010414487.1, on the reverse strand, counting down.
GATTGATATGGGTATATTTATCTCAAGAGGTATTTTGTGGGACGTGAGGTAGGACCTAATTCTCAGATAGTCAAAAAGAGTATGTGGAGGAATATTAAATTTGTCCTGCAAAGATACAAAGGGTTTTAGCTTTGAGTCCTCAAACAAGTCTTTAAGTAGTGTGACACCATTACTTTGCCAAGGAGTTAAGTTTAGGTGTGGGACGGTATATCTCAGTACAGTTATTGGGACCTCAACTCTCTGCATATGCCCACTGTGAAGTGAAGTTCCCATTATGTCCACCCACATTTTAACAGAAATTTGTATAGTCGGTGAGCACAGGTCAGGAAGGGGCGCCATACCTATTTGGGAGGCAATGAGGGCTAACTGTAAGTTTTTGCCCGGCGTGCATGCTGCTTCTAGTCCGGCCCAGATTTTGTGTTTGGGCGGGGACCACCAATGCCTGAGTTGGTCCAGAATGCATGCCTTATAGTAGGTTGTGACATTTGGGGCCCCCATCCCTCCCCTATTTTTATGTCTCATCAGTATGTTAAAGGAACATCTAGGTGGTTTACGCTTCCAAATGTACTGGTTAAATTGCTTTTGAATCAATGCTAGGAACGTTTTTTTGGCAAGAGAATGATGAGCGTCCTAAATAAATATAGTAATTTAGGAAGAATCATCATCTTCAGTGTAGCAATTCTACCAGCTGTCATGAGGCCCTGTGAATTGAGGTGGTGGAGTTGTTGTGGTAAGCTGTCTAGAAAGGGTTTATAGTTATGTTTATATAATCGGGATGATTGAGCTGTTAGTAGGGTGCCCAGGAATGGTATAGAGGAGGGTACCCAAAGGAACGGAAATCTCTGCTGAAGGCAGGATTGAGCTAAGGGGTGAATATTGAACCCTAGGATCTGGGATTTAGTGGCATTAAGTTTGTAGTACGATACCTTGCTGTAATTTAGTAGGAGGTCATAGACTTCTGCGAGCAATGCTGCAGTTTCAGTCATCATGAGCATGACATCATCTGCAAAAAGACTAATTCTCTGTTCCAGACCGTTTACCGTTATGCCCTTGATGAGTGGGTGGGAACGTATTTTATCTGCCAGAGGCTCCATCAAGAGTGTGAAAATGATAGGGGATAAGGGGCACCCCTGTCTTGTTCCATTTCTTATACAGATGGGATTGGAGAATATGCCTGATGTGAGGACCGTAGCTGAGGGATTAGAATACAGAGACAAGATAGCGGTCTGAATCGGCCATGTTATCCCAAATATGTCGAGAACTGATTTAAGGTAACCCCAATGTACCCTATCGAACGCCTTCTCTGTGTCCAGTGATAGCAGCAGAGAAGGCGTTCTTGAAAGTCCCACCTGGTGGGTCACATTAATGAGGCGTCTCGTAGCATCAGGTGCTTGATGTCCAGGAATGAACCCCACCTGGTCAGGGTGGATTAGGTCCGATAATATTGTTTGTAATCGTAAAGCTAACAACTTGGCATAGATTTTAATATCAACATTTAGTAACAAAATGGGTCTATAGCTCGAAGGGGAAGTTGGATCCTTGTCTGGTATAGGTAATGTCACAATAACAGCATTTAACATCTCCTGGGGAAATGAGCCAGAGGTAAAGGCAAGATCAAAGACGGATTTCAAATGCGGCGCCGATAGGCGTTTATAAAATACGTTAGTGAAACCATCATCACCTGGTTATTTGTTATTGGGAAGTCTAAGGATGACATTATGGATTTCCTGGGTAGAGATCGGTTGGGAAATGGTTTCAAGTTGTGGTTCGCTAAGTTTAGGAAGATTGGTAGTATCCAAAAATTTCTTAATTAGGTCTTGAGTTGGCTGGGGAGTCCATGCATCTTTGCTCAGGTCATAAAGGCTCTGGTAATATGTAGCAAATGCATTGGCTATGCCCTTGGGGTTAGAAACTAACGTTCCTGTGGTAGGGTGTTTTAATTCCTTTATCCTCTGTTTTACCTGTTTGGCTTTAACCTGTTTAGCTAACCATGTGCCAGCTTTGTTGTGTAGGCCATAGAATTTGGCCTTCATATACTTTAAATTAAGTTCAAATTTGAGCAGGAGTAGCGATCTTAATTTTTGTCTATCCTGGGTAATTTCTTGTGTTAGCACGGGATTAGGGTTTTTCTTGTTTTCTAATTCTTTAGACGATAGAGAAGCTAAAACCTCTTTGATCTGCTTTGACCTCTGTCTCTTAGCGACTGAAGCTATTTTAAACAGAATGCCCCTCATATAGGATTTGTATGCATTCCATAATGTAAACCTATTCATTTCGGGTCTATCATTGAATTAAAAAAAAAAAAATGTGTTTCTGCACAATCTTTTGGAAAGATCTATCATCCTCCAGGAGGGATGAGTTAAGTCTCCATCTCGGGTGCGTGTTTGTCGCTGTGTGGTCTGATATTTCTAACAGTATAGGAGCATGATCCGACCAAGAGATTGTGCCGATGGACACTTTTAAGACATATTTGAGTGGGCCCTTCAGCATGAAAAAATAGTCAATATGTGAGTATGATGCGTGTGCCGCGGACAGTTGCGTGTAGTCCTCAGAGCCATGGAAGCAGCGCCACACATCATACAGTTTGTGCTTGCGAAGTAGAGATACAATCACTGTTTTCCTAGAGGGAGTGGAAGAGTCCAGTTCCGTAGCCAGAGCTACATTAAAGTCTCCTCCAATGAGTGTAGTGTTCCTTGGGCTTGAGGCATGATTTCCGTTAACAGTGGGTTTAGAAACTGTTTAATTTTGAGGTTGAGGGCATATAAATTGGCCAGTGTGTATGTAGATTGGTTCAGTTCACAGATTAGAATTAGGTATTGACCCTGCGGGTCCATTATTGACTTAATATGTTGGAATCTCACTGAGTCTTTGATCGCTATTAGAACACCACATTTCTTTTTTGGACCGTTCGCCATGTAGATATGCGGAAATTGTGGCATTCTAAATGTTGGGAATTTGTCCGTGGCAAAGTGCGATTCTTGGGCAAAGATGGTATCCGCTTTGGCGGTTTTTGCTTCCTTCAGCAGTGCATTGTGTTTAAAAGGGCTGTTAAGGCCTTTTGCATTGACAGATATGATTTTCAGTGGTGATATGCATGGTATATCGTATATCATATGCAAAGTGATGTGTACAAACTAAAGGAAGTGTGGAGAGGTACCTGTAGGCCATAGGGCGTGCTGATCCTCTGAAGAGACTTCGGGTTCCTACTTGACGGTCTTGTGTTGGGACCATATGGCAGAGTTTGCTAGAAGGGTGTGCGGTTGTAAGCAGATCACAGTTGGTGCTGACTCCTGGTAGGAGAGGAAGAGAGAAGGGAGAAGGGGAAAGATACAACAGGCATAACAAGTAACTATGGGTAAAAACGACCCTAGTGAAACCAAGGGCATGGACACCGTTAACGCACTGCAGTGGATAACTGCTGGGGGGGGAAATATACCAGTGCACTACTGGATAAACAAAATAGATGCATGTTAGTGAGAGCTCCTTCTCCCGCACTAGTTGCTGTGCATCTTGAGGGGGAGCCTTGTTCTAACAGTTATTGGAAAAACTCTGCTTAAGTCCATTCATTGTGGAGCCTCTCCAGAGGGGGTCCAGTCCGGACCTGCATCTCCGCTGCAATCAGCTGCCACTCCTTGAACAAGAGTATACCTTTGTCAACACTGTAGATTGGATAGGTTTTCCCATTCCAGGTGACCAGGAGTTTTGTTGGAAAGCCCCAGCGATAGGTCACATTATTGTTGCGCAGCACTTTGGTGAGGGTCAGTAATTTTTTTCCTATCCATTGCTGTGTGTTGGGAGATGTCCGTGTAGAGAGAGATATTCATAAATTTGTCTGGCACAGACGGGAACCTTCTGGCTGCCACCATGATCCTCTCTTCAACGTGATAGTAATGAATTCGAGCAAGCATGTCCCTTGGGGCTGTGTCAGGCAGGAAACTTGGTTGGTATGCAATGTGCTCTGTCAATACACATCTCTATATCACTCAGAGATGGTATAATAGCTTTCATCATTTGTTGAATACAATTTGACAGCTCATTTGGGGGGACAGACTCTGGGATCCCACTGCATTTTATATTGTTCCGCCTCGAGCGGTCCTCGAGGTCGGAAAGCTTATTCTGGAGGCGTAGGATCTCATTTTCTTGGTCCGTGTAGGCATCTACTAGGTCATTATGAGCCGAGTAAAGATCAGCCATTTTATTTTCTAGGTGGAGGATTCTATCTTCATGTGTCTGTACTGTTTCCTGTAGAGGAATAAACATATTGGAGAAGTCCTTGAACAATGTGCTCCAAAGGGACAGGAGCAGATTTTTCATTGTGTTCTCTCTGATATAGTTTGCTCAGACACCGGGAAGGCTTCTATTGTGGGGCCTTGCAGTGCGGCCTGCATCAAGGCCTGTGGTATAGCTGCTTGTGGGCCCGAGTCCAGGTTATCCCAATCCCTCCGTTGCTTTGACTTTACAGGGCTGCGGGATGAGGGAGAGGCTGGAGGGGAGAGATCCTCTGCGTTCCCTGTCAGTGTGTGGCTTGCAGCTACTGTGTGGCAGGCAGTGGGTGGGCGGCCTATGCTGGAGCTTACATGTGCTCCGTGCTCAGCTCCGGTGCCATATTGCTTACCTCTGCCTGTCGCCGCCGGGTAGAAGTCAGTGAGGCGCTGCGGCTGCTTAGCAGCTTTTCTCTGCTTGCTCATCTCTCCCTCTGTGGAACGAGGTATGCCGGACTTCAATGCTGGCTAGATGTGGCTCCCCCGAGCGCTGAATGCCGCTGCAATGTGCGAGTCCGGATCAGGAGCTCCGAGCTACACGGCCATCTCTGTCGGCGGCCGGACACGCCCCCAATAAATATGTTTTTATACTGCTGCACTTAGATTGGCGCTGCTCTTTTTCTGTTCTATATGCATTGCTTAATGGTAATACAGCTTTTCTCAAGACCAATTCCATGATGAAATGGGAATCAGAACTAATCAATTAATTCCCTGAGAATTATTGGCAGAAAGCTTTACATACAAGTCATCTACCTGTACAAATCATTGGGGAAAATACCTAAAGGTACTTCAATGTTGGTATCCTACTCTCTGTCCACTCTCTAAATTCTATTTCTCACACCCTCTTCAGTGCTGGAGACTTTGTGGTGATACTGGCTCCCTCTATCATATGCTGTGGAAATGTAGATAATTACATTCTCATATGAACTCAGTATTTACTCTCATTTGCTCTCACAGGAATCAAAATGGTGCCCGATCGTTCACTCACCAATCTCCACTTAGGAATTGATTTGTTCCTCTTGAAGTGTTAGAGTAATGCTTATCCACTTAATTCTAGCAGTTAAACCTGCCATTCTTAAACTCTGGAACTCACTCGGTACACCTGGTGACACAATGTTCATGTTAAATCATCAATGTCACATGGAGAGAATGCTGGCAATTAAAAACCTATCTATTCACCAGTTTAACAAGCAATGGTCTGTTTGGTTGAATAACCTTAACTGTACAAGTAAATTTTACCAATATACTGTATATATTTCTGACCATAGTACAGAAGGTTCGAATACCCAATGAACATCTGAATGTAATCTCTGGTACCTGGCCCCCTCTCTCTTAAATACTCTCCTTTCTTCTGCTGTTCTGTTGCCCCCTCCTTCATTTTTTATAGAGCAAAAGATGGACCCCATGGCCCCTCTAGCCACGAGGTCTCTCTACATAAGTTCCTACATTTCACATTTGTTATTCAAATTATTATTTATAACCATGTGTTAATGTGAGCCTATTCTAACATTACTCAGCCTTTTATATACAAGAACTCCTCTCTATATGTTCTATATAGTATTTTTTTTAAATTTAATAAATAATTATTGAAAGTGAAAACTCAGTGGCCTGCAGTGCCAGTCATGGCGGTCTGCCATGTGACTCTGCTGAAGACCAGACTGGAGCAATGCTGAAACTGCTATTTTTATAACAAATCATCTGTAACCAAGCTAAGTTAATGTTACTTTTCATTCTTAAAAAAAAAAAAAAAAAAAAAGGAATTTGCCCCATCTTGGACTTAAAATTGCTAAACAAGTACAATATCTCAGAAAAGTGAGTACACCACATTTTACTATCTCTTTTCATGTGACAACACTGAAGAAATTACACATTGCTACAATGTAAAGTAGTAAGTGTGCAGCTTGTATAACAGTGTAAATTTGCTGTCCCCTCAAAATAACTCAACACACAGCCATTCGTTTCTAAATCGCCTGCAGCAAAAGTGAGTACACCCCTAAGTGAAAATGGCAGTGGTCATCTTGGAGGTGTGTTTGGGGTCATTATCATGTTGGAATACTGCCCTGCGGCCTAGTCTCTGAAGGGAGGGGATCATGCTCTGCTTCAGTATGTCACAGTACATGTTGGCATTCATGGTTCCCTCAATGAACTGTGGTAAAAGTGAATCCCCACATGAGTGAAAACGACGTCCGCTAAATCTTTGCTTACCGACACACAACTCAATAAAACTCCCCTGTCGTTTAAATGTGACAATATGTTCGACGTGTGAATGATGAAATGTAACATCGTTACACATTAAAGAAGTCACAACAGTGTACTTTTCTCTATCATTTTACACCACATGAGTGAAAAGACTCTATAACATGAAC
>BLSH010414487.1:921341-936717 GCA_018402905.1 Glandirana rugosa | reverse complement strand
GCTGGGTGGATTAGCATGCATGGCTGGATGGGTGAGCACGGCTGGGTGGATGAGCATGCATGCATGGCTGGATGGGTGAGCATGGATGGGTGAGCATTGATGGGTGGGTGGGTGAGGATGGATTGGGTGAGGATGGGTGGGGGGTGGATGGCTGGGTGGGTGGCTGATGATGGCTGGGTGGGTGGCTGATGATGGCTGGGGGCTGGGGGGTGGTGGGTGGGTGGTAAATGGATGGTGGGGGTGCATTGTGTCACTAGGCAGCGCTGTGGGCATTGCACATCGCCCACAGCGCTGCAGCATGTCCTCTCTCCCCCCTCTCTCCTCTCACACTGCATCGATCGGTGCGGAGAGGAGAGAAAAGCCGGCGCTTCCGCTGGCTTGTTTACATGTGATCACGTGGTAAAAGGCCGCTCACAGCGGCCATTCACCACGATCCGTGATCAGTCGGGTCCCCCGGATCCGACAGTCACGGATGTTCCCGTGTGCGCGCCCCAGGGGGCGCGCGGGAAGCGCGATTCTGCGAGGACGTCAATAGACGACCTCCCAGAATTAAGCAACCGCTCTGTAGACGTCAATTGTCTATAGGGCGGTTGTTAAGTGGTTAAAAACTCAGCAAGGTTCACTGAATATTTATAGTTTATAGTTTATGGAAAGTATAGTTTTGGGTGGGGAGAGAGGGAGGAGAGGTAAACTTCTTCTCTTCCCCTGCTCTCGTCCACCTTTCCCCCTTTTTTTTTTTTTTCTTTTTCTGGTTTGGTTTGGTATAGTAGTTTTGTATGGGGATAAATGCTTGAAATGGGGTAGGCATTGGAAGATGGGGATGAAATTAGCTCTTAGGTTTGCCCATTTAGGGATAATCAGGAATAAATAAATAAGACAGAATTATATACCAGTATAGAGTTAAACGAGATATGATATGATTAATTTCCTGTCTATTGGTAGATATGCCTATTCTTCTTTGATGTATGTGGAAAAACTGTTATGAAAATGAAATAAAGAGAGATTTGAAACAAAACTGTTAGATTATCACAATTAATAAGCACTTCCAGAAGAGATCAGCAATGTTAACCTTCAAATTTCCTTCAAATGCTTCCTTTAAGGGCTCATTTACACATGTGATAGTTTGAGAGACAGTGAGGAGACATTATGTTGCCCTCCTCATTGCCTGTTTTGACTCCTAAAAGCCAGCACCACTGCACAATATGCGCTTGAATGGGTCATGTACATAACAACTTTATAGCTGCCTTTGCAGTTTGGGGGGTGAAACCTTTGGACAGTTGAGCCATATTTTCATTATCCTCCCCAAAGTTCTAAAGCCAAGCCTACGGGGAAAAAAATGAAGCTTTTAGAAAAAACAAGGAATGTGGTTTCACAGTGGCATTTTTTTACAGTTGCGTGTTTAAATGGCATATATTAATTCATGACTTATTAAAATCCAGAAAGTGGGACATTCTCATGGTAAATTCAGTAAGCAGCTCTGCCTCTTGGTTAAAATATTGATACCTTTTTGCTTGACTTAACACTCCTTAAGTCAAGCATGTTTAAAGTCTTAAAGGGGATCTTTAGCTCTTTTTTTCCCCCTTACAAATATATGCCAATGTGTTCAGCTTACTGTAGGCATCATTATATTAGCAAAGTATGTTAACATTTCTAAAAATAATTTTATGTTTAGTTCATAATTATATATGTACACAAGGGCAGCCATGGTTTACTTATGATATACACAATTTACGGTACCTGCTTGGAAGTGCTGAAAAATAATTGTATTTTGCTGTTGCTTTCTCCCAATGTCTCTGAGGACCAAGGATGGAGTCCTGCAGTGTCTGGTTAGATCTGGTTAGATCAGCCCTATAAACGGCATACAAAAAAGTAAACATTGTTGAATGAGCATTCAGTTTTTATTGTCAAGTGAAATGCAATACATTAAACAATCTAAAGACACCATGAAATATAAACAAGCAGGAACACAAAACATCCTAACATAATGAAAAATGTAAGACAATTACAATTTTGTAGAAATATACACAAAACAGGATAGTAATATAGAAGATCAAGAAAAAGAGTAAAAGGGGGATGAACATGATTGGATCAGCAACAGGTTAGGCAGAGTATCATTTAGTAATAGGTTAGGTCAGGAACAAAGGTAAAATGCTATGGCACAGGGTAGAGCTGCACTATTAATCATATTAAAATCGTGATCTCGATCTACCCCCCCCCCCCCCCCTGTGATCTCCATTGGGCATTACCGCAATTTTTCAGTGCAGTTTATGGGGTCCGACTTGCGGGGCGACTCAGCGCGACTTGACTGTAATAAATGTCAATGCAAGTCTCCTGAAGTCTTTACTAAGTCGGAACGACTTGAGTCTCAGGGGAGACAGCCAAGTCTGGGCAGAGAGCCAACTTCTGAGAAAAGATACACAAAGTAATTTACTTCAAAGGCATTGAACTCTGACTTAACTTACCTTGTATAGATTTTTGGTTTAACCATTTAACCACATCAGTACCGGGCACGAAAACCCCCTTCCGGTCCAGGCCAGTTTTCAGCTTTCAGTGCTATCACATTTGAACGACAATTACACAGTCATGCAACATTGTACCCATATGAAATGTGCGTCCTTTTTTTCACACAAATCGAGCTTTCTTTTGGTGGTATTTAATCACTAGGGTTTTTTTATTTTTTTGTGCTATAAATTAAAAAAGATTGAACATTTTTTTTTGAAAAAATGCCTTTTTCTTTGTTTTTGTCATAAAATTTTGCAAATTAGTAATTTTTCTTTGTAAATTTTGGCCAAAATTTATACTGCTACCTATCTTTGGTAAAAATGACCCAAATAAGTGTATATTATTTGGTCCTTGTGAAAGTTATAGAGTCTACAAGCTATGGTGCCAATCATTGAAAATTGATCACACCTGATATACTGACGGCCTATCTCATTTCTTGAGACCCTAACAAGCCAGGGAAGTACAAATACCCCCCAAATGACCCCTTTTTGGAAAGTAGACATTCCAAGGTATTTAGTAAGAGGCATGGTGAATTTTTTGAAGTAGGTAATTTTTTCCCACAATTCTTTGCAAAATGAAGATTTTTTTTTCCCACAAAATTGTCATTGCAACAGGTTATTTCTCACACCCAGCATATGCATACCACAAATTACACCCCAAAACACATTCTGCTACTCCTGAGTATGGAGATACCACATGTCTGAGACTTTTTCACAGCCTGGCCACATGCAGAGGCTCAACATGCAGGGAGTGCCGTCAGGTATTCTAGGGACATAAATTACACATCTAATGTCATGACGACCTATCACATTTTTGAAGGCCCTGGAGCACCAGGACAATGGAATTGCCCACAAAATTACCCCATTCTGGAAAGCAAACACCCCAACTAATAATCTATGAGCCATAATGAGTCTTTTGAACGGCTCATTTTTTTCCAGTAGTTTTTGGAAAATGTGCGATAAAAATGAAAACACATTTTTTTTACACAAAGTTGACACTTTATAAGATATTTCCAACACATAGCATGTACATAGCAAAAATGACACCCCAAAATGCATTCTGCTATTCCTCCTGAGTATGGTGATACCACATGTGTGAGACTTTTACATAGCCTGACCACATACAGAGGCCCAACATTGAACTAGTACCTTCAGGCGTTCTACAAGCATAAATTACACATCTCATTTCTGAACTACCTATTACACATTTGAAGGCCCTGGAGCACCAGGAAAATGGAATTGCCCACAAAATGACCTAATTTTGGAAAGAAAACACCCCAATGTATAATCTATGAGGCATAATGAGTCTTTTGAACATGTCATGTTTTTCCAGTAGTTTTTGGAAAATGTGGGAAAATAATTAAAACGCTTTTTTTTTTACACAAAGTTATCCATTTATATGATATTTCCAACACATAGCATGTACATAGCAAAAATGACACCCCAAAATACATTCTACTACTCCCCACGAGTAAGGCGATACCACATGTGTAAGACTTTTACACAGTCTGGCCACATACAGAGGCCTAACATTGAACTAGCACCTTCAGGCGTTCTACGAGTACAAATACAAATTACACATCTCATTTCTCAACCACCTACCTATTACACTTTTGCAGGTCCTGGACCACCAGGACAATGGAATTGCCCACAAAATGACCCCATTTTGGAAAGCAAACACCCCAACATATAATCTATGGGGCATAATGAGTCGTTTGAACATGCCATTTTTTTCCAGTAGTTTTTGGAAAATGTGTGGAAAAAATGAAAAACATTTTTATTTTTACACAAAGTTGTCCATTTATATGATATTTCCAACACATAGCATGTACATAGAAAAAATTACCCCCCAAAATACATTCTACTACTCCCCCCGTGTATGGCGATGCCAAATGTGTGAGACTTTTACAGGTGATCTTTACTCATGGGTGTGACGGTCACTGACAGGTGACTGGCGATTGTCACTGATGGGTGACTGGCGGTGGTCACTGATGGGTGACGGGTGTCTGGCGGTGGTCACTGATGGGTGACGGGTGCCTTGCGGTGGTCACTGATGTGTGACGGGTGTCTGGCGGTGGTCACTGATGGGTGACTGGCGATGGTCACTAATAGGCGATGGGTGACTGGCGGTGGTCCCTGATGGGTGACGGCTGTCTGGTGGTGGTCACTGATGGGTGACAGGTGCCTGGTGGTGGTCACTGATGGGTGATGGGTGGTCACTGATGGGTGATGGGTGAGTGGCGGTGGTCCCTGATGGGTGACGGCTGTCTGGTGGTGGTCACTGATGGGTGACTGGTGGTGGTCACTGATGGGTGATGAGTGACTGGTGGTGGTCACTGATGGGTGACTGGTGGGGGTCACTGATGGGTGCCGGGTGTCTGGTGGTGGTCAGTGATGGGTGATGGGTGTCTGGTGGTCACTGATGGGTGACGGGTGAAGGTCACTGATGGGTGACGGTGATGGGTGACTGGCGGTGGTCACTGATGGGTGCCGGATGTCTGTTGGTGGTCACTGATAGGTGTCTGGTGGAGGTCACTGCTGGGTGACAGATGACTGGTGGTGGTCACTGATGGGTGTCGCTTGTCTGGCGGTGGTCACTGATGGGTGTCGCTTGTCTGGCGGTGGTCACTGATGAGTGACGGGTGCCTGGCGGTGGTCGCTGATGGGTGACTGGTGTCTGGCGGTGATCGCTAATGTGTGACGGGTGACTGGCGGTGATCACTGATGGGTGACTGGCGGTGATCACTGATGGGTGACTGGCGGTGGTCACTTATGGTGGACGGGTGACTGGCAGTGGTCACTTATGGGTGACGGGGGACTGGCAGTGGTCACTGATGGGTGACAGGTGACTGGCGGTGGTCACTGATGGGTGACGGGTGACTGGCAATGGTCACTGATGGGTGACTGGCGATGGTTACTGATGGGTTACTGGTCATGGTCACTGATGGGTGACTGGCGATGGTCACTGATGGGTGAGGGGTGACAGGCCACGGGTGACTGGTGGTGGTTACTGATGGGTGACGGCCATGGTCAGTGATGACTGACAGGTGACAGGCTACGTCAGTGTTGGGTGACAGGCCACTGATGTGCCGGCTGACACACCACGGTAACTGATGGGTGACACGCCACTGTCACTGGTGGGTGTTGGGTGACAAGCCATGGTTGCTGATGGGTGACAGGTGACATTCCACGGTCACTGACGGGTGACACGCCACGGTCAGTGATGGGTGACTGGTGACACACCATGGTCAGTGATGGCTGACACGCCACGGTCAGTGATGGGCGACGGGTGACATGCCACGGTCAGTGATGGGTGACACGCCACGGTCAGTGATGGGTGACGGGTGACACACCACGGTCAGTGATGGGTGACACACCACGGTCAGTGATGGGTGACACGCCACGGTCAGTGATGGGTGACGCGCCACGGTCAGTGATGGGTGACACGCCACGGTCAGTGATGGGTGACATGCCACGGTCAATGACAGGTGACACGCCACGGTCAATAATGGGTGACAGGCCACGGTCATTGACGGGTGACAGGCCATGGTCATTGATGGGTGACGGGGGACAGGTGCACTTTATGATGACAGGTGCACTTTATGGGGGGTATATGGGGTGACTGTTGGGTGACAGGTGCATTGGGGGGGCAGGGTGAAGTGTCAGTGAGTGATTTTTCTGTACAGAGCGGTGATTCACTGATCCCAGCTCTTCTCTCCTCACAGTGGAAACTAGGAGAGGAGAGCTGGTAACAGTGAGTTACCGCTCTGTTTACATTGGATGTGATCGGCTGTGAAGTAGATCATAGCCGATCACAAGGTATCAGCCGCCGCCTGGCGGCTGATACCTGTGTCGGTGACAGGCAGTGTTCCCCAGGAACACGCCGCCACCGACGCACACGCGCAGCGCGCTCCCAATCGTGCGCATGCGCCGTCCGAACGGCGGACGTGCCACTTGTGATCAGCCATGACTTTGTCACGGCCGATCACGTGGTGAACAGCCATAACCAATGGCTGTTCACCCCTGTCGGTGAAGCGGTGTGTCCTGGGGACACGCCGACACTGACAGAGCCGGGATGCGCGCCCGATCGCGCGCAATCCCGGCTTAAAGGGAGGACGTCATATGACGTCCACCCGGAACAAGAGCCGCTCCGCTCCGCCGTCATTTGACAGCGGGCGGACGGCAAGCGGTTAAAGACTACATTTTTCCTGACACTTGCTGTTTACAAACAAAAATCCATTATTTTGTGCTAGAAAATGACTTAGAACCCCCAAACATTATATATTTTTTTTTTTTTTTAGCAGAGACCCTAGAGAATAAGATGGCGGTTGTTGAAATATTTTATGTCGCACGCTGTTTGCGCAGCAGACTTTTAAACGCAATTTTTTTGGAAAAATTACCCTTTCAAAAAACTAAACAGTGCTGTTAGCCCATTTTTTTTGTATATTTACTATATTATGCCACGAGAATCGTGAGAGAATCGTGATCTTTATTCTAAGCAAAAAAATTGTGATTCTCATTTTGGCCAGAATCGTGCAGCTCTAGCACAGGGTAAATGGCTGGGTAAAGTTAATGTTGAAGTGTAGCTTTTGCGCCACCAACTTATCTTTTATCGCACACAGAAAACTTAGCTCAGTGATGATTTCCTGATCACAATTTAAATGATTAAAACCAAATGAAAAAATGTACTTTTGTTTCTTTGTACCATGAAATTTACTCAAGGAATCTGGAACATGTTTATGTCTTAAGTTGTCTAAGTTTTGCTTAGACTCACCAGCATCTGCTCTGACCTCTTTTCTTTATACTCCAGCTTTTTCCAGGCAGTCTCAAGGCCCGTACACACGATGCAAAATTTGTATGAGAATTTTCATACAGCGTCCGATAGTCCAATTTTCAGATCGTTAGTATGGTCCTTTCCACAGCCAATTTTGATTTTTCGGGAGACAAAAGCTGGATGTGCAGACTGTATTTTTTTTTCCGTACGTCAACTCAACGTCCGATTTTCATATTATTAGTACGGTTTTCGTACGAAAAAAATCATAAGAGCATGGCTATGCATGCTCAGAAACTAAACAATACATGCAAAGCTATTCAACACATTATGTCACATCTGACGTTGAGTTCGGTCATATGAAAATTTCCGTATGGCTAGTAACCTCTTCACTTTTGACTAGAGACAAGCATCCAACAAAAAACAAATGTTCTGTCGTCCGAAAATCTAAGTGTGTGTACAAGGCTTTACACAATGCATGGTACTGCCATGCAAATGTAAATCTCAGTTTCTTTAGATGCTTTGAAGGGCAGAGGAGAGATATGGGGTCTCTCCATAAAGAGGACCTGTCACAGCCCATGCTATTACAAGGGAAAGTGTTTAAAACAAAAAAGAAAAAGAAAATAGTGTAAAAATAAAATAAATTAAATTAAAAAAAATATATAGTTTCCTTGCATATTCCCCTCAGATCTAGAGAAACTGCATTTGCAGTACAAAGATTATTTACCTTTAGTAAATTAACCTCATTGTGTTTGAAAAGCTGCTGCACAAATACCATGTGACAAAAAAGTTCAACATGCACCATTTTTCTCTCTAGGGCCTCTGCTAAAAATATATACAGTACAACCTTGGTTTGAGAGTGTTTTGCAAGACAAGCACATTTTTTAAATACATTTTGACATGCTATACAAGGGATGTCTTGATATACAAGTAGTGTTGCGTCACAACTGAGTATAAAAGAGAAGAGTGGTGCCTCCCAAGTGTAGCAATATGTTTGATGATTAAAACAGGCACATTAAGTATGCAGGCATCCAGGTAAAGCTGTCCGAGTAGACTGTCTTCCGCACCACCATTGACATTATCCCTTCCAAGCTACACTCCACGAGCATTTCAAGCCTTGCTTTCAGATTGCTCTACTGCAGGGTAGTCTTCCGGGTCATGATTGCAGACTGACAGCAGTGAGAGCCGGTGGTGCGGTTGGATTACAAGCATGTTTCTGGAATGAATTATGCTTGCAATCCAAGCTTTTACTGTGTAATATTTGGGGGTTCTTAATAATTATCTAGCAAAAAAAGTAGATTTTTACATATATGTGAGAAGTGTCAGAATTGGCCCCAGGGTTGAAGTGGTTAACTTCAAGTGTTTACAATAACTCAAAGTTTGTACTTCTATCTAAATAGTTGTGAGAGAGATAGGCTGCCCTTTAGTGGACCAGTCCACAAATCTCTATCCATACAAAATATTGCATGCATGCATGTAGAATTGTTTTAAACTTTGAGTATAGCCATACCTTGGAGGGGGTCCTAACTTATTTGGTCTGACAACTGCTTCTAGTCACATTTATGATTTAAACGTGACCAATAGAGTTGAGCAAACCTGAACTGTAAAGTTCGGGTTCGCACCGGACTTTAGGGTGTCTGTGTCCCGAACCCAGACATTTTAGAAAAAAGTCTGGGTTTGGGTATTTTTTCGTGCCTGTTGAATAGCTGCTGGGCAGCCAATCAACAAGTGTTTCAATTGTTTGCCCTTAGAAGCCATCACAGCCATGCCTTCTAATGGCATGGCTGTGATTAGCCAGTGCATCATGTGACCCAGCCTCCATATAAGCTGGAGTCACGTAGCGCTGCATGTCACATCATTTCATAATAGTATAGGGAGATGATCCTGCTGCTACTGTGAGGGACAGATTAGCTTGCGAAAATCATCTCCTACTAGTATAGGGAGATGTTCCTGCTGCTGGTGTGAGGGACAGATTAGCGTTATAAAATCATCTCATACTAGTAAAGGGAGAGGTTTCTGTTACTGGTGTGAGGGGCAGATTAGCGTTATAAAATCATCTCATACTTGTGTAGGGAGAGGTTCCTGCTGCTGGTGTGAGGGACAGATTAGCGTTATAAAATCATCTCATACTGGTGTAGGGAAAGGTTTCTGCTGTTGGTGTGAGGGACAGATTAGCGTTATAAAATCATCTCATACTTGTGTAGGGAGAGGTTCCTGCTGCTGGTGTGATGGACATATTAGCGTTATAAAATAATTTCATACTGGTGTAGGGAGAGGTTTCTGCTGCTGGTGTGAGGGACATATTTGCGTTATAAAATCGCCTCATACTGGTGTAGGGAAAGGTTCCCGCTGCTGGTGTGACGGACACATTAGCGTTATAAAATCATCTCATACTGGTGTAGGGAGAGGTTTCTGCTGCTGGTGTGAGGGACAGATTAGCGTTATAAAATAATCTCACACTGCTGTAGGGAGAGGATCCTGCTGCTGGTGTGAGGGACAGATTAGCGTTATAAAATCATCTCATACTGGTGTAGGGAGAGGTTCCTTCTGCTGGTGTGAGGGTCAGATTACCATTATAAAAACATTGCATACTGATGTAGGGAAAGGTTCCTGCTGCTGGTGTGAGGGACAGATTACCGTGATCATCCCATACTGGTGTAAGGAGAGGTTCCTGCTGCTGGTGTTAGGGACAGATTAACGTTACAAAATCATATCATACTGGTGTAGGGAGAGGTTCCTGCTGCTGGTGTGAGGGACAGAATAGCGTTATAAAAAATAATATAAATTTGTGCTAAATAGTACATTTGCGTCCAGAATTAGGAGAGCGTCCAATAAGGGACATGGTCGTGGTGCTGTTGGTGAAGCTCATGTTGCAATGAGAGGATGTGGTCAATCTGTGCCAGCTACACGCACAAGTGAAACACCTTCCTCAGGTGCGAGAAGGTTCTGTCGGCTACAACATTATATGGTAGGCCTGAATGCTGTTCAATAAATGGTGAGGCCAGAAAAAGTACAGGCGATAGTAGATTGGGTGGCAGACAATGCCTCCAGTTCCTTCACATTGTCTCCCACCTGGTCCCTTACTGAAAGTTGGCGCCTGGACCCATGGCCATCTGTCTTTCATCTCATCCCCTTGTAAATCAGCCAAGCAGTCTGAGCCCCAAGTCATGCAGCAGTCTCTTATGCTTTTTAATGACTGCTGGTGTGCATTCTGTGGGCCATTCACATAGCCCTGCCCCAGAAGTGGAAGACATGCACCGATGCCCAACCACTTCTGTTTCAGGATGAGGACATGGAAACACCACCGCAGCACGTCTCCGATGATGACGAAACACAGGTGCCAACTGCTGCGGCTTTCTACAGTGTGTAGACTGACAAGGAGGGCGGTGGTGGAGAGTGGGTGGAAGATGATGTGGAGGGTGATGAGGTCCTAGACCCCACATGGAATGAAGGCCATGCGAGTGGCGTGTGCAGTTTGGAGGAAGAGGTGGTGGTCGCACAGAGGCACCAGCACAGCAAAAGAGGAAGTAGGTTGCAAAAGCGGAGCGACCGTCCCCTAGACAGTACGCCTGCTACTACCCACCGCACACAGGGACCTAGCACACCAAAGGCAGCTCAAAGGAGTTCCCTGGCGTGGCAGTTCTTCAGACAATTTGCTGACGACAAGACACGAGTGGTTTGCACGCTGTGCAATCAGAGCCTGAAGTGAGGCATAAATGTTCTAAACCTGAGCACAACCTGCATGACCAGGTATCTAAATGCAAAGCATGAGCTGCAGTGGAATAAGCACCTCGAAATCCAAGAAAGGTCTCGGGCTCCTCCTGCTTCCTCTTCTGCTGTTGCCTCAGCCTCTTCCTCCACCTCTATAGTGCCAGTGTCACCTGCCACCCAGCAAACAGACGATGTGACAGCAACGCCACCATGTCCGCCACCGTCCCCAAGCATTTCCACACCATGGTCCCATGGAAGCTTACAGCTGTCCATCTCCCAAACACTGGAGAGAAAGAGGAAGTACCCCCCTACCCACTCACGATTCCTGGCCCTGAATGCCAGCATTTCAAAATTCCTGGCCTTTGAAATGCTGTCATTCCGTCTGGTGGACATGGACAGTTTTAAAAACCTGATGGAGGTGGCTGTCCTACAGTATGTGGTTCCCAGCCGCCACTACTTTTCCAGGCGAGCCATCCCTTCCCTGCACAAACATGTCGGGGACAAGATCAAGTGTGCACTGCGCAACGCCATCTGTTGCAAGGTCTGCATAACCACTGATATGTGGATCAGTAAGCATGGGCAGGGACGCTATATCTCGCTAACTGCACGCTGGGCAAATGTAGTGGCAGGTGGGCCTGAGGCGGATAGCAGTTTGGCGCATGTCCTTCCACCACCGAGGATTGCAGGGCATTTCTCTTTGCCTCCTCCTCCTACTCTGCTTCCTCCTCCTCTACCACCTCCTCATCCAGTCAGCGTAACACCTTCACCACCGACTTCAGCACATCCAGGGGGAAACAACAGCAGGCTGTTTTAAAACTGATATGTTTGGGGGATAAACCCCACACTGCACAGGAGCTGTGGACGGGCATTGGACAACAGACTGATGAGTGGTTGTTGCCACTGAGCCTCAAGCCCGGCCTGGTGGTGTGCTATAATGGGCGAAATCTCCTAGCAGCCCTGGGCCTAGCTGGTTTGACACACATCCCTTGCCTGGCGCATGTGCTGAATTTGGTGGTGCAGAAATTTCTAAAAAAACTGTCAGAGCTGCTGCAGAAAGTGCGGGCTGTCTGTGCGCGCTTTTGGCGTTCTCATCCTGCTGCTGCTTGCCTGTCTGCGCTGCAGCCGAACTCCGGCCTTCCCACTCACTGCCTCCTATGCGACGTGCCCACAGGGTGGAACTCCACCTTGCACATGCTGGAGAGATTGTGCGAGCAGCAGCAGGCAATAGTGGAGTTTCAGCTGCAGCACGCACGGGTCAGTCGCTCTGCGGAACAGCACCACTTCACCACCACTGAGTGGGCCTCCATGCGAGACCTGTGTACCATATTGCAGTGTTTCGAGTACTCCACCAACATGGCCAGTGCCGATAATGCTGTTCTCAGCGTTACTATCCCACTTCTATGTCTCCTTGAAAAAACTCTTTGGGCGATGATGGAAGAGGATGTGGCACAGGAAGAAGAGGGGTCATTTCCACGGTTATCAGGCCAGTCATTCACAAGTGGCTCGACTGGTGGGTTCATGCACCAGCATAGGCCAGGTAAAACATTTTCAAGCCAGGGCACAGTTCTGGAGGATGAGGAGGAGGAACCATGTTCACCGCAGGGTGGCTACCAACGCAGCTCGTGGGCATCACTGGAGCGTGGCTGGGGGGATACGGAGGACACAGATGATACACCTCCCACAGAGGACAGCTTGTCTTTGCCTCTGGGCAGCCTGGCACACGTGAGAGACTACATGCTGCAGTGCCTGCACGACGACAACCGAGTTGCCCACAGTGTAACTTGTGCTGATTACTGGGTGGCCACCCTGCTGGATCTCTGTTACAAGGACAATGTGCCGCCCTTAATTCCCTCACTGGAGCTGATCGGAAGATGCGCGACTACAAGCGCACACTGGTAGATGCGCTGCTGAGGGCATGCCCAAATGACACCGGGGGCTCAGTGGAAGCACAAGGCGAAGGCAGAGGAGGAGGAAGAGGTCGCCAATGCAGCTGTGGTACCGCCAGCACCTCAGAAAGCAGGGTTAGCATGGCCAAAATGTGGAAAAGCTTTGTCAGTAGCACGCAACAACAAACAGCACCACCAGCTGATAGGCAATGTCTTAGCAGGAGGCAGCATTTCAGCAACATGGTGGAACAGTATGTGTGCACACGCCTACACCTGCTGACTGATGGGTCTGCCCCATTCAACTTCTGGGTCTCCAAATTGGGCACATGGCCTGAGCTTGCCCCTTTATGCCTTGGAGGTGCTGGCCTGCCCTGCAGCCAGTGTATTGTCTGAATGTGTGTTTAGCATGGCAGGGGGCGTTATCACAGACAAGCGCAGCCGCCTTTTCACAGCCAACGTGGACAAGTTAATGTTTATTAAAATGAACCAGGCATGAATCCCACAAGACTTGTCTGTACCTTGTGCAGAATAGACATTTATACCGGCCTCACACAGCCATTGGTATACTTAAGTGAGCTTAGTCTTTTTTTTTTTTTTTTAATATGTCTGAATATTTTGGGGGCTACCCCAATTAGAAAAAAAAACAACAAACAAACAAAAAACAGTGTTGGCTACCTCCTCCACCGCCACTTCCACCACCTACACCGCTACGGTCACCACCTCCTCAACCTCCTACTCCACATCCACCTCCTCCTCCTTTTTTTTTTTTTTTTTGTGTGATTTTAAGTTATTTCCCGATCCACATTTGTTTGCAGGGCACTTGTCCTACTCTTACCCCCATTTTGCTTCCTTTTGCTGCACTCTAGCCCTTTCCAGGACTTTTTTAGAGCCATTTTTGTGCCCAAACGTTCGGGTCACCATTGACTTCAATGGGGTTCGGGGCCGAACTCGTATTTTTTCGCAAAGTTAGGTCGAACCCGCCGAACCCGAACATCCAGGTGTCCGCTCAACTCTAGTGACCAAGATAGAGTTTTGTTTTAATACCTAGCAATTGTTTATAATGATATCTGCAGCCAAATGAAAAGAATGTTTTCTTGAGTCTTTATTGTTTTTGCCTTTTTTCCCGTTTTTTCAGTATATTCAATGAACATCTTCCTTAAACCCAAACTCTAGAATAGGCATATTGTCTAAATACAACAGACATGCATATTCTTACTTGGATCTTAGTGTGCTTTATTTATTTCTTCTATGCAGTAATCCAGTATGAAATTTTACCGGACATTCATGAAATAAAGACCGGTCACTGCTGCTCTTTCCTTGTGCAAGGAAACTGGTCCTGTATCCACACAGTCTTGTTGTTTTCCATAGGCAGCCTGTAGTGGATGTGTGTGATGGGTCCTTCCTACAGCTCTGCTCTCTTCTTTACATGGTAATATTTTTTTGCAAGAATATTTGGTTCATATAAGGTAGATTGACAGTGTATTTTGGGTGGCTATTTATCTGAATGTGCTTCCTTCAAGGGTAACGCCACTTTTGCAGGGGGGAAAAAATAGCAAATAAAGAAAAAATAATATAGAATGTACAATTGCGATACGAGTCATATTGAAATTGAATGTCATTAAAAATGACCTTTGCTTTTCAATCTGCAGCCGCTGTAATTTTCTATAAATGCCATGAAATATGGCTACATGGAGTAGTTCTGTACACAGAATGTGAACTGACCACTCCCCAGAAACATAATTTGCTGCTTGTGTGATTGGCTCACCAATTTTCCCAGATGTCTGCCTAAGATACAAGTCAGATTTCAGGCATCCCCTGCAACAAAAATGTCATTTTGGTGAGATACATACAATAGAAACATATCTAAAGGGATGCAAGCCCAGCAGCTCTCCTCATTAGTGCTCTGCAGTTTCCACAGCTGATAGATAATGATGAAACCACTCCCATTAGACCCACCCAGCACAGAGGAACAAGCAGTGGTTTCTTCAGAATAACAAAAGTTAGGAATCTGCAACAAAGGTTGTTATAATCTTTGCAATGTTCATAGATCACCCGGTGGGGGCGGGGGTGGGGGGGCTTTTTTTTCTCAACAAAAGTGAAGTTATGCTTTCATGTTTTCCAAACCATAATTGTTTTGAACTTTATATTTTTATGAATACCAAACCTTTTGTACTTTCGTATTGAAGTGAAAACAACTCTTTTTTTTCGGGGGGGTGGGGGCGGGGGTGGCCCACTAGATACTTGTAACGTTTCTAATATTGTTGGAAACAACGTCTAAGGATTGAAAACAATAAGACTTCTTTGGTGACGAACAAGGAGACACGACCCACCCAGATTACCCTCACCAAAGTAGTAATAGATAGTCGACACCTTTGACGTCTCGTGATTACTCCTCTCGACGACCCGAACGTAGGGAAATCTATACAAAGATAACATACATAGAGTGGTTTTACTGTAAAAACAACGTCCCCTACGGACTTTAGACTGAACATAGAATCCGTCTGTAG
>BLSH010414487.1:892101-921331 GCA_018402905.1 Glandirana rugosa | reverse complement strand
TCAATAGAAACATATCTAAAGGGATGCAAGCCCAGTATCTCTCCTCATTAGTGCTCTGCAGTTTCCACAGCTGATAGATAATTATGAAACCACTCCCATTAGACCAGTGGTTCTCAACTCCGGTCCTCAGGATCCACCAACAGGCCAGATTTTAAGTATTACCTTGGGGAGATGCAGACTAGAATACTGCAATCACTGAGCAGCAAATGATATCACCTGTGATGTATTTCAGTTATCCTGCAAACCTGGCCTGTTAGTGGGTCCCGAGGACAGGAGTTGAGAACCACTGCATTAGACCCACCCAGCACAGAGGAACAAGCAGTGATTTCTTCAGAATAACAAAAGTTAGGAATCTGCAACAAAGATTGTTATAATCTTTGCAATGTTCATAGATCACCCGTGGGGGGGCTTTTTTTTTCTCAACAAAAGTGAAGTTATGCTTTCATGTTTTCCAAACCATAAGTATTTTTATATTTCAAGTTTTGTTGCCCCGTTCATTACAATGATTTCAGTTTCATCTTTTTTCTTTTACTATTAATTTCAGTTTGAGTTCTTGCATGTTTTTGGCCTATTATTGTGTTTTTCTCATTTATGCTCAAACCAGTTTACTTGTTTCCTGATCTTTAAGACTCGTACTTGACTTCTAACAGTGTAATAGACAACAGCGCTGTACTCTATGTGAGCGGTAAGCAATGGATCTCATAGTTACTACTGGAAAAAATGCTTAGCAGGAGAAAGAATTGGTAATTATGCTTTGTATTAGCTGTCTGTCCTTAGAATGTCTGGTTAGCTGGTGGCAAATCTGTTTCAGTTTTACAACTGTCGTCATATTTTTTGACAGAGATCTAAGCAGCAAACAGGTAATGCGATAGGGTGTTGCAAGTGGGGAACAAATCATTTTATAGATTGTAGCACGGCATTGTATTCCACATTACAGGAAAAGCTTTGGCTTGTGGTTTTCAGAAATGATTCATGTTGCTGGAAGGTACCTTTGAAAAATAAGAAAAAATTTAAGATTATTGTAGCAGTTGTTCTAGAGTGAGAAAGGTTAACCCATATTTAATATTAAAACTAAAATTTCCCTATAGTTTGAGAGAAAAAAAAAAAGAAGAAAAACATGTATCTGATTATTGCAGGTTATCTAAATATGTAATGTTGACAATTTATACATTCTGAGAATCTTGCATTGTACAATATCTCATTACTGTCATTTGATAATGTATTTATGCTTTTTATTTTCATAAAGAACAGTTGGATACTACACTGCAGTGCAGAGATCACTGTAAATGCTTCTTGTATTCCAGTCCTACAAATATGCTTATGCTGAGCCAAAGCAAGGTGGCCAACATAGGATTCAGCAGGTTAATGTGTAGTATCTCACTGTTTGCTCAGTCAGGGAAAGGAATGGGCACTGTTTTGTGCCAGAGCTGGCAGCTCCGCTTAATATTTTCAAGAAACAGCTTGAGAAGATTTTACAATGTGACTGGTGGACTGGCAGGCATCCCTATTTCCAAATTATTTGCACAGAATTTGTAGGACTCATTTAATGCCAAGTAATTCTCTCTTTGAGTTAATTAGGAAAATTGGGCATTTTGTAGTTTCAAGTAATGTCAATGTCTAGTCGTCACACTCTACAGCCTGCTTCAATTGAAATGACACTTTAGGCAGAGGTGGCATTGTTAGTGTGCTAAACATTTCCCTTCAGATCTGGCACAAAATATTTTGTAGAGATGCATGTAGTTATAAACTGTGTATAAAAGAAAGACAAAATTCATTAATACATAACACAAATACCTGACTTGAGCACAAATGTCCCTGCACGTTTTGTGGGCATCTGTTCCGATTGCAGAATGTGTAATCTAATGTAGCACAAACATACATTTTTGCAAAGCTTTATAAATGTTGTATACTGGATTTTTTGACTGGAAATATTTCTGGGCTGCACATTAAAAATGCATACAGTTGCCTGCAACTTTGTAATATCTGCCCTTTATATCACTGCGGAAAGTGAGTCCGTTATGAGTCTATATTAAAAAAGAAAAAAAAAAAAAAAAATGCTGAGCTAATCTCAGCATTCATGAAAGTCATAATAATACTCATGTTTTTTTTTTAAAGTGATATTAACCACCTCAGCCCCGGAAATGTTTTACCCCCTTAATGACCAGGCCATTTTTGGCTATACAGAACTGTGTTACTTTAACTGACAGTTGCCTGGTCATTCTGTCCTTATTTCCCACACATAGAGCTTTCTTTGTGTGGTATTTGATCATCTCTGCAGTTTTTATTTTTTGCACTATAAACAAAAAAGAGCGACAATTTTGAAAAACAATATTTTTTTTTACTTTTTGCTATAAAACATATCCTATATAAAAAATGTAAAAAAAAAAAAGAATATCTTCATCAATGTATGCCAATATATATATTATGTTACATATTTTTGTATTTTTTTGTAAAAATTACAATAAGCCTATATTGATTGGTTTGAGCAAACGTTATAGTGTCTACAAACTATGGGACACTTTTATGCCATTTTTATTTATTTTATTTACTAGTAATGACGTGATCAATGATTTTTAGTGGGACTGTGACATTGCGGCGGTCAAATTAGACACCTAGCTGACACTTTGACACTTTTTTGGGGACCAGTGACATTATTACAGTGATCAGTGCTAAAAATATGCACTGTTACTGTACTAATGATACTGGCAGGGAAGGGGTTAACATAATGGGCTATCAAAGGGTTAAATGTGTCCCTAGGAGGGGCTTGCTAACTGTGTGGGTAGATGGACTGACTGGGGAAACAGAGATTTGTGTTCTTGCTTAGCAGGAACAGAAGATCCCTGTGTCCTCCCCTGTCAGAACGGCAATCTGCCTTGTTTGCATAGGCAGCTCACCGCTCTGCCTCTCTGAGGAACAATCACTGATTGGCTCCCCCTCTGTCCAATAGGTCACATGCGCGCGCCCCCAATATCTATTGCACAAAATGATGTACAGATATGTCATTTTTTGCAATAGAGTCACCCTGCCGCAGTATACAGTATCTTACAAAAGTGAGTACACCCCTCACATATTTGTAAATATTTTATTATATCTTTTCATGTGACAACACTGCAGAAATTACACTTTACATTGTAGCAAAGTAGTGAATGTACAGCTTGTATAAACGTGTAAATTTGCTGCCCCCTCAAAATAAGTCTACACACAGCCATTAATGTCTAAACTGCTGGCAACAAAAGTGAGTACACCCCTAAGTGAAAATGTCCAAAGTGGGCCCAAAGTGTCAATATTTTGTGTGGCCACCATTATTTTCCAGCATTGCCTTAACCCTCTTGAGCACGGAGTTCACCAGAGCTTTACATGTTGCCACTGAAGTCCTCTTCCACACCTCCATGACGACATCACAGAGCTGGTGGATGTTAGATACCGTGTGCTCCTCCACCTTCTGTTTGAGGATGCTCAATAGAATTTGGGTCTGGAGACATGCTTGGCCAGTCCATCACCTTTACCCTCAGCTTATTTAGCAAGGCAGTGGCCATCTTGGAGGTGTGTTTGGGGTCGTTATGTTGGATTACTGCCTTGTGGCCCAGTCTCAGTAGGGAGGAAATCATGCTCTGCTTCAGTATGTCACAGTATATGTTGGCATTCATGGATTCCTCAATGAACTGTAGCTCCCCAGTGCTGGCAGCACTCATGCAGCCCCAGACCATGACACTCTCACCACCATGCTTGACTGTAGGCAAGACACACTTGTCTTTGTACACCTCACCTGGTTGCCACCACACACGCTTGACACCATCTAAGCCAAGTAAGTTTATCTTGGTCTCATCAGACCACAGGACATGGTTCCAGTAAACCATGCCCTTAATCTGCTTGTCTTCAGCTAACTGTTTGCATGTTTTCTTGTGCATCATCTTTAGAAGAAGCGTCCATCTGGGATGAAAGCCATGCAGACCAATTGGATGCAGTGTGCGGCGTATGGTCTGAGCACTGATAGGCTGACCCCCCACCCCTTCAACTTCTGCAGCAATGCTGGCAGCACTCATACGTCTATTTCCCAAATACAACCTCTGGATATGACGCTGAGCATGTGCACTCAACTCAACTTCTTTGGTCGACCAAGCCTGTTCTAAGTGGAACCTGTCCTGTTAAACCACCGTATGGTGTTGGCCACTGTGCTGCAGCTCTGTTTCAGGGTCTCGGCAATCTTCTTATAACCTAGGCCATTTTTATGTAGCACAACAATTCTTTTTCTCAGATCCTCAGAGAGTTATTTGCCATGAAGTGCCATGTTGAACTTCCAGTGACCAATATGAGAGAGGGAGAGTGATAACACCAAATTTAACATACCTGCTCCCCATTCACACCTGGGACAGCAAATTTGCACTGTTATACAAGCTGTACATCCACTACTTTATATTGTAGCAAAGTGTCATTTCTTCAGTGTTGTCACATGAAAAGATACAATAAAATATTTACAAAAATGTGAGGGGTGTACTCACTTTTGGCGATACTGCATATGTGGGTAGGCGATCCTTAAATGGTTAAAGTGTTACTAAACCCACAACAGTAACATCTGTGTGTATATGCAGTAAAGTATGCTTGTTATACTCACTGTGGGGTTGATTTTCTGCATTGTGTAAAAGGGTTGTTTAATCCTGTCTTCTCTGATCCCCCCCTTCCACTGTCTCCAATTCATCTCCTGATAGAACAGAGCCTTGGGGGCACTCTGCACATGCACAGTTTGTTGTGTATTGCTAAAGAGTTTATTTTTATTTTGCTTGGGAGGGTGCATGTAATCAGCACAGTGCCAATCAGCACTGCCCAAACAGAGGGTCTGGGGCCATGCAGCCTCATAGGACAGTCAGAGTAAAATTAAACATCCTCCTACAAGCTTTAACCAGACACTGATTGTTGTCATAAGGCTGCCATACACTGCTGATGAGAAAAAAGTATTTAGCAGTTTATATTTACTAAAATAATTGCATTTCCATGTTTTGTATACTGTGGAAGACCAGATATGGAGAATGCAGGGTCATGGGTTTACTAACACTAGTTTAGTAGGCACTTTAAAAAAAAATAACAAACATGTTATACTTACCTGTTCTGTGTAGCGGGTCCCCCGCCAGCACTCCTGACCTCTCCCTCCTGCCAAGTGCCCGCAGAGCAAGCAGCCTGCTATGGGGGGACCCAAGTAGGCTCACTACCGAGCCACTGCTCTGCCTGTCCATTTTCTAACTTTCGACCAATAGAGAAAATAGCTTAACACTATATTAATAAAAAATATGAGAGTGAGCCCTGCTCCATAAAACAAAGTATACAGGGATTCCTGTGCTCACCCCCAACAGTGTAATAAATCAGATACTGCCAGGAGAACTGCTATACAGTATTGATTCAATGCTGCAGAGGCGGAAGTCTATTTTTTGACAAGTTTACCATATTGAAACCTTTACACATGAGCAGCAGATTGATTTTTTACGCAAGGTAAAGAATGATGTTCTGTCCCTTCATCCTTGCCAATTTTGTATAGCAGTATAGGCTGCTTCTACACCGGGGTGGTGGGTCCGTTAGCGGTAAAGTGCCACTAGTTTTAGTAGTGCGTTACTTTACCTCTGTTTAAGCGACACTTTTTGGCCGCTAGTGAGGTGCTTTTAAACCCCACAAAGGGGTTAAAAAAGCATTAAAAGTGCCCTTGTTGCCCATTCATTGCAATGGGCAGGAGCGGTTTAGGAGCGCTGTATACATCGCTCCCAAACTGCCCAAAGATGCTGCTTGCAGGACTTTTTCTAATGTCCTGCAAGCGCGCTGCTCCAGTGTGAAAGCACTCCAGCTTTTACACTGGGGTGGCATGGGAGGCAGTTTTCAGGTGCTTTACAGGCGTTATTTTTAGAGCTAAAGTACCTGAAAACTGCCTCAGTGTGAAAGAGGCCTTAGGATCAAGTGTTAGGGAATGTTACATTCACCCTGTAAAAGGCAACAAATAGAAACTCACAGTTCATACACATTAATTTCTAGTTGATATTTTGTTTAACCACTTAAGTGTTTACAAGTTAAAATCATTTGTTTTTGCTATAAAATTACTATAAAATTACTTAGAACCCTCAAACATTATATATATATATATATTTCTAACACCCTAGAGAATAAAATGGCGGTTGTTGCAGTACTTTGTCACACCATATTTGCGTAGCTGTCTTACAAGCGTGATTTTTTGGGAAAGGATTCCGAATTAAAAAATAAGACAACAGTAAAGTTAGCCCAATGTTTTTCTATATTATGAAAGATAATGTTACGCAGAGTAAATTGATACCCAACATGTCTTGCTTCAAAATTGTCCCCGCTCGTGGAATGGCAACAAACTTTTGCACTTAAATATCTCCATCAGCAACATTTAATAATTTCTACAGGTTACCAGTTTTGAGTTACAGAGGAGGTCTAGTTCTAGAATTATTGCTCTCGCTTGAATGATTGCGATGATACCTCATGTGTGTTTTGAACACAGTTTCAATATGCGGGCACAGCTTCTATATCTGTTCGCTTCTGCGCGCGTGCTCGGCGGGAAGAGGCAGTTGATTTTTTTTTTTTTTTTTTACACTCTGTGTGTAAAAATGGGTGACTTTATTCCTTGTAATAGAAAAAAAAAAGCATACCAGGACCTCCTAAATATTTAAATATGAGAGAAGTGAAAAAGACCTCAGATCTCATATTTACACTAAAATGCAATTTAAAAAAAAAGTAATTTGCAAAAAAAAAAAAAAAATTCTCCTTTAAGAGCTTTGGGTAGACGTGACGTTTGACTTCAGTTCTGCCCTTCAATGCTATGGAGCCAAGTGGGCGGCATCTTCCGCTCACTCTGCATCCAGACATTGAGTAGAAAAGACTGATCGTCTCTGGGCGACCAGTAAGCAGCGGAGACGACGGAAAAGTGGCAGGAGGGGGGTGCACCTCTCCCACCCCTGATAAAAGTGACCTTGCGGTCACTTGCAGACTTTTATCTGAAAGTGGGCCGTCCGCTGTTTAAAAAAAAATAGTGGGGTTATGGTACCTATCTGCTACCATAACAACGGTATTCAATGGCAAAATACCACCACCACCAATCACGGCGGGCGGTCCGGAAATGGTTAAAATTAATATACTGTATATAAACAAATGAAATGATGTTTATATGTGCCTGTAGATCAGATTTGAAGATTAACTGTATCTTTGCAAAAAAAAAAAAAAAGTGTCAAGGAAGGGTTAGTCTGTCTTGCTAACAATGACCTACTCTTTCAAAAATGTGTCTCTGTGTGACACAGCTTTTGTGCCTTGTTGGTAATTTCCAGTATAGATCAACTTGTAATAGCACCCAACTGAGGACTAAGGACACTTGGGCAGCCCTGCTTCAGGCTGGCCCATATGAAATAATGGGCAGCCTAGGCCAAAACCCACCCACTTG
This sequence comes from Glandirana rugosa, assembly GCA_018402905.1. Taxonomy (NCBI): domain Eukaryota; kingdom Metazoa; phylum Chordata; class Amphibia; order Anura; family Ranidae; genus Glandirana; species Glandirana rugosa. Next base: position 913,899 of record BLSH010414487.1, on the reverse strand, counting down.
TTCTCAGCTACAAGCAGAGCCCAAGACCATTTTGCAAAACGTAAAACTGAAGTATGGAAACCTTGTGAACAGTGTTAATTTTAACATCAAATTTCTGTTTTGTTTTAATCATAGTCCTTTAACTAAAATGCCATTTTAATTGTAGTCATTTTTTTTTTTTTTTTTTATCTGAATTGTGTTATAGTTTTAGTCATATTTTAGTCAACTAAAATAGTGTTAATTTAGTTGATGAAAATATTTAAGTCTTCAAAATTGAAATGTTACAATTACTGATTTTGTGTAGTTGCAGGATGTGAACACTGCACACAGGCTATTCAGTACAATGGACAAGGTGCAAGCGCAGAAGTCACTAAAGTTACTGTTAGCAAGGTCCTTTGACTTCCTCATTGTACTTAACCCCAAGTAACCAACTGTTTGTAATATAATAATGTCAATTTATTTAATAAAATTAGCTTCTATTGCAGCCTTGAACGTGTTTACACTTTTAAGCATGGCTCACATGTTTATTGTGGAAGTGGGCAGTGCAAGGCTGGTACCAGGCTCTATCCTATGCCTGCCCTGACTCCGCTGTCTTTTAAATATAATTTTTATTGTTTTGAAAATATACAAGCAGTCATGTTGCATATAAGAACAGGAATTGGTATCATAAGTGCATTAAGGAAAGTTAAGTACAGTAAGTGAAATAATACATGGGTGATTATAAGCTTCCAAGATTACAGTAATACAAGTACAGTTAGCATGAACTTATTTTATTAAACAGATAATTTGGGCCAAACATCCCATATGTTATGAAATTTCTTATGGTTACCAGATTGAACAGTAAGACATTCTTCATACTTCTGCATCAAGGACACTTGGTTTTTGACCTCTGAGACACTTGGCGCCAGGTTTTGATCTCCATTTATGTGCAATCATTAGTCTAGCAGCGAACAGGATATTCATAACTAAGGGTCTGAGGTTTGGTGGGGAAGTTTCTATGCCTATACTGAGAATAGCTGGGGATGCGGATTGAGTTGTTAGAGTGGTATCTAATATTAAGGTAAATATTTTGTTTCAATAGCTTCTGGTTGGGGACAATCCCATAAAATATGGAAAATAGATCCTATACATGAGCAACCTCACCAGCATCTGTTGTCCTCTACATTTGAGAATTTGGCTAATTGAATGGGGGTGAGGTACCATCTATGGTGGAATTTTTGGGGTAATTCCCAGTAATGAACACATTTAGAGGAAATATAGTTGTGGTAGATAACTTTGCCGTTAGGCCTCAGCGAGTGACAGATTTAACTCTGTGTCCCATTTTTTTAAAGCTTGAATGCTAACAAAGGTGAGTTTAGATTAAATAGTGTTGTAGAATAGCGCGATACCCTTTTCTTCTGGTTCTGAGGAATTCCAAAAGGAATACGCTTTTGATGAGAGGAGCACAGATGGGATGGGGTTTTTAGATGGGTAGGAGGATATTTGGTTGTGAGGAAAAAGGCCCTGTGCAGGTATGTGGTATTGCGTTTGCAGGGTTGAGAATGCAAGGAATTTTCCTTTATGCATTATTTCTATTAGAGGGATTTTCTGAGTGTGTCCCATTGTTTGAGAGATGTGTTTGGTATTAAGAAGTTAAGCATTTCCAACGGGGCACTGATTTTTGTGCTATTAGATCCTTCAAATGTGGAAGAAAGCAAATAGTTCAGTGATGATAAAGTTGCTGCAATGATCGGGTGTGTGCTTTTGTAAGGGGAGCCCAATAAATGTTGAACATATAGGAGGGTGCTCTGGTCACCTTGAGGGACAAAGGTTTGTTCTAGTTCTTGCCAGTGTTTAGTGGGAGTAATCCAGTGTCTAAGTTGGTCGAGTATTACTACCGTGTAATAGTCTTTTATGTCAGGATAACCCATGCACCCTGCAAGCATATAGCATATGAGAGTTGCATATTTTCACCTTGGATTTTTGTTTGCCCACACGTATGTACTTAGAAGTCTTTTAATGCTGGTGAAAAATGTAGTTGGCACCTTTATTGGCAGTGTTATGAAAATGCAAAGTAATTTAGGGAGAATCAGCATTTTGATTGCCGCTGTTTTGCCTGTCCAAGATCAGTATTGTCTTTTTTTACATTTAGAAGTGGGAGATAGTTGCAGGAATATAGATTGGTTGTGGATGTTGTCAATGTGACACCTAGGTACGACATCTCAGATGATACCCATTGGATGGGTGACTCTGCTTGAATTTCGCATGTGACAGAATCTGAAATGTTTACACCTAGAATGTTTGACTTGGTTTAATTTACCTTATAGTAAGAACAAGTGTTGAACAATGTAAGTACTTCATATACTGACTTTATGGAAGAAGCCGGATCGGTCAGCGTTAATATAATGTCGTCCGGGAATAATGTTATTTTGTACTATCTGTGACGGGAATTCCTAATATTGACTCGTCTTTTATTTTTTGGATGATGGGTTTCATCAAAAGTGTAAAAATTGTGGGGGGAAGGGGGCACCCTTGCCTTGTGCCATTAGTAATCTTGAACTTGTCTGAGAACATTCCTTCCACAAAAATCTATGCTGATGGGTATGTATATAATCCTGTGATGACCGACGATATATTGCCGTCAAACCAAAACTTTTGAAGCATTTAATTGAGATACCCCCAATGGATTCTATTGAACGGTTTCTCATCGTCGAGTGCTAAGAACAGGACTAGGGTTTTCGTGGATTCAGAGTGACACAGTAAGTTTGTGATTTTGTGTCACCTGGCGCTTGCCTTCCCAAAGTAAAGCCCACTTTGTCTGCGTGGATCAACTGGGGCAGGATAGGAGTTAATCTTTGTGCTAAAATTTTGGTGTACACTTTAACATCTGTGTTTAACATAGATATTGGGTGGAAATTTTGTGGTGATACCTGCAACTTCCCTGGCTTAGGCAATGTAATGACATTAGCTGAGCGCATTTCAGATGGAAATGTGCCAGAGAACACAACAGCATTAAAGGTTCTGCTCAAATAGGCGATCAGATTTTGAGAGAACAGCTTATAATACTCGGCTGAGTAGCCATCAGGGCCTGGAGCTTTACCATTAGGGAGTGCTAAGGTAGCCAATTTAACTTATTTCTCAGTTATATGAGTGTAAAGGCTTTCAAGTTTTTGTTTATTTTCTTTCTTGAGTTTGGTTATATTGTTTAATATGCTATTTAGCTGCTGTGTTCTTTGGCATTTAACCTGTGAGCTTAGTTTAATCAAAATGCCTCTTATAAAGGCTTTGTGTCAACCATAATAAAAAAGGTTTTGTGCCCATGGAATCATTTAGGTTGAAAAAGTCTGTCAGGTGTTGGCGAATAAGCTTCATGTTGTTGGGGTCTGACATCACTAGAGGATAATTGTGCCACAGATGCATAGATGGTTTGTTTGGCTCTTCACCTATGTGGAGGGATATGGGTAGGTGATCCGACCAGATGATTGTGTGGATTTCTGATGAAAGCGATTTTTGCAATAGTTGTTTGCCCACTATAAATAGGTCAATCCTGGAGTAAGTGCAGTGGGCTTTGAGAAAAAGGTGAAATCTCTCTCTGAGGAGTGCTGGCACCTCCAGACATCATAGAGATTTGTGGATTGTAGGAAGCTGGATAGTGAAGAGGAGTGCAATTTTTTGGTTGCGGGACCTTTAACATCAAATTCTGCATTGGTAACAATATTGAAGTCCCCACATATGAGTGTACAACCTTGTTGATGCTTTTTCTTTTTTTTGTGGAGAAATGGGATTTACTTCGGTCATATACATTGGCAATAGTATATTTTTCATTGTTTATTTCACCAATAAGAATATTAAAACATCCCTTCTGGTAAAAGATAATGAGTTTGAGGGCATTGAGTACCCCTTTGGTTTTGTGGGGGCATTTGCAAAAAAGATGTGAGGGAATTTTTTTGCGTCACTGATGGGGCCTTGCCTTGGCATTAGTGGGTTTCCTGAAGACACAGAATGTCACATTGAAGCCTACATGCTTCAGACCTGAGAGAGTGAGGCTTACTTGGATCATTTAGTCATTTGACATTCAAAGAAGCTATTTTAAAATGCATGGCTGATACCTCACGGAGATGAACTGTATTGTGAAGTGTTGTAATATAGGGTAGATTATGCTGTTTGTAGAGAACCCTGGCTAGTGTAGGTAGTCAATGCAGGTGAAGTAATTGACTTATGGTTGAGAAGTTCTTGCGTGCCTTTCCTTGAGAGTGCAGAAGGTCTTGACTTGTGTTTCGTTGAAGAGGTTGGAAGATGTCAAACTTAAGTGAAGTCTATAAAAGAAACTTTGAACGAGCAGTATGTTACCATGACTCTTAGTATGGGGTAAAGCAGCAAACAAAACTGAGCTTCAGCAGCATGGTTAGGGCCTACTTTGCAGACAATGATACTGAACTTGATTATCGGGTGATCATGTCATCATTTGGGGCTTCATCCTCCCAGTTGTCATTTGCCTGATGGCGGGGATGCATGTGTTGTGGCTGAGGGTGTTGGGGATCCAGAATTATCCATTGTCGAAGTAGTTTTATGAAGTCCTCTACTAAACGGATGTTATAGGATATTTCATCCTTAGTGACCACCAATTTATGGTGTTCCTTCTGGAACGGTCCTCAAGATCTGCCAGTTTAGCTTTAATCCAATCCAATCCTTCTTCTTTTACACTGTGAGCATCCACTAATTCATTATATGATGTAGTGAATTCTCCTATCCTAGATTCAATGTGAGTGACCCTGTTCCCTATGTCATTAATTTCAGTTTTAAATGCTGCATAATGTTGAGGAAATCTGTATGGATGGGTGATTGCAAGGACAGTAACCTGTCCTTGAGTGTGGAGTCCAGGACTGGCTGGTTCAATGTGGGGGAATTCTGCAATAGAGCTCTGCAGTACCCTGGGCCCAGGAGAAGGAGAGTGTGGTATGCTCACCTCTGTGGCAGATAATCCTTCCTTAGACAGCTGTATCTTTGATTTCACTGGCCTGCAGAACGGTGTGGAGGTCAGGGAGCTCAGCGCCATTGGGGAAGATGAGCTGTGGATCTCCCTGGAGAGAGGGCTGCTCATGCAGGCTCGGCATTGCTCCCACGGCCGCTGGCACCATCTTGGAGACCTGGCCTGGGTGGAGGGGGGAAGAGCTCTGTAATTTTCCTCAGTGCGAATCGATTCTTCCTCCGTTTTGACATCCTTCGGGCTGCCTGGAGGTAGGGGATCGCTAGTGTGCTCCTGTGGGGAAAGATCACCCGCTGTGCTGGCCCTCTACTGCTGCTATCGCTTTGGAGCTAAGCTAATGTGCGGCCATCCTGGTTAGCTTGTGGTCACGCTCTGCTGTCTGCTATCATAGGTTGGATGGCAGGCAGGAAGATCTGTAAACACACATTTTATGTGCATTAATCTTTCTGATGTAAATGCAATCAGACGTGTAGCAATTTCATTTTTATACTATTTATGGCTTTAGGGAGAAGGAGCACAGGGTAGATATTGCGGTGTCTCTTATACTCTCCATGTCTCTAAAGTGGACTTTGTGCATACTGGCACAGAGGGTATTTTAACCCCATTGTGACAGTAAAAAAATAAAAAAATAAAATTACACAGTACACATTAATGTACAAATGAACAAAAGTTGCAGGCGTCCTTTTTTTACATCTGATGAAGAACTGGGACATCTAAAACTGGTGCATGCTATACATACATCTATACACACATATGGGAATTTCTAGCTCATGTATAGGGTACACATATGCACAATTAGGGTATACAAGTACACAAGTCTCATAATACAGCACTCACATTAGTTATCATTGCATAAATTAGAGCCTTCAGAATTGTTACTGAAAGGGGAGTCTGCGTAATGTGGAGTTTGGCTATAAAATTGACAACAGATCTTGCCTGATGAGCTCTACTTCTTATGGTGGCATCCATCTTGTGCACCTTGCTGCTGTGCTTGACAATGATCCATTCTACTATTCCTATTTGCTTTCATTGGAAAAAAATAATAATAAAGCACAGAAATCACTAGAAAAGTCTGTCTCCAATTGTGCATTTCTGCATGAACTGTGATTCATGAAAATGTATCCCTAAGCTTTTTCCTTAAAAATTCACTTTATGGTTTACTTTGTGTTTTTCAATTATCCAACATGCAATCCAGAAAAAAAGTACATAGAAGTCATGCAAACTGTTTTCAAAAACAGTGATTGGCATGGATCCAGGAACCCCCATGGCTATTATATCTATTTTTTGGAGTAACCTAAGTATGAAGAATGAAGGTCGAGTGAGAATAGCTTCCACACACCATCATCAGCCAGGAAGCTGTGTGCACTGTAAGATAACCACTCCTCTTCTTCTAAGGTTTCAATCCATATCAATCAGCATATGAGCATAAAACAGAATTAAGCTCACTAAATTACTATTACATGTTCAGAATTATTTCTTTCAGCTGGTGACACTTTAAACTAAACAATGGACACATATTTCATAAAAAAGTTTGAGTTTTGGGGAGGTCATGCTGCAATTGACCAATATCACGAAAGCATTTTTACACAAACACAAAGGTGAAAATAGTCCAAATAGCTCAGCTGTAATTATTCTGTCAGCTGGAGTTCCTGCTATATTACTTACCCTGTAAATTGTAATTGGATATGCTTTAACATGTATCACTAGCGTTGAACATCAGTAACTGTGCCCAAAGAGCCATTGTATTCTGTATTCTTTTCTTTTGTTGGCCTTGTCTGCTGTATCTCTTTTATACATTTTATGCTGTGGGTAAAATACTCAGAGGATCTAAGTGGAAGAAAAATAATAATGTAGATAACACATTTCTGCTATTTAGGAATATAAATGTGCACAGGAAAATTGCTTCTTTTTTTTTGTCATTTCATGCTCCAATTCATACATTAAACTAGATGGAATGGTTTCTAGAGTGCCCGATTAGATCATTTCTAAACTACCCACCTAATGCACATTGGACCACGTGTAAAAACTGTTTCAGAATACAGTTCCCTGCTGCAGAAAGAGCTACTATATATCCATATAATTTTAGGCACGTTTTTCGTTTAAGATCACGCTTGTGATACCTCCTTACTCAAGGGCTTTCAGAAATGAATGGCTGTTAGTTCTTTTCTTCCTTACGATAACAGACTGACTTCAGTCACTACTTAGATATTCTGTTTACTTTTTGTGTGTGCGTGGTCTGTTTTTATGCCAGCTCTGGCCCCAAGTGGAACAAAGTGTTAAAGTAGAATACCTTTGACATAGGCAAGTTCTACCTGCCAAAGAATTTGCAATTTTGTTCAGCCACCCTTATGATTTACACACTTTCCCAACACCATATAGCTAGTGGGTATCCATTGTCTTCAAATTAGACATTTTAGTATTACCTACATACCACCACCTGCATATTGATATATCAGTGAGCATCACCACAGAGGTGAGGTCCTCCTTCTCTTGTTAGAAGAAGCCTAATTCCTTCCTCCTTTGACCTCCACAGTCTCAAAAATTTAAGGATGACAGACCATGCATAAGTAGATTTCAAGTAATTATACTACCACAAAACATGCATTAATAAAATACAGTATATATATATAAGGATACAAGGTGAAGATGCTGCGCTAACTAAGTAGTGAACATGTAAGCTGGCAGCACGAAAATCATAACCAGTATTGTGCCAAGTGAAATTAAAAATAAAAGTGTGGCGCTAGAACAAAAATAACTGATGGTTCTGTTACCGCAGGTAATAACCTTTTCCACAATTATACCTATGTAAACATGTGATATGTCATAAAACGGCCAACAGTTGTACACGTGTATTCTTGTACAATAAGGAGTCTCCAAAGTGATAATATGATTATTGCTAATATTCCTACACCGTAATAAATATAGTGCATATAAAGTGCAACAAAATGTCGAAAATCTTGGATATACAGGGTGGGCCATTTATATGGATACATCTTAATAAAATGGGAATGGTTGGTGATATTAACTTTCTGTTTATGGCACATTAGTATATGTGAGGGGGGGAAACTTTTCAAGATGGGTGGTGACCATGGCGGCCATTTTGAAGTCGGCCATTTCTAATCCAACTTTTTTGTTTTTTCAATAGGAAGGGGGTCATGTGACACATCAAACTTATTGGGAATTTCACAAGAAAAACAATGGCGTGCTTGGTTTTAACGTAACTTATTCTTTCATGAGTTATTTACAAGTTTCTGACCACTTATAAAATGTGTTCAATGTGATGCCCATTGTGTTGGATTGTCAATGCAACCCTCTTCTCCCACTCTTCACACACTGATCGCAACACCGCAGGAGAAATGCTAGCACAGGCTTCCAGTATCCGTAGTTTCAGGTGCTGCACATCTCGTATCTTCACAGCATAGACAATTGCCTTCAGATGACCCCAAAGATAAAAGTCTAAGGGGGTCAGATCGGGAGACCTTGGGGGCCATTCAACTGGCCCATGACGACCAATCCACTTTCCAGGAAACTGTTCATCTAGGAATGCCCGGACCTGACACCCATAATGTGGTGGTGCACCATCTTGCTGGAAAAACTCAGGGAACGTGCCAGCTTCAGTGCATTAAGAGGGAAACACATCATCATGTAGTAATTTAGCATATCCAGTGGCCTTGAGGTTTCCATTGATGAAGAATGGCCCCACTATCTTTGTATATACCATATACCACACCATACCATCAATTTTTTGGTTCCAACAGTCTTGGAGGAATCTATCCAATGTGGGTTAGTGTGAGACCAATAGCGGTGGTTTTGTTTGTTAACTTCACCATTCACATAAAAGTTTGCCTCATCACTGAACAAAATCTTCTGCGTAAGCTGAGGGTCCTGTTCCAATTTTTGTTTTGCCCATTCTGCAAATTCAGTGCGCCGATCTGGGTCATCCTCGTTGAGATGCTGCAGTAGCTGGAGTTTGTAAGGGTGCCATTTGTGAGTAGCTAATATCCGCCGAAGGGATGTTCGACTAATGCCACTCTCAAGTGACATGCGGTGAGTGCTACACTGTGGGCTCTTGCTGAATGAAGCTAGGACAGCCACTGATGTTTCCTCATTAGTGACACATTTCATGTGTCCACATTTTGGCAAATCCAACACTGAACCAGTTTCACAAAACTTAGCAAGCAGTTTGCTAACTGTATCATGGGAGATGTGTGGTCTCGTAGGCTGTCTTGCATTGAAATCTGCTGCAATGACCCAGTTACTGTGTTCACCAGACATCAACACAATATCTATCCGCTCCGCACGTGTTAACCTCAGCGACATGTCAATGGCTGTAAACAAAGAGAAACTTGTAAATAACTCATGAAAGTTACCTTAAAACCAAGCACACCATGTTTTTTCTTGTGAAATTTTCAATAGGTTTGATGTGTCACATGACCCTCTTCCTATTGAAAAAACAAAAGTTGGATTCAAAATGGCCGCCATGGTCCCCACCCATATTGAAAAGTTTCCCCCCCCTCATATATACTAATGTGCCACAAACAGGAAGTTAATATCACCAACCATTCCCATTTTATTAAGGTGTATCCATATAAATGGCCCACCCTGTATATTATTATCCCTTCAAAGTGGTCAGCAATGTGCATATAAAGTGCATATACAGTGCCACAGAAAGGAGGCCAAGTTCAACATCTGCATATGTGTTCTCTCTTCATCATTGGAGTCACACAACACAGTTCATGGTGAGATCAAACAGGAAGTAATTATCACCTGCATGCAGTGTCATCCACCACCAAATCCAAATAGGTACCCTTACCAGAATTAACCTGGATGCACGTGTAGTAAACCCCAGTTGAAGTCTCTTCAGACGAAACGCGTAGGGAGAGGAGAGTCTGCTCCAGTCCATAGCTCCCCCACATAGTCTTTTACTTGGAATTCCATGCTGTATTTGAACTTTGATACATGTAAGTGCAATTGTTTATAATAAATATTTCCAGTCAAACTGTATTATGCTATGTAGTACATTTGTTTTTATATGAGGACCTATGCACTGAGCCACCTTGGATTTCTGATGACATAGTGGTATGGATGTTCCCCCCTATATGTGACATCATTTATGCAAGAGCTGAGTGAATCCCGGAAGGGTATCTACTCAAGAGCTGGGAGAAGCATCCTTGGATACCAATTGGATGTCCATGAGGCCCATTAGTGGCTAGTGGTTTACTATGTGTGCATCCAGATTAATTCTGGTAAGGGTACCTATTTGGATTTGGTGGTGGATGACACTGCATGCAGGTGATAATTACTTCCTGTTTGATCTCACCATGAACTGTGTTGTGTGACTCCAATGATGAAGAGTGAACGCATACGCAGATGTTGAACTTGGCCTCCTTTCTGTGGCGCTGTATATGCACTTTATATGCACATTGCTGACCACTTTGAAGGGATAATAATATATATCCAAGATTTTGGACATTTTGTTGCACTTTATATGCACAATATTTATTATGGTGTAGGAATATTAGCAATAATCATATTACGACTTTGGACACTTTGGGGACTCCTTATTGTATAAGGATATACGTGTACAACTGTTGGCCGTTTTATGACATATCACGTTTACGTAGGTATAATTGTGGAAAAGGTTATTACCTGCGGTAACAGAACCATCAGTTATTTTTGCTCTAGCGCCACACTTTTATTTTTAATTACGGTATATATATGTATATATAAATATTTTATTATATCTTTTCATGTGATAACACTCAAGAAATGACCGTTTGCTACAATGTAAAGTAGTGAGTGTACAGCGTGTATAACTGTAAATTTGCTGCCCCATCAAAATAACTCAACACACAGCCATTCGTGTCTAAACTGCTGGCTACAAAAGTGAGTACACCCATAAGTGAAAATGTCCGAATTGGGCCCCATAAGCCATTTTCCTCCCCGGTGTCATGTGTCTTGTTAGTATTACAAGGTCTCAGGTGTCAATGGGGAGCAGGTGTGTTAAATTTGGTGTTATCACTTTCTCTCTTACTGGTCACTGGAAGTTCATCATGGCACCTCATGGCAAAGGAGTCTCTGAGGACCTGAAAAAAAGAATTGTTGCTCTACATAAAGATGGCCTAGGCTATAAGATGATTACCAAGACCCTGAAACTGAGCTGCAGCATGGTGGTCAAGACCATACAGTGGTTTAACAGGACAGATTCCACTCAGAACAGGCCTCGCCATGGTCGACCAAAGAAGTTGAGTACACGTGCTCCGCTTCATATCCAGAGGTTGTCTTTGGGAAATAGACATATGAATGCTGCCAGCATTGCTGCAGAGGTTGAAGGGGTGGGGGTCAGCCTGTCAGTGTTCAAGCCATGCGGCGCACACTGCAACAAATTGGTCTGCATGGCTGTCATCCCAGAAGGAAGCCTCTTCTAAAAGATGATGCACAATAAAGCCCACAAACAGTTTGCTGAAGACAAGTAGACTAAGGACATGGATTACTGTAACCGTGTCCTGTGGTCTAATGAGACCAAGATAAACGTATTTGGTTCAGATGGTGTTAAGCGTGTGTGGTGGCAACCAGGTGAGGAGTACAAAGACAAATGTGTCTTGCCTACAGTCAAGCATGGTGGTGGGAGTGTTATGATCTAGGGCTGCATGAGTGCTGCCGGCACTTGGGGAGCTACAGTTCATTGAGGGAATCATGTATGCCAACATGATCCCCACCTTTCGGAGACTGGGCCGCAGGCACATAATAACGGCCACAAACACACCTCCAAGATGACCACTGCCTTGCTAAAGAAGCTGAGGGTAAAGGTGATGGACTGGCCAGGTATGTCTCCAGACCTAAACAGAGCATCTGTGGGGCATCCTCAAACGGTAGGTGGAGGAGTGCAAGGTCTCTAACATCCACCAGCTCTGTGATGTTGTCATGGAGAAGTGGAAGGAGACTCCAGTGGAAGCCTGTGAAGCTCTGGTGAACTCCATGCCCAAGATGGTTAAGGCAGTGCTGGAAAATAATGGTGGCCACACAAAATTTTAACACTTTGGGCCAATTTTGACATTTTCACTTAGGGTTGTACTCACTTTTGTGTGTTAAGTTATTTTGAGGGGACAGCAAATTTACACTATTATACAAGCTGTGCACTCACTACTTTACCTTGTAGCAAAGTATAATTTCTTCAGTGTTGTCACATGAAAAGATAAAATATTTACAAAAATGTGGGGGGGGGGTTGTGCACACATTAGTGAGATACTGTATATATGGACAGCAACACATCACCTGTATTAGAGTGTCCCCACTCTTAAAAAGGGAGCACAGGGGCACCTTTGGTCAGCAGCATTGTCAGCTTACACTCTGATCTTAAAAGGACAGAAAGTAAATGTGTTAATCTTTTAATTTCCATGAGTTTAAGAATTTAGTACAACGTCTTCATTTTAACAACCTAATGTCAGCTTTTTTAAAGGAATAAAAAAGTTAATATCTAGTTAATAGTCATGAGCTACTTAATCGTTTCATTGTTGCCTTAAAGATTGTTTCCTGTCGATGTAGGAGGCACTGTTTGAGTATACATTTGAAATTGAGATTCAATTATTTCAATGTAAACTTGGTCTGTGATGCCGAGAAAATTATAGACACATACAGAGGTATAGGTAATTAAGTTCAAATTATACAGAGTAATTATTTTCCCACTATCGTTGTCTCATTAGGTATGCATGCACATTATTCTCCATGGCTTCCTTACCTGTCTTAAATCAGCCACTTTTTCTTGGTGATGGTAAAGATTACAAATATCTATGCAAATCAATAAGTAATATGCCAGATGCATATGCAGTATATATTTATTTATTTTTGTTATTACCCTCGCAGATATTTACATTTTCATAGTTTGTAACATAGATTGGGAAATGTAAGGTTAGAAAATGTATAAAACATTGGTGCCTAGCCTGATATATAAAGTGATTGTAAAGCTTCATTTTTTTTTTTTTTTTTTAATTAGAATAGTAAACATGTCACAATTATCTGGTTTGTTCAATGGTTGTGCACAGAGCAGCCTCAATCGTCCTCTTCTGGGATCACCCGCCAGCGCTCCTGCTCTTCGGCAAGTGCCCACCATAGAAAGTGACTTTCTATGGGGGCACTCGTGTGGGCTCAATCCTGAGCCCTGAGTCTATAGACGCAGACAGGGCTACTTGGCCCTACTTCTTCATCACAGATTTTTATTTTCCGCAGCTGAAGCCAATGGCATCCTCTGTTATCAATCTGCCTAGTGAGGTGGGAGAGAGAGGTGAAGGCCACAGGTCTTGTGCACAGCGTTGGATCAAGAATGGGCTCAGGGAAGTAATGCATAGAATGCATTAAAGTGTAATTCCATGCAAAAACTAACTCTTAACCTGCTCTCTGCCACATTGCAAACCCAATCTATCTAACCCTGTAAAGAAAACATTGCTGTACTTTCATATTCTGCAGCCTTTCCAGTCCGGATTTCAGCGGCGGAAGCTGTGTGCAAGAGAGGACCGACAATGACTGGAAAATGCCTGGGAAGTGATGTCACCCATAGACTTAGGGGCTTTTGTTGTCAGCTGCCCCTCCTGCACCTGCCTCCACGCTGAAACCGCCACTGACAGCTGATGCTGGGACCGGACAGAATCAGCTGCAGAATAGGTAAGTATAGCGATTTTTGCTTTACAGGGTTAAATAGATTAGGTTTAGAATGTGGCAGAGAGCAGGTTTTGCCTGAACTTCCACATGATCAGACCGATTGGGTCGGCCTGTCTGTTTTTCAGGCGGACCCGATCAAACCACTCATTGTCCTCTATGGGGAGGCGGATGTCCGCTGACACCCATCTGGCATCCAATCTGACAAAATCCTCTGAAAACAGACGTATGGCGATACGTTTGTCATCCGTCCAGCAGTCGGATCGGATGACAACTGGATGGAAATGGACTACATGTCTGTTTCCAGCCAACCGCCACATAGAGCAAAGTGGGCTCTGTCCTTGTCTACTCTGCATAGCGGAGTGGACAGGAACTGTCATTCGCCTGCTCAGCGAGGATCAGCGGACAGATCCCTCACACTGAGTAGGCGGATTTTGCTCTTGACAGATCCGCCCCATATGAAAGGGGCCTTAAGATTTAAAAAAAACAAAAAAAAAAAAAAACCTTAGTGTTACTAAATCCAGGACCCTGCATTCACTGTATCTGGTCTCGCACAGGTACACAGAGCATGGAAATGCAATTATATTTTTTTTCAACAAAGATTTTTATTGAAGAGAATACAGCAGGTGTACAGGAACACATTGTTCACATTGACGATCAAGCAGCTATGAGGCATCTTATTACAACACAAAAACTGGTAGCAATCTACTCATGGCATGTACAAATGTAAATACATTTTACAATATATGAGCCATACTAAGGGAGATAACTCTTAACTTGGGTTTTAGCTCTTCTAGGGTGGGCATTCTACATCAAGGAATCCCAGTGGTTCCAAATTATGCTTCGTAGAGCGACAACTCTAGTACATCTAGAACCTCGAGTATGTAAATTGTCTATGTGTTCATCTTCTGATTATTTTTGAGAGGGCAAATCTATAGGGAGGTAGGTAAAGAGGGGGGAATGTGGGGAAGAAGAAAGGAGGGTATCCTCTGAGGGCCTAAGGTAAAGAGGAAAGGGGGAGGGAGATAGCGGGATTAGTGGTCAGTATATAGAGGGAGAGAAAGGAAAAAAAAAAATAAGAGGCAGGGAGAGTACCCTTGGACCGAGCCCGCCCCCCCACTCCAGACCCCCCAGTGCGGACAACCATAGAAGTGCTCAGCGCACTCTGTTATGGGAGATAAGACTCATATGTATTTGTGGTCTTGAAATGGGTCCAACATGCCCAGATAGTCGTGAATTTCTGAATGCGTTCTAGGATGATATGTATGAGTTCCTCCATCTCCTCTATTTCCGATATCCTGGCGAACCAGTCCCTGATTGTAGGCAGAGAAGTAGTTCTCCAGTGGACTGGAATGCATATAATGATTTATAGTAGTGTCTTTTGGGCAGGGATGTGTAGTGTAAGAGGAATTGGGCCGGGTTGTAGTCAAGTTTGAATGTGGTGACCTGTGTAATAAGCACATGTATTGACCTCCAAAATGGTTGGATTAGTTCACCAGATGTGGAACATTGAGCCAGCCACTCGGTTGCATCTCCAGCAAATGTTAGGGATACTCGGGGAGAATTTATGTCGTCGAGCTGGGGTTCTGTACCATTTTGTCTCGATCTTGTATCCGTTTTCCTGAATTGCCACGTTTAGTGAGCCCTTGAGAGTATGCTGATCCAGTCCTCCTCAGTCAAGTTCAGCTTGAGGTCGTTTTCCCTGGAAATGCGAGAGGGGTCTGGGAAGGAGGGGGATTCCTCCATGAGTAATGCATAAATGTAGGAGATTAAGTGATGTTGTGGTGATGTACGGGTGCAGAGAAATTCAAAGGGTGTGAGTTGTCTACTCCAGGTGTTCAGCCGCTGTTGGGCTGAGAGAAAGTGGTGAATTTGTCGGTATGACCAGAAGGGGAAGGAATTGGTGTGTGACAGGTACTTTATGGCTTCGTAGGGGAGTAGGCGTCCCTTAGAAAAAAAATGATAAGCGAGCACTTCGTCATGTGGCTATTCCTATTTTAAAAATGATTCTATTTCCCCCGGGGAAAAGTCAGGGTTACCCCTAAGTGAGGTTAGAGGGCCCGGTGATGAGGAGAATTTTGCGGATTTGGCCGCCTTTTTAAAGGCATGCAAAGAGGGGTATATGAACGGGTGCGCCGTGAGATCCGTTGGCCAAGGCCTATGAGCTAGCCAAGGGAGTATGTGAATTGGTACATGTAAGAAAGAGTTCTCCAGAGATACCCATAGCCTCTCCCGTTTGTGTACACTCCAGTCTACAATTCTTATGAGAAGGCAGGCTTGGTAGGAGGTGTAAAGGTCAGGGGTACCAATACCCCCTTATTTTTAGGGCATGTAAGTCGGTTGTATTTGATTTGTGGTGGGGTGTTTTTCCATATGAACGTCAAGGAGGCCTTCTTATAGGTTGTAAGGAAAGATGGAGGGAGGTGGATGGGGATCGTTTGCATCAAGTATAAGAGCCAGGGAAGGACCATCATCTTAAGGAGAGCTGAGCGGCCGAACCAGGACACGTTCAAGCCCGCCCATTCTTTCAGGTCTGCTTGTATCCCAGCAAGGGCTTTTTGAAAGTTCTGACTGTAGAGATCAGGTAATTGTCTTGTAATTTGTATACCCAGATACTTTATGGCTGTCCCTTGCCATTGAAATGGAAATGCTCCTTGACAGTGGATGACTTCTTGATGTGGTAGAGAGATATTTAGGGCGTGAGATTTGGAGTAATTATTTTTTAGGTAGGATAGACGGCCAAACTCTTCCATATCTTTCAGTAGATTGGGTAGGGAGATCCTAGGGGCTCTCAGGGAAAGGAGGGTGTAGTCTGCGAATGCAGCGACCTTGTATTCTTTGCCGCATATTGTTAGACCTTTAAGATCAGGATTTGTTCTCAGTTTATTTAATAAAGGTTCCAACGTTAGAATGAAGATCAGAGGAGATAAAGGCCATCCCTGACGGGTGCCGTTATTAATGGAGAAGGTGTTCGACAGGTAGCTGTTGTCACGCACCCTCTCTGAAGGGTTGAAGTACAGTGCCATGATCTGGGAGAGCATGCGGGGTAGGAGTCCAATACCCTCTAGCACTGCCTGCATGTAATCCCAGGCCACCCTGTCAAACGCCTTCTCCGCGTCCAGGGAAAGGAAGAACCCTGGAGTCTTGGACCTGCTCAGCCAGTGGTGTATATTCAATCTGCGTATGGTATTGTCCCTAGCTTCTCTGCCCGGGACAAAGCCCACCTGATCCTGAGCAATGAGGCTGGGTATAAGAGGGAGAAGTCTGTTGGCTAGCATTTTGGCGTATAGCTTTATGTCTACATTTAGAAGCGATATGGGTCTGTAGTTGGATATTAGTGTAGGATCTCCGCCATCTTTTGGTATGACTGCTATATGGGCTTCTAGCATTCTTCCCGTGTCAGGTGTGGGGCTAGCTAGGGTATTAAATGTTTTCAGCATTTCGGGTAGTAGTATGTCTAGGAAGCTTTTATAATATTGAAGGGACAGGCCATCTGGGCCTGAGCTCTTGCCTGTTTTCGTCTGTTTTATAGCCACCTGCAATTCTTGCGCCGTGAAGGGACGTTCCATATCTTTGGCTTGTTGGTTTGTGATTAGTTTGGTGTTGAATTGGGATAAGAAATGTTTAATTTCCTCGGAACGAGAGTTCAAGGTGTTAGGGCTTCTATGTTCGCGTGCTAGGTTATATAGTTTCGTATAATAACGTTCAAATTGTGTCGCTATTTGCTCGTTTTGAGAAAGCAGTTTGCCTTGGTTATCTCGAATGTAGTGAATTAAGGTCGAGGATTTGGAAGCCTGTACTGTTCCTGCCAGAAGTCTGCCACTCTTATTGCCGTGTTCATAGAACATTTTTTGGCGGAGGACGTACTGTCGCCTTATGCGTTTGCCTAATTCATCGCAAAGTAAGGAGTGCGTATGAGTCAGGTCCTGAAAGGTCACAAGGGCAATTGATTGTTTGTGGGCAGCCTCCAGGCATTTAATTTTGTTCATTAGCGTTTTAACCACCCCTGAATTACACATTTATGTGCTTCCCACAGGACTGTGGGTGAAAGTCCTGGGGTGGTGTTTTCTCTAAAATATGACTGTAGCAGGTATTTTAACAGATCAACCGTGGCTGGGTCTTTTAGTCTTTTAGTAAAGAGGGGTTCAGTCGCCAAGTTTTTGTTATCTGTTCTGATTCAGGGAAGGAAAGAGCGACTGTGATCGGGTGATGGTCAGAGAGAAACAGTGGTTCTATGGTAGCCTGTTTGAGGTAGGGAAGGTCTTTTTGGGACAGGAAGAAATAATCTATCCTTGAATATTTCTGGTGTGGGGAGGAGAAAAAGGTGTAGTCTTTAGTGGACGGATATAGTGTACGCCAGGGGTCATGCAAGGCTAAATTCTTGCACTGTATTTTAATTTGCCGTAGCGCACGATAGGGTAGTGCGGATGTACCTGATGAGGTGTCGATGTCCGGGTTTAGTGGTGTATTGAAATCTCTGCCTAGTAATATGACACCCTCTTGAAACAAAGCAAGGAGATCACAGGTTCTCCTGAAGACGGAGACCTCATGTTTGTTGGGGCAATAGATGTTTGCTAATGTAAGGGGTTTGGAAGCGTATCTCCCTTTAATAAATAGGTACCTTCCTTCTGGATCCGTGAGGGAGTCAGTGATATGAAAATTTGTGTGTTTGGATATCAGTATAGAAACCCCTTTGGTCTTAGCACATGGATTTGTGGCATGGAATGCGGTCTTGTAGATATGGTTTTTAAGTCTGGGGATAGAGTCGAAAGTGGGTTTATTGTAAGAAAATGAATTGGGCTTTTTGTTTGGTGAGCGCGGTCAGGGTCTGCGTCCTTTTCTCCGGGACATTTAGCCCCTTGGCGTTAAGGGAAACGCATTTCAGGGATATCGGAGCTACCTTACTTGAATTCATCTTTATGTTGTGAATTTCTGCCCGCTGCGGGGTCACCGGAAGGGGAGAGGAGGGCGGGGGGGGGGGTGAGCCCAGACGGCAGGATAAAAAAACGAAGAGAGAGAGAAAAAAAAAAAGAAAGGAGAGAAAGAGCGCGAAGAGATTAGGAAAGGGGTGAGGTATGAGGAAGAGGGAAAAGAGAAGAGGGGGGGATAGAAAGGAAGGTTGGTTGGAGAGGATAAAAAATCAAGACCTTACAGAGGGGGTCAAGGGAACTTGTCCGCTGGCAGATACCAGAGGCGAAGGTAGAAGTACTCCCTTGCCTAAAGAAAAAGGTCTGGGTTTTCAGCAGGTATCCAATGGGACTGCTGTTTGGGGATAGTGAATCGAACAAGGGTCAAGAGATGTTGCACACAAGAGGACTAGGAGGATAATTAAGTGGAGTGGGAATCTCGACGAGATTAACTTGGATAGAATTGTTGTGTCGGGGCTACCTGGAGTTGTGAAAGGTCGTCCTGGAAGCACAGCAATTAAATACAACCTGCAAGGGTTAAAGCATAATAAACATGTTAAGCTGGAGACCACCAAACTTCCAAATGACTAGATCCAAAATAAGTATTAAACCATAACAACCCGTGTCTAAACTGAACTTTCCCCATCTACGTTCCCCCAGTTGTATGCTGACTTGCGATATTTTGGTCTGGAGTAAATTTGCAGGGATCTTAGTCAGAGCCAGAAAATCAGCTATTGATAATGTACTGTATAGCTGCCATCCTTTTTGAATTTGTTTGCTCTGTAGACCTTAATCCTGTCCTGTAGACGTGCGCTTGTACTCCCTGTCGGAGTTTAGTCACACCTGATGGCCAACCCCGCCACCCACACCCGTCAACCCACCAATGATCTACCGACATCTAGAATTATGAAGGGAAGCTTGGTCCGCTCTCAGCAAATACGGTGTTCTTTTATAAAAGTGTTTTATATCTTATACTCTATAAAAGACAATGAGCGTTCTGTGGGGGGTCAGGTTGGCTGAGGCCCCCCAGACGGGCTAGCCCCGACATCCACAGTGATGGAAGGGCTTGAGCATATGTGTAGGCATTAAGTATATCTCTCTACTGTCACTGCATAGCCACTGCAATATTGGCATAGGAGCAGCTCCTAACTGGCTGAGTTCTGTAGCAGTATAATCGGGCCTCCCGTCATCGGGACCCCAGCCTTGCCCGCCCCCCAGGGTAGATTCAGTGCAGAACTAGAGTATTGGGGACATCAGTTTTGCACATGAGTAGGGGCGTGAGGAAGCAGATATCAACAGCTTTGATCTCGGTTCAATACGGCAGGACCATACACCTAAGAAGGTATCAGTCAGCAATATTGTTGTGCCAAGGAATATTGGGTGTCCGTGTCTGCAGTCCAGGATGGGAGAAGGTGTGCAACGATGTCCATCATGTGGGGGGGTGAAGCAGTTGACAGACAAGTTCTGTGTGAATCACTGGGAAATATCGCCACCGTTGAAGGGTGGTTAAGAATGTTTACTATGGAGAGCAAGCAATTACCTGAGTACAGTATCGGGTAGAAAGCACTGTGCAGTCTGATGAAGATAAAGCCAGATATGGCTGTGGTCTCTGACGATGTGTCTATATCTTGCATGTCTGCTTTAGATAGGTTGGGGGACAGGGAACGGAGAGCGCAGTAGAAACATAACTAGGTGGAATACAGGAAAATCAAGTGAAAGGTCCATAGATCCAATACCCTGTAAGGATGTTAGTTGTCCGCTCGGCTCCTGTTAGGAGTGCAGGAGACTCCAGGGCCAGAGTGGCTCAGGTCCCTACGGGAGGGGCGTTGTTCTGGCATCGTCGGGTCCATTCTGCGGCGTCTGGATTGCTGTCTCTGCGCCTTCAGTGGGGGGTTGTGTGATACCGGTTGCCAGGGCTCTGTAGGAAAGAAGAAGGCATACCAATCCGGCAGATCAAGTTGCTCGCAGAATGATTGGAGGTCTTCCGGTGTACGTAGAAGAGCCAAACGTCCCCTAGCAGAGGCTGAGAGGCAAAATGGAAACTTCCAGCGATATTGTATATTGCGGGAGCGTAGTGCCTCCAGCAGGGGGCGCAAGGCACGTCTGTTCTGTAGTGTTATTTGTGAAAGATCCTGGAATAGTTTAATTCCGGCCCCATTGAACAGTATGCGGCCTCTGTCCCGTGCCTTGCGGAGGATTTCCTCCTTGACAGGGAAGTTAACTATGCAGCATATTATGTCTCTTGGGGGATCAGGAGTCCCTGGGGGGGGGGGGGGCAGTGCTCGATGGGCTCTTTCCATCTCAATAGGAGAGTCTGCCGGATGCCCGAGCAGTTCATTGAATATGGTGCAGAGAGTCTGTGGGATAGCAGTTGGCTCCACTCCCTCAGGGATCCCCCTCACCCTAATGTTGTGTCTGCGTCCGCGGATGTTGAGGTCCTCAACATGGCGGTGTAATTCCAGGAGGTGGGGTAGCTGAGCATCGTATGTGTGTTGCACTTGCGGAATGGCATCCGCGTGAACCTGTGTTGTTTGTTCTACACAAGTGATGCGATGGGCTACTGCTTGTATGTCTGATTTCAGGTCAGTGATCGCAGCAGTCAGCATATTTTTGATGTCCCGAGCGACCGTTTGTAAGTCTGGAAGGCTCAGGGGTTGCGACGGGTGTAGGCTGCTGGATTCCCCTCGTTCCCCCTGCGAGTCCGAGCTGCTGCTTGGAGAGGGCTGCATGGAGACCTGAGAGGGTGCTTGTTTGCCTGTATGTTTGGACTGAAAGAGGTCCGGGATGCAGTATTGTGGTTGCGGATCAGTCTCTTTCCTGATGCGGGGTGTACAGGCACTTCTGCTGGATTTACCCATATTGGGAATATACACTATGTGCAGAATTATTAGGCAAATGAGTATTTTGACCACATCATCCTCTTTATGCATGTTGTCTTACTCCAAGCTGTATAGGCTCGAAAGCCTACTATCAATTAAGCATATTAACCAGTTTTATGAGTAAACGGATTATTAAGACGTGTATCACATATAAGGGTTATACCCATTTAGGTCGTCTTCACGGACATGTGGGGCGTAGTCCTTTCTCTGACTAGGCGTTGGTGTTATGACGTAGGGCCTGGAGAAAGTCAGGTTTGTATGTCCGTTTGTTCGTGGGAGAGTCCAGAGGTACGTCGGGAGAGGTTCGTCGTCGAGCCTGAGCGTCCCCCTTGCTCCCCTTAGGTCGTCGGATGTGGGCAGCGTTGGGGACTCGGAAGGTCTGAATGTTTGCCAGCGAGCCCTGTAGTTTTTATAC